>ML664199.1:12339956-12673834 GCA_007570785.1 Antilocapra americana
AAAAAAAAATGAGTTCTATTTCAAAGTCCCTTTTAAAATCTGCCAGTGACAGCTATTCTGGTCTCAGCACCTTCCCAGTTAGTCACCATTTCTGAATGTGAGCCTCTGTTACTCTCGGTAACTGGCCTTTGAGGAGAAAAGAAGTGGAATCAAAAGAGTAAAGAACAGTCAAGAAGAGTCTCAAAGTTTAATTGTTCTTTTCCTGGTCTAGAGCACGCTGATTAACAGGTCTCTAAATACACAGTTACAGCCCTGGTGATATATGTGAACAGGTGGGTTCCTGAAGGCATTGCAGACTCATTAGCCCCAGCGATGTTTAAGTCTAGGAGAGGAAAGGAGGCTGTATTTGTTTCAGAACAAATTCAACTTGCCCTCAAATCATACCTCGTCTAATCTTAAGGTTTTGGAAGAGAAGGAAAGCTTAGTAAGCTTAATTTTACATTGTGGAAAGGGAAGGATGAAGTTGAACCATTTGAAAATCCACATTTTATATATTTATCAAGCTTCTGTTATATAATAAAAACTCTATAGTAGGCCCTGGAAAGAATGTGCTGAAAAAATGGCCATGGCCTTCAATCCTTACCCAACTCACAGTCTATAGGGTTGAGATACTTTTAAGTAAGTATCTCCTGATGCCAGCACAAAGCTCATCTGACTATTAAAAGTGTTTCCTGCTGCTTTCCCAAATGTAAAACTCCTATTTTCTCATATCCGCCCTTATGGCACCCAGCCTAGCTCACCTCAAATCCATTATCCCCTTCTTACACTTATTCCTTTTGTGTGTGTAGGGGGAGTGGTTTGAGGAGTGGAGAAGTATTTCAGAATCATTATTGTTTGGGCTCAAACCAAGGTGGATCATCACATTCTCTGAAAGTGAAGTTCCTAAAAGTCTGGCTTCCATCAACCATCAATTGGCCAATTTGGATTTTTCTCTTGAGAAAAAAATCAGTCAGCAGGTATTTGGGGAGCATTTCTGTTTTAATCTTATGAAGATAAAAGTTAAGTCCCCTATAAATGTGCTCTTTTTCAACTTTGAATGACTTACTTTTATTTCAGAGATCCTTAAGTTAAACTAAATTTAGTGTCAGGATCCAGCTATGGGAGCAAACTGATGAATTTAAATAAACTGTCTTGATGGAAGATGAACTATAACTATGGCGTACCCTTCCTTCTTCTATGCCCAAATATCCTGATCTTTATGAGAAGCTTCTCTTGGCACTATCTGGCTAGAGATTTCTACCAACTTCATATGGCCTCTTTGAAACTCAAGCCTCAAGAACATATTTTCTTCCTTCTGACAACCTATGGCCTCTGAAGTGCATTCCTCCAAGGGTAAGACATTAACCTGAGAGGGTGGCCACGTTAAATGAGGTCTTGTAACAGGATCTAGGGAGAAGTGGGTGAATAAGAATAATGAGTTTTTTAAATGGCAGAGACCAGGTATTAAGCATTCCCTGTATGCCTTATTACACACATACATGTAACCCCTACACCATCACCATGAGGCAGCTACTACTGTTAGCACATTTTACAAAACAGCCATAGAGAAGTTAAAAATTATATCTAAGATCACACAGCTAGTATGTAGCTGAGTGATTATCAGTTCAGGCAGCAAAACTACTCATAATCACTACACTATAGGAAAAAAAGCCTTATCCTGAGGCACACAAGTAAGACTAGTTCACTCAGTACTAATCCTCTTTATCGTTAGTTACTTACAAAAGAAAGATCAACTTTTAGTAAAGGTTTTCAGCTATTGAGTTTGTATTGGGAACCCTTTGCCAATCACATTCCATACAGACAGATTTAATATTTGAAAAACATAACTGAAAAGGGACTTCAATGTAGGATGTTTAAAAATCTCATAAACCAATAATAATTTTAAAAACCAGTTAAAAAATGGGCAAACTATTTGAACAGATTGTTCACCAAAGAAGACACACAGATGGCCAACAAGCACAGAAAGAGTCTCAATATCATAAGTCATTAGGAAAATGCAAACACAGTGCTTTCCCAGTACATGTTTGCTGAATGCGTAAAAATTAAATAGTCTGTTTAAATCAAGTGTTGGTGAGAACAGGGAGGAACTAAAACCCTCAAATGCTGGTGTTTATGTAAAATGGTAGAAACATTGTAGAAAATAACTTGGCAGTTTCTTGCACACCTACCAAATGAAGTAGGCTTTCTACTCTTTGGTATTTGCTCAAAAGAAAATAAATCATATGCCCACTTAAATACCTGAACACAAATGTTCATATCCAATTTATTTCTAATAGCCAGAATCTGGAAACTACATGTTCAATGATATTTGTATGGACAATAAACAAAAAACCATGAAATACTAATACATTCAACATGGATGAATCTCTCAAAATAATTATATTGAGTAAAAGAAGCCAGACATGAACGATTATATAATTTATAATTCCAATTACATAAAACGCTAGTCAATGCAAACTAAATCTATCACAACAGAAAGCAGAGCAATAGTTACCTAGGAGAAAGGTGACAGGCAGGGATAGGACCCAGGAACTTCAAATATATTAGAAACTTCAGGGAACAACAGAGCTGTTTACTATCTTGATTGTAGTTGTTTCTTTAAAAAAAAAAAAAAAACTTACCAAATTGCACATTTTAATATGTGAAGATTATTGTATGTAAGGTAAACCACAATAATAAAGCTGTCAAAGAAAGAGAAAAACATAGCAGTTGAAAAACACAAAGATTTCTCTGAAATTTTCACTAATGGTGGTTTGTGGCGTTAGTATTTCTGGGGATATTTAATGTGTATCTTGTGGGACTCTGTAGTACTCAAAAATTCTAATTCTAGTGTAAAAGCTTTGATGGACTTGGAGAAATGTTTTTGCCTGCAGGGAAGTCTCCCCTTTGTCCTTCAAATCTACCAAGTGGTTTGGCTGCTTTTCCTGATACAAATTTGAATTAGGCCTGCCAGTACCTGTGGGAGGTAATATCTGGTGATCTTCCTGAGAAATAATCTCATGATGGAACCATTTGATCAAACAGTTCCCCAGGAGATGTACATCTGGATCATTTCAGGATACTATTGAAAATTGTCAATCATCTCAGAATGTCAGAGAAATGTGTTTTCCTAGCATGTAGAAAAAGGAGACTCCTGTTATTATCAGTAAGATGTCTTGCTTGCTTCACCTTGAATCTGAACCCCTGATTGCAGATACATATTTTAATTCTCGTTAATGCCTGTGATTAACTTTCAGGAGTCATTTGTTCCTGTTGTTGATGACAACAACAAAGTTACATATGTTGAAATGTTGATGAGTGTCCAATTAACAAATTCTTTCTACCAGGGAATGTTCAAAACTCAATAAAGAACAACACCCCCCACCCCACCCCCCGCCTCCACCACCGCTCCGAAAAATAAAACTAAACTCCCAGGGTATAACAGAATTTAATAATGTCACCCCTTTTGGATTTTCAACTACAGAATTTCAATATCAAGAGTGAACCTAAACTTTCACAACCATTTTTTCCCCACATTATAGAACAGCTCAGTGGTAAAGAATTTGCCTGCCAAGCAGAAAACACAGGTTTGATCCCTGAGTCAGAAAGATCCCCTGGAGAAGGAAATGGCAACCCACTGCAGTATTCTTTTCTGCGAAATCCTATGCACAGAGGAGCCTGGAGGCTACAGTCCATGGGGTAGCAAAGAGTCAGACACGACTTAGCAACTAATCAGCAGCAGCCGCAGAAAGGCCATCAGAATGAACATTGTGGGTGGAGGAAGTGGAGAAATGAACCTGAGCAGTATGACATGCACCAAGTATGAGGCTGGAAAATACAAAACTAGATATGCCAGTTTGGCTAAGGTTAGGGATTTGTGCAAGGAAGTAAATAGGGCTGGAAAGAGAAATAGAAATTCCCTATGAATGTAAAGCTTAAAAATATAATTTCAAGTCTATGTTTACTTATTGGCCTTATTTACCTTTCAATACTATATAACTGGGTCAGTGAATAGAAATAATATATTTTCCATTGTTCAGCCCTATGTGTATCCTGCTTTGGTGTAGGACAAGAAGGCCTATTGTTCACTTTCCTCCTGGTCCGATGGCTAAAATTTCACATGCCCAATGCAGGAGATGGCAAAGGCAATGGCACCCCACTCCAGTACTCTTGCCTGGAAAATCCCATGGACAGAGGAGCCTGGTGGGCTGCAGTCCATGGAGTCGCTAAAAGTCCGACACAACTGAGCAACTTCACTTTCACTTTTCACTTTCATGCATTGGAGAAGGCAATGGCAACCCACTCCAGTGTTCTTGCCTGGAGAATGCTAGGGGCGGCGGAGACTGGTGGGCTGCCGTCTATGGGGTTACACAGGGTCAGACACGACTGAAGTGACTTAGCAGCAGCAGCAGCAATGCAGAAGACCCAGGTAATTTGTAGATCCCATATGCTACAACTAGACAGTGAACTAGATCCCACGTGCTGCAATGAAGATAGAAGATGCTGTATGTCACACCTAAGGCCTGGTGCAACCAATAAATATCTTTAAAAGAAGTCCTATTGCTAAGGGCACCCACATGGGGAAGGAGTGATAAATGGTCAGGCCAGCACAGGGACCGTGCTCCACATGGTCTTTCTGTTTCTGGGTGCTAAATCACTTCAGTCATGTCTGACTCTCTGTGACCTCATGTACTCTAGCCCTTCAGGCTCCTCCGTCCGTGGGATTCTCCAGGCAACAATACTGGAGTGGGTTGCCATGCCCTCTTCTGGGGGATCTTCCCAGCCCAAGGATCAAACCTGTTTCTCTTATATCTCCTGCATTGGCAGGCGGATTCTTTACCACTACCACCACCTGGGAAGCCCATCTGTTTCTAGTGACACAGCTAAGACTACAGAAGGTCAATTTGGCAGCTTCAGAATAGCCTTTCCCAGAATAAGCTTCATGCACGAGGCCAGTTCCTGAATAAAAGCAGGCTAATTCTAGTGTCTGAGAATGGAATCTCAAGCAATCCCATGGTAAGGAAGCTGCCCTCACAAGTTTTTGAAATGGATTATGCCCTTTGATGTATCATGCCAGCTATACTCAGAAGCAAAAGCATTATAGTTAGTAAGGAACAGAGTCTGTTGCTAAAGTGTGTTTTGGTCCTCAGAGTGATAGACTGGGCCCTGTGATATCTAAGTTGTGCATCCCGCCATGTCAGTACAGGTATGTCTGCTCTGGAGAGGCGTGTTTCTCTTAGATCCCACTGGGGTTCCACCCTTGTGGTCTTAATTCCCATTATCAGGTTCTTATTCTTCAATCCTGATGCAAAAATTTACCTCAATAGGCTGATTGGTTCCTTCCACCTTTTCCCCTTCCCTGCCCCCTTCTCTCTTTTCCAATAACCATCAGATATTTGCTCTAATACATTCTTACAGGGCACACTGCACAGGCTCATAGTGATTCTTTGTCTGACTCTCTGGAATGTGAAACCACAAGAGCACAGGTCACCCCTCATCCCAGCTCTGTCACCAGTGTACCAAATCACTGGATGGTCTGCTTAGCAGTCATGACAAGAAAGAAGGAAATCAGCAAACTATGTGGCTTATTCCGCAGTGATACCTCCAGAAGAGAATAAATGAAGTAAAAGAAATTAGATGACTGAAACACTAAACAAGCAAAACCTACAACCTGATAGATAACAGAAGCAGGATCTCTATGCATCTGTTGTAGGTGTCACTCCTTCCTACAAAAGCAAAAAGCCAGGTACATTGTATGTTTCATCTCTCCTTACTGATTACATGGCAATGGAAAGAGAGAGAGCATGTTTACCCCGTCTGGATTTACTGACCTCTAACTGGTGATTATTGTAGTGCATTTCAAGGAACTGGTGTCCACTTGTGATGTTAAATTCCAAGGCCAATCCAGCAGAGCTCTGGACTAATACCTTATTGTGGCTGATAAATGTGAAACGTATGCTTTCCATTTTAGCCCAACCATATTTAGCCCGTTGGTTACAAAACTTGGTTTTCTTCTGTCCTTATGATTAGAACCTCCAGAGTAATCACAGTCCTTGCTTAGCCCATTCTTCTGCTCACTGCACCACCTTTTTTCAGATATAAATTGATTTCTAAGGAGCTGTCAGTTTCACGTGGCTCTGCAGTCAAATAGAACCAGCACTGTTTAATGAAAAAGCTACAATTGCTATGATTTTGGACATAGGGTATGCTTGTTTCCTCACTGGTCTCCCCTCCTTCAAATATTAACATGATATCCACACTTTTCATATATCTTTGTTCTTGATATCCTCCTAGCAACGAACATTCTACTTTCTTAATTTTTGCTTTGCTTTATTTCTATTTCCTAGTGGAAAATCCAATCTGGCATTATAGTCAGTGACAAAGAAAGTGCTAATTAGCAAATGAATGCAATTAGTAGTTACCTCAAATGTTTTTCAGGTAACTTCTGTTTCTGACATGTACTTGCAGCAATGTAAGTCAGCATTTTTCATTTAACACAATATGAATTCAACAAAACAGTAAAACACTGGAGGAAAAAAAAAACATGCACCAGAACAGGTCAATATGAGTGTCAGAGGAGTGGAGAATGGAGGTCTCGTCTCTCTTAGATGATGCCTACTTGTCCTTCCTGACCAGTCAACAATGGCCCCTTCTGAGTCTCCTCATTTTTCAGATAAGAAAATGACCCAGACAGGTGAAATGATTTCCATCAAGAGTAACGTTCCATCAAGAGCAATGCTATAATTCTTGTTTTGTATTGGCTGGCTCATCTGGATGTAGTGGTTCTGAAATCATGTGTATTCTGTATTTTCCAACAAATTTTACCTCTTCGGTCTCTGTATTTCATCAGCATTATCAAAGTCTCAGCATACTACAAGTGCCCAATATTTATTAGAATTGTGGTGAAAGATTGATTTTTCTCTCCTCCTCATACCACTCATCTTTCTAGGGGGGAAAAAATGACAAAATGCTCTCCTTTGGATTCTGTACCCGCCCCCTGCTCCTCACATGGTTACAGTAAGGACCGAAAATCAGAATGTGCCATCATTCTGGACCAGTGACCCTGGACAGGTCTGTCAGATGCCCTTCCAGAGATTTTTTTTTTTTTCGCATTGAAACTAAGGGGAGAGATGAACACCCTGGGGGCAGAGCTAGAAGGATGTGAGCCCACGAATAGTAAGCGGTGTTGGTTCTTGGGTATAGAATTTTTAATCAAAGGCAAAACAAGGACTAGAAAACTGGCAAAATATTTAGTGAATGCCAAGCATTATTTCATAATTTTATATACCATCTTTTTTAACACTTGTAGGAATATGAGTAAGGCCACCATATGAGCTAGCCTACTTTTATGAGCTACCCTATGAGCTCACCGTATTAGCTAGCCTACATGTTACTTTTGTGATCATGAGGGCAAACTATCTTTTCCTCCAAGCAGAGAAAGACTTGTGCTGTGTGTCCTGACAAGTATAGGGCCGCAGTCACTTGTAAGTAGGTTCCCTGCACAGAGTACAGTCTACACAAGTACATGGTGACTATGAATAGAATTAGGAATGTGATATCCATTTTATGGATGGCAAACTTGAGGTTCCCATATGTTAGGTAAAATCATTTTTAATACAGTGTTTTGTTTTTTTTTTTAAATGCCCTGGTATCTGCAGCTAGCAGGTAACAGCCAGGATTCACATCAATATTTCCACAAGGGCTGGTACATTTCTCATCTACCTGTTTACTCGCATGCTCTTATTATCATGCTTGAGTTCTCCCTCCAGCTTGCTCCAGCTTCTTTGGCTTTCTTTAGGTATACGTATACATTGACTTTCACTTTCACCCCTGTTCTTCCACTGGTCCAAACTATAGACACAATGAGACTGCTTGTGCTAAAACAGAGAAGACTATTTTTTGCACTCAATCCAGTGTCAAGTGCTAGCACATGCTTTGAAATAAGCAGACAGAAATCATTAAAACTGTAATATGTTACTGGTAACAAGCAAAAGTTGGTGATGCTTCTTCTACCCTTAGTCTTTCTAAAGTTTCCATTTGTAAGCAGAGTAACGATAGGGCCAGGAAGGGTAGCAAAGAAAAAGTCCTTTCCAAAGTAACAAGAAAGCATGCCACCAAAGAGCTTCAAACATCAGCTTGTACAGGACTAGGACTTTCCAGGTTCTGCCCTAATGACTCTCAATTCAACAGCAACATAAGGCACTACATCTGTTGGGTGAGTTACACATAACTGATTAAATTGGATTTGCTTGGGAGACGTATTCATTCTTTCAAGTTGGTGGGACAAATTTCATGCATTGAAAAAATTATTTACTGAAGGCTAGAGGCCTCGGAGAAACACAGTCTCTAAAACAGCTGCATTTTGAAAGTATAGCTAGTGAAAAGGCATGGACTAAGGGTCTTTGGTACTGTTCTGTGCTATATGCATATTGTGAAGAGAGAACAGAATGAGCCAGCTTCCGCCCTCCAGCAGTTTAATAATCAAAGCATAAAGCAGTGCCTCCTTTTCAGGAGGACTAGAGCACTAGGCACATTTTCAGGAGAGAATTCAGTCCAGGAGTAAAAGGCAGATATCCAGTTACCAAATTGAGAAATGAATTGGACATTTGATTTTAGTAATAAGACAAAAAATCTGGACTTTTAAACTGTGAGTGATAAATGTAGTGCAGGGCAGTTTGATGAATTTGGGTAAGATGCAGTTCACTTCTCAGGACAAAAAGGAGTTGCAAGAGTACAGAAGTGAGGAATAGGCAACCAGAGGGGTAATTCCAAATGAACAAAGACCTGATTTCAAGGAGTTTTCTTTCCCTGGGGAAGCCAGACATATATATAATTAATTGCACTATGAAATGGAAACATGTTATATCATTGTTTTTGAAAAGGTAATGCAGATATACATTTCTGGGTTTTTAAAAAATATAGATTCTGGTCCAATAGGTTGGAGATGATACCAAGAGCCTGCATTTGTATTCATCCCAGCTAGTGTGGATGCTGATGGTCTATGGACCATAGGTTAACTAGTAATAAAGGAAATAAGAAAGTACTATGGAAATATACAGTAAGCAACATTACAGGGGAAGCCTTCTCAGAAGATGGGACCCCTGAGCTGGGCTCTAAAATATGCAGACCAAGAAGAGTTGGGTTTTGCAGTAACGTTCAATCTGGTAAGCAAAAACCAGATTTCATTCATTCAACCAGTATTTATGGAGATCCATGGCATTCCATGCCAAAATACTTATTAGAAACCTTCATATCGATTTAATCACAAGTAAAACCAAACAACAGCAGCAGCCATGATGAGAAATGAAAGGCCACAGCTATTCTATTTCAGAATACCAGATTTTAAAAGGCTAGTCATGCTTCACTTTTGAAAATTTAAACTGTGTTCCAGTGTTTAAAATACGAGTTTTTTTAAGGTTAGTCTCAAATTTTCATGTACACCTCCTCTCTGAAAGGGGAAGCCAAGGGGGTCATGTGTTCATTCTGTTGGGTTTGTTTTTGTTAGCCTATTATGGAAGGCAAATTAAGGCCAAAGACCGTTTCCGCTGACTCAGGCACTAAGTGAGTGCTTCAAGTTAGTGACCTGTTTCAAGGAGAGAGTAGACAGCAGTCATGGAGACAGCCATTAACTGTGCAGCAGGTGTTAACCCCTGTAGCTGTTAAATTCACGCCAAGATAATCACCTCACTCTCAAGGCAGCTGGCTCATGTCAAGCACTGTCCACCATGACGGAAACTGTTTGGCGATATTAAGTCATGGCTTTCCCTCACATGTTGCAGCAAGAGATGGAGAGATCCGGATGCCAGGGAACCACTGTGGTCAACAGTTCAGAGAGTTAAACACACCTCTGTGTACTCTGGAAGCCAAGCATGGAACACAGCACCTGGACAGCAGGAGCCTGAGCCAGAGAGCATCAGCTTGCAGTAGGCACTGTCTGCCAAGGGCTGCATCTAGAATTGGCTGGGGCAGCACTGTCTGAGAGCAAAAGATAAGGCCTTCTCAGATAGGAAGCCACTCTATCAACAGACATCTCTAATAGACTTGGCTATAAACAAGTGGACCCTGCAACTGATTAATTGATTATTATTTAGGGTTTAAGGTGTGTATAGGTATATGTGCCCATACATGGGTGAATACTCATGATGCACATAAGGAACTCCTCCCTGCAACAAACACTAAGTTCTTCCTGGCTGGAATCACTACACATAGGTTCCCGTACACTGGAGACCAGCGGATGCTCATTACCATTTATCAAATTGGGCATAAGGAGAGCAAACTGCTAGGGCATCGGTTCTCCCTCATGGCACCACTGTGCCCTCATGCTTCAGCAGCATTGCCCTCTTTCATACTGCAGAAGACTCTGTATGTCCCTGTCTACTCCAAGGCCTCCAAAAACATTTACATCTAAGGAGTGTGTTTTGAAGGGACATTTGAAACCTACTTTACATAAATAACAGTGGAGTAATAAGCAATCATAAACTTCAAAGGTCAGAATAAATTGTTGAAGGTCAAACAGTCCTGCCAGCCTTCAGGTAAGAAGATGACTAATTCTAGAAAGATGAGTACTTATTCTACTTTAAAAAAAATCTCCAGGTGGGATGGAATCTCCTTTTCACTCTGTAATCCAATTCTATGCATATATTTTTAAATGTCACTGTTCATTTATTTAGTCCATTGCAACCATTTTTAATGGAACAGATACTCCCTAGGCACAGGTTTATATATTCAGCTCAAGACCTCAAAAATTGGTGAATACCATACAGGAAAAAATGTGTTATATTTTAAAACGTATTAAATGTATTATTTTCTTTATATTATGTGTAATTATATTAGTGGGAAAAAGTTACTGGCAGTTCACATACAGAGAGTTAAAACTAGCCATATCCTTTCCTGAGCACTTTCTCAATTTGTATTACCAAAGCATTCATTCCAGAAAATGTCAAAACATCATTAAAAGTCTTCTTTACTACAGCAGCTGTTCTAAGGATTTTTTAAAAATCTGCTTTTCTCTGGTATGCCATCAACTGGAAGGGACACTTAGAGATGGCCTAGGTGGATTGGGAAGGTAAGCAAAGGAAACTTGCTGCATTCTTTGACAAATCAGTCAGTCATACATATGTGGATCAGATTCTTTCCCTTTCAAGGAAGATCAGCATTGTGTGATATCTCTGCAAAATGCAAGCTCTTTTTAAATAACATGTTATGATTAAGAAATTGATGCAGTGTTGCAGCTCTGAGTTTTATCACAGATTTTTGAGAACATGCAGAAAGTCTAACTTAGTCAGTTGTTTCCCCCCAAAGTCATAAAATTAGGAAAATAGCAGCCATGGCAGAGTAACTTCTATCTAATGTCAGGATCATGTGAAAAGAAATGACTACCACAGCAAAAGCTATACAGACTGCTCCCCAGCTGTGAAAGTGAAAGTTGCTCAGTCTTGTCCGACTCTTTGTGACTCCAAGGACTATACAGTCCATGGAATTCTCCAGGCCAGAATACTGGAGTGGGTAACCTTTCCTTTCTCCAGGGGATCTTCCCAACCTAGGGATCGAACCCAGGTCTCCTGCATTGCAGGTGGATTCTTTACCAGCTGAGCCACAAGGGAATCTTGAAGTAAGATTTCCCAAATCCCAGTTCAAGGCTGCCTAGAATATATTAACAAAAGCTGGTATTAAATTAGAAGTTGATTTCCAGGAGATATAAATATGGCACAAGAGAAGGATCTGATAGCAAGCCAATATTAACATATAAATAATCAGAAAGATGTAAATATAATGGAAAGAAAACTTACTCTGCCACTAAACAGGCAAATACATTGGGCAGGTTGTCTTTCTAATCTTCAAAGCTACAGAATTAAACTAGATGCTTTGGAAGATCTCTTCCAATTTTAAATAATCAGCAATTCTTGAACACTCTCCTGCACTTGCTTTCACTGTGTTTACTTGTACTAAAGCACAGTATCAAGCATGGTTCTTCAGTGGCTCTTTTTTCTTTTCTTGGTCTCTTAACTCTTAGGGCTTTCCCTAAGTTCAGCCCTAGCTTCCCCCCCCCCCCACACCTTATGTTTTTATTTATAATATTATCAACTCATATCTTAGTCATAATCCATAATCTGCTTTACTAATTCCACAGTAAATTGCTGCAACTATCAATTCTGTCTCAACATTGCCTCTCAAATACTTTTCTCTGTTACCACTTTTGTAGCCTTAATCCTAAACACTCAGAATCCTTGGAAAGTTTCAGAATTTTCCCTCATTTTCTGTCTTCAGTCCCTTCCTCTTCCAAGCTGTCCTCTCTATGGTTTTCAAGGTTATCATTTAAAACTGTAACCTGGTCATTTCTCACACACCCCAGTGTAAAATCACTTATTTCTCCATTGATCTTCTATTAACAAGAAAATGTGTAATTATTTTTCCAGTTTAATTTTCTACATTTCCTTCATGCTGTATCCACACCAAAGGATTTGCCATTATCTAAACAAGCTAACATTTTCCTGCATCACTACTCATAACTAAATGACTTTCCAAAGACCAGAAACTTCCACTGGGATGGAGTATCTCTCAGTCATTTCACAGCCTAGCACAGCATTTTACACTTAGTAGGTACTAACAAATATTTGTGGAATGAATGAATGAATTCAGTAACTAACTGGTGAGGGAAGATATGACGAACCTGGAGTGACATCTTACAAGATGTTTTTAAAAGTGTTAAATGCTAAGAATGAGAAATGCAGATTATCTTTTTAAATGTCTGATATTGTTTTAATGCAAACTGTGGTATCAAATAGAAGTGGAATTATAAATATAGATCTCAGACTCACCTATCCATATACTCTCCTATCCTAAAATAAAGCAGCAGACATCAATACGGTTGTGCTGAATTCTTAATTCTAGACCAGCATTTACAGCTCTGTGTATTAGTTGCCCTAGAGTATAAATCCTATCCTGGCTCTTAATTATTCAGATACCAAGGGATTCATTTGCTACTGCTGCATTATAGTATGTTAATCCAATGCCAATTCAACATTTCTTATGTTTATTTTGCATATGTTGTATTTCTTAAGGGGATTTAAACATTTAAAATCTTTAGAAAGCTATATATTTTCTTTTGGCTTTTTATGACTTCAGGGTTGTTTATGTTGCTTGAGTTGTTATCTAACATTCCCAATTAGCCCCTTACACAATTCAGTGGACATGTGGGCTGAACATTTAAGGTAGCAAATCTTATGCCATCTGGTTTGGGTACCTAGGATATGCTATACTTGCAAGATAATTTTGTAAAACGAGAGCTTCTAAGGCTATAACTAGCTTTATGTTCCACCAATTTGATGCTCATTCCCAAGCCCTGGTCATGTGTTTCAGGGCAATTATCTAAGAAGAAAAGGTTTCAATAGGGGAATTTTTTCATTTATATTCTTATTCTCTCACTATTTTATGGTTATATGTATTATTTCTCCAACTAGAAAGTCATATATGATCTTCTATTTGTTTTTTGCTTTCAAATCTCTCCCACTCTGCCAATACATGCATAGAGATAGATACAGAGTTAGAAATTAACCACATAGTTTCTCAAGTATGGAGACTAAAGTATCTGTTCTGGAAAATGGCTCTGTAGATGGATGCATGGCTGATTGAGCATTCATGAGAGTTGACCACTAATGGAGTCCTAGGCTGTGGAAGTTTTCTGAGTTTCCATAATTCTCCTGTGGGGTTCTGTCTCCTACCCTCACTATGAAATCCCTGGAGGAAGAACCATATTCCCTTCTTTCAATCATTTATTCATCAAATATGCGTGAACGTGTTCTATGTGCTAGTTACTACACTAGCCTTTGATAATGGAACATTGAACAAAACAGCGACATCTTCCCATCTCCCTGTGGTAGTTTATAGCTTTGGAAAATGGTCTTGCAACTGACAAGAGACCTTTCAATAGCTAAGAGTAATAAAGGCCCATCTGACACATTATCCTATGGTGAAACCTACACTTTCTTTTCCTTTCCTTTGCTCTTCTTCTCTCAAGCTTCTCTCACTGTAATGGAGGGGAAAGTTTCCTCCCTTACTAAGTTTTACTCAAAAAGATTCAGGTACAGAAAACGTGTAAACTGAACAAATTGGTAATTACCAAATATTTAATGGGCACCTAGGATATATGGTTCATTTATTAGTCAAACCTGTTGAGCAGGTACTCTGTGGCAGGTACCAATCCAGGCACTGTTCCACAGTTAGGAGAAAAACACATTTAAAGTGAAGCCCTGTCCTCAGAATATTTTCTGCCTAAGTTGAGTCTTTTTTTTCCCCCACTCCAATTAATTGGAAACAAACAGCCTGAACAATATCTAATCACTACCACACCCAAGTCCTTTGAAGGGAACTGGGTTCCATCCTTCAGGGATTGCCCAGTCTTTCAATTTTTATAACCTTTGATTAGAAGACAAGGAAAAGATACTCCAAAACAGCAAAATTCCCTTATCTATACTTTGACCTTTGGACTGAAATGTTAACCTATTATTAATGCTGCCTCACTTAATGAGTAGAAGCCTAATTACCTGGAATGGAAGGAATTTTTTTGGATAGTTCATGAGCTGGAAGAAGTTGTCTACCATACAGAACTCTCTGTCCCTCTCTAGGGATTATTGATTCTGTGTCTTCCTCATTGGAGGGTCAGGCATGCTGTGCTGACCGAGCACATCCCATTTAGGATATTCTGCAGCAGTGCACTGGGCTGGATCCTGCTTTAGGGTTTTTACACTGATCATGCCCTGAAGAACAGTGAGAGGAAGCCTTGGGGTTTAATAACAAATGTAGAAGCTCAGTAAAATGAAATGTAGTATCTAGGTTCCTCAGCTTCCCTAGAGCAAGACAGTATTGCTTTTACAGATTATATAACACTTCTTTCTTTGTGCCATTCTGCTGCTGAAATAATGACAATGATTCTCCACTATTTATTAGATCATGTTTAAATTTATCCACTCTTCACTTGTGACCTTCGCATAACCTCAACCCACTCTGTCCCAGCTGGTTCTTATGCCACACTGGGCCACACACCTTCCACCTTGGAAATCTCATCTTTTTTGTTTTTAAGAGCTATATAGCTAAAATCTGTCTCCCTATTTCTTCCTAGCTTAACTAACTGTAGTTTGAATTCCTATAATACTCCATGTATGTTTCACACTTTCAAGTACTAAGCTATATACTATCTTCAAACTATGTAGAAATAATCCACCAGAGAATAATGAGTTGGACTTTATTTCTTACTTTTACCTAAATGATATAATAGTGTTCTTATACTTTGACACAGTAATCCCACCATGATGTATTTATATCAAGGAAATCAGTAGAAACAGGTAGATTTACATGGATGCTCATTGCACCTGGGGATGGGTGCTGGGGCTAAATTTCCAACATTAGAGGACTGGGCAATTAAATTATTGTGTATCAACTCCAAGCAATATTATTTTGACATGAAAATTACAGACTTTAGAGACATGGAATATTTTAAAGATCTAATAATAAATGAAAGAAGCAAAATAAAACACATGACTACAGTTACTGCAACCACATATCACATTTGTATATGTAGAGGAGAAATGCAAAGGAGAGGAAAAATGAACGCTATTCTTAAGGGCAAGGATCTTTGTTTCATTTAGTGTTCTAATTTCAAAATTTAGAACCATTCCTAGCACATAATGGATCCTTAATAAATATTTGTTGAGTGAATGAATAAGTATATATTATGAATGATGGAACTGTAGATGATTTGTCATTTTTCATGATTGATATTTTATTTTTCATGAAAATGATCTCTGTAAAAAAAAAGGAGAAAGATAACATAAGGAAAAATGGATTTATAACTAAGACACATTCTTGATTCTTACATGGACATGCTGGGGTAACCCCAGATGAGGGAAAGAGAGAAAAAAGTTCAATGGCTATCTAGTTTTCATAATAATCCATGGAGGTAACTGTTGTTATGATTTTATCTATGGAGAGATTTAGAGAAATAACTTGTTTAAGACACTCATGAGTTTTCTCAGTCACATCATTACATATGATAGATGGTATAACTCTAAATAAGTCTTTGAAAACAAAGCAAACCAGACATAGGACATATCAAGATCAGAGATCATGTAAGGATTGATAAAATAGGATTTTAAATAGTGGGCAATCAAAATGGATCAATCTCCAAAATATACAAATAGCTCATGAAGCTAAATATTATATTTTTTTAAAAAGCCAATCAAAAATGTGCAAAGATCTAAATAGACATTTCTCCAAAGACATACAGATGGCCAAAAAGTACACGAATAGATGCTCAACATCGCTTATTATTAGAGAAACGCAAATCAAAGCTTCAAGGAGATATCACCTCACACCGGTCAGAATGGCCGCTGTCAAAACATTTCATGGACAATAAATGCTGGAGAGGATGTGGAGGAAAGGAGACCCTCCTACACTGTTGGTGGGACTATGAGTTGGTATCATCACTATGAAGAACAGTATGGAGGTACCTTAAAAAAACTAAAAGTAGAACTACCATATGATCCAGCAATCTTGCTCCTGGGCATGTATTCAGAGAAAACCGCAATTCAAAACGATACAGGCACTACAGTGTTTACCGCAGCACTATTTACAAGAGCCAGGACATGGAAGCAACCTAAATGTCCACTGATGGAGGAATGGATAAAGAAGATGTATCTATATGCAATGAAATACTACAGTCATAAAAACTAACAAAATAATGTCATTGGCAGCAATATGGATGGACCTAGAGATTGTCATACTGAGGGAAGTCAGAGAAAGACAAATCATATGATATTGCTTATATGTGGAATCTTACAAATGGGTGCAAGTGAACTCATTTACAAAACAAAAGTAGAGTCATGAATGTAGGAAACAAATTTACAGTTACCAGGGCATGGGGGGAGGGATAAATTGGGAGATTGGGATTGACCTATACATGCTACTGTATAGAAATAGACATTAAGGACTTACTGTATAGCGGAGGGAGCTCTACTCAATACTCTGTAATGACTTATATGGGAAAAAAAATCTAAATGTGGATATATGTATAACAGTCATTTTGCTGTACACCTGAAACTAACACAACATTGTAAACCATCTATACTCCAATAAATAAATATAAATTAACTACAGTAAAATAATGGGCAATATGCAGAGGCCAGAGCATGTACAGTATCCACAGCTCTGATTCTCTTTCTCAGTTTAATGAAATACAATGAGCAACATAAAAACTTAAAAAATAATAAATTTGTGAATGCAGCACAGTCCCTTGAGCAGTATTTAGGTTAATATACCAATTCTTCTCTAACACTTGAGATTATGACTAACATAATTGATAGAAAATGCAGTGTGTCAAGGCACTGAGTTGCGTTGTCTCGATTTATGAAACCATCCTCCTTGTATTTAAATGCTGATGAATTGAGCTAAGTGATTGGATTTAAAGAGAACAGAGTAATGGTAATCAGCATTACAATTTCATGGGAGGAAGGCCTTTTTATCCTTATATGTGCAGAATTAAATGACAGTAATGGGATCTCTTTATTATTTAGTTCATCTAAATATGTGTGTGTACATACGTACATGGGTGTGACAGTCAGATGGATGGGGCTAGAGTTGGTTGACACACAATCATCTTTTTAGTCACTTAGGTATTGCATAGATCTGCTGGTGTCCTAAGACCAACTCTAGGAAGACTGGTGGTGGCTACCTTCTCAGGTTGTCTCTGAGAAGAACTCTAAAGAGTTTCAGATTTCCTTTCAATATTAGAGACTCAGGGTGAAGAATACTGGGCATTGCTATTCACTGAATATTTGTGTTCTCCCAGGATTCATATGGTGAAAACTTAATGTCCAATGTGATGGTGTTAGGATATTGGGCTTTGTGATATAATAAGGTCAACCCGGCGGGCCCCTCTTCAATGTGATTAGTGCCCTTTTAAAAGAGATCATGGGGGCCACACGAGGACCAGCCAACTAGAAGACAGTTGTCTGTGAGCTAGGGAGCAGGCTCTCCGGAGACACTGAACATGCCAGCATCTCCTTGATCTTGGGATCCCCAGCCTCCTGACTATGAGAAATAAATTCCTGTTATTTAAGCCATTCATTCTATGTTATTTTTAAAATCATAGTCTGAACTAAGATGGGCAGTAAATTGTAATGTTCTTGTCTTTGTCAGTTCAGGTTGCTATAACAAAGTACTGTGGACTGGATGACTGAAACACAACAGAAATTTATTTCTCACAGTTGTGAAGGGTTGAGGTCCAAGATCAGAGTGTCAGTTTGGCTGGGTCCCCTTCTGGATCTTTGCTCTTTGTATCCTCCTATGGTGGAAAGGGTGAGAAAGCTCTTTGGGAACACCAATCCCCCATAGGAGGCTCCCATACTTATGGCCTTATCACTTCCCACAGAGTTTATCTTCTAATAAGATCACATAGGGGGTGGTTAAGATTTCAAATGTGAATCTGGAGGGAGCACAAACATGCAGCCCATAACAGTCTTCACACTTTTTATTTTATCATCAATAGGTTTTTACAAGGAGACACAACAAAAATTAAAATTTAGAACACTCATGTTGATTTCTCATTAGGCATGAAGATAGGACCCAATGGCTTTTTATTTTATTCCTAAAACCAACTTAAAGGATTCTTCCCTATTAAACTTTTCTAGTAGCATGTCTCATGCTTTAAAATCATTTGGGTGTAAAATGACAAACAGTACAAAATTAGCCTCTTCTATCCTGTTTCACTTATGTATTTTGATGTTCTTTATTTTCCTTGGCAGGATTTCCTCTTCAGCATGCTGAACTACCTACCTCTGCTTGACCCCCACGGTCCAATATCCACTATCCAACACAGACTTGCTTCTGCCTCTGAGAAACTACATAAATGCATGTAATCCTGTCTTTGTCATGTCTTCCTTCTTAACAGTTGTCATCTGAAAAATGCCTTTCTCCTGGGATTATTGTAAATGTTAAAAATAGATGCTATATATGATATTTGTAGACTGTAAAGTACTATTCACATCTGATTTTTATTATAATGTCCCCTGATTCAGGCCTGAATCCTGCAGTGGGTAGCCTTTCCCTTCTCCAGAGGATCTTCCCAACCTAGGGATCTAACCCTGGTCTCCCTCATTGCAGGCAGATTCTTTACCAGCTGAGCCACAAGGGAAGGCCAAGAACACTGGAGTGAGTATCCTATTCCTTCTCCAGTGGATCTTCCTGGCCCAGGAATCGAACTGGGGTCTCCTGCATTGCAGACAGATTCTTTACCAACTGAGCTATCAGGGAAGCTCTAATAGGTAATGAAAACTAAATCAAATGATACAGATGGGTCGATCTTGATGAAAAGTAATCACTATATATAGCAAAATAGAGCTTGTTAGTGAGCTTGAGAAAGTATAGGGGGGCTAGAAACATAGAAAGCCCAAGTGGAGTCAGTTCAAAGAAAAAAAAAATGAATGGGTAGAAGAGAAATCAGATATATTAAGGATAGGAAACTCTTGAGAAATTTTGCTATAAAAAAGCAAATAGATGAATTGGTATCAGGAAAACACAGAGACTCCAGAGCAGGCTTGTTTGTAAGCTAATAAGAAGGGTTCAGTAAAAAGGAAGCAATTGATGATGAAGGACAAGGTTGCTGGAGTGTCCTTGGACAGACAAAGTAGGGTCAGATGGGGTGCCCCAAGGAGCTGGCCCTTGCAGCACAGATATTGCATCTATTGTAACAGGGCAGAAGGCAGCTCTGACGCTGGTAGCTGGGAGGGTATGGTGGTGGGAACTTCTGAAAGCTTTCTTCCAGTGGACTGTTTTTCTCTTTGTGAAACAGGAAGCAAGGTCATAGAACTGAGAGTGAAGTGGAGTTAAAATGAAACAGGAAAGAGTGGAATATACATTCAGGGTTGTAGACAAGCAAATGGACTTGAATTCTGTGGTATAGTTTCTAGGCAGCACCTAGGTCAAATTTTTGCTGTTGTTTAGTCGCTAAGTCATGTCCAGCTCTTTTGTGACCCCATGGGACAATAGCCCACCCCGCTCCTCTGTCCATGGGATTTCCCAGGCAAGAATGCTGAAGCGGGTTGCCATTTCCTAATCCATGGGATCTTCCCAACCTAGGGATCAAACCTGCATCTCCTGCTTGGCAGGCGGATTCTTTACCACTGAGCCACCTGGGAAGCCCCTTGTTGAGATTAGCAGTTTTTAAAGAGACAGGTTATAGTGACAGAGTAGAAGACGATTTGGATTTCCAAGTGCATGCTGTTACCTCAGTCATTTCCAACTCTATGAACTGGTAGCCCAGCAGCCCATGGGATTCTCTGTTCATGGGATTCTCTAGGCAAGAAGTGGTTTGCCATTCCCTCCTCCAGGGGATCTTCCCAAACCAGGAACCGAACCTGTGTCTCTTATGTCTCCAGCACTGGCTGCTGCTAAGTCACTTTCGTCGTGTCCAACTCTCCGCAGCCCCATAGACGGCAGCCCACCAGGCTCCTCTGTCCCTGGGATTCTCCAGGCAAGAACACTGGGTTGCCATTTCCTTCTCCAGTGCATGCATGCTTGCTAAGTCACTTCAGTCGTGTCCTACCCTGTGTGACGCTATGGATGGCAGCCCACCAGGCTCCTCTGTCCACAGGATTCTCTACGCAAGTATACAGGAATGGGTTGCTTTCCTTCTCCATCCAGCATTGGCGGGTGGGTTCTTTGCTAGTAGTGCCACCTGGGACCCTGGATTTCCACAAGGCTGAGGTTTTACTGTAATAAATAAGTCTAGTGAATCAAGATGGGGCAAGATAATTTAGGGAAGTAAGTGCTACGGAGTGGTAACAATGGTTGGGCATGAAATTTAAAGGCGAGTAAGGACATGAGACCAGTGAAAAGGGGTTTAGATCAATGGCAGATCCAAGGACTGCTGAAGTCAGAGAGTAGAAGGAAGAACTGAAAATAAAAGAGACAGTGGTCAGAGCATGGAGTTTACACCTGAGATTATGGAAGAATTACAGTTAATCAGTGTAAATGTATAAGATAACCAGAGTCTTCCTGTGGACAAGTGTATAGCTTGCTTCCTTACCATCTCTGGGCTTTTGCTCCCCAAACCACTTCTCAGGGAAACCTTTCCTCATTAGCCTATTTAAAATTGCAGCTTCTCACCAGCCTCACTGGTGCTCATTTTTTATTTTGTATTTCCACAAATTATTGCTTGCATCTCATACTCTATATGGGCATACATGTTCAGTCACTTCAGTCTTGTCAGCCTCTGTGTGACCCTATGGACTGTAGCTGCCAGACTCCTCTCGCCATGGGATTTTCCAGACAAAAATACTGGAGTGAGTTGCCATGGCCTCCTCAGGGATATTCCCGACCCAGGGATCGAACCCGCATCATCCTGTATCTCCTGCATTGCAGGCCGATTCTTCACCCACTGATCCACTTGGGAAGCGGTATATTCTGTAAACATTTATGTATGTATTTTTCTTATTGAATGCCTTCCTCCATTTGTGCTCAACGAGGGCTAGAATTTATGTCTGTTTGGATACACAGAGCACCTTTCATGGCTAAAACATTTGCCTGGCAACAAGTAGATGAGGCATTTAATATATTTTTGTTAAATGACTTAAATAAAGCAACTTTATATTTTGGTATGGTAATGCCAAGGAACCAATAAAATACATCTAGTTCTCAATCTTTTTTTTAAATTAATTTTTATTTAGAGTATAGTTGATTTACAGTGTTGTATTGGTTTTTGCTGTATAGCAGAATGAATCAGCTATATGTGTACATACATACTGTCTTTTTGAGACTTGAGTTCCCTGTCCTATATAGTAGGTTCTCATTCAAGTTCTTGTAATCTTATGGCTTATTCTGGATAGTCATTCTAACTACTTTTGAATAGAAATCTAACTGAATGGAGACTATGGAGTTTTTTTTTTTAACTTTAAGTGTAATTAAATATTAATAGAACACAACTTTTTTTCTTTTTTTTTTTTTTAACCTTTCTAGGTCATGGGCTTCCCTGATAGCTCGGTTGGTAAAGAATCAGCCTGCAATGCGGGAGACCCCAGTTTGATTCTTGGGTCAGGAAGATCCACCGGAGAAGGGATAGGATACTAACTCCAGTGTTCTTGGGCTTACCTTGTGGCTCAGCTGGTAAAGAATCTGCCTGCAATTCGGGAGAGCTGGGTTTGATCCCTGGGTTGGGAAGATCCCCTGGGGAAGGGAAAGGCTATCCACCCCAGTTTCTGGCCTGGAGATTTCCATGGGCCATATAGTCCATGGGGTTGCAAAGAGTCAGACATGATTGAATGACTTTCACTCACTCATTGGGCTTTCTACATGACTTTAGTAGTAAAGAATCCACCTTCCAATGCAAGAGACATAAGAGATGTGGGTTCAATGCCTGGAGTAGGAAGATCCCCTGGAGGAGGGCATGGCAACCCACTCCAGTATTCCTGCCTGGAGAATCCGATGGACAGAGGAGCCTGGAGGGCTTCAGTCCTTGGGGTCACAAACAGTCGGACACAACTGGAGTGACTTGGCACACATGCACACATGTAGGTCATTACTATAAAATTAACTCAGACTCTCCTGAGGTAGGTGTGGATTTTGGTCCCTTTGCAAAGGGTTGTTAGTGATCTTGAGATCACAGTACTTTTAGGTAACTCTTTTCCTTCGTCTCCTGCTTTCTGTCGCAGCACCAGCTGTTACTCTGTGCTCCTGTGTGTGCACACGCCCATAAGAGCTCATTCCCCCACCATTCCTGCCCCGACCCCGGACTTCGCTGTCTTCATTTGGGCCTATTTTAAAGAATGTATGTGAAATAAGAGAACACAGACATTAAGTGAGAGTACTGGGGCTCCTCTTATGGGATTAAGGTCTAGGTGACACCAGTTCCTGCTGCTGTTATCGCCTGCTTCTAGGTTCTCTGTGTGCTAAATAAGTGTGATTGCTCAGCGTTTGGATTACTGAGAGGTCAGGTGTTACTGTAATTTAAGTCACCCAATACTTGGGCCTATCCAGTCCCCCTCTTTCCCATATGGATGGCTGCCTCCTCCATCTGTTCCTGTAGTCCATTTTATGCTTGAGCTAAACACATAATGTCTCATGAAAATGTAGGAGAAGGAGTAAGGATACCAGTTAAGGTAAGGGTACCTTAATTGGTATTATAGTTAGAGAAATCCTGATCTTAAAATGTGCTATTACCAAAGCCCCATGGGCCCTTAAGACAAAGTTCCATCTGAAGATGCATTCTTGTTGAAGCAGAAAACGGTGAAACATTTCCAAAAGATAAAAAAGAAAGCAATGTATTCAAGTAGTTTTATAAATAATGCAACGGTCTATGATAGATTTATCTAAAAAAAAATGTATCTGTGCTAGGTTTAAATAGCACAGGTAATTCATGCAGCAGGGCACACTGGTTATTAACAAATGTTCCTATAGCTACAAGTAATACATTTGTGTTTTTGCTGTGTGTTGTGTTCAGAGCCTCTACCCTACTCTGAAATTTTGGGGGAAATAAGCCATCTAAAGAGTAAGGAAAGCAGAGTTCTTTGGCCTCTGATTTAAACTTTTAAGAGTCACAGTCCTAACATTTCTGCCTCTGAATGTCTGTCTTCTCATCTCTAAAAACGATCCCTAAAGTCCTTCTTAGAGTTTAAATACTGCAACACGTTGCACTGGATTAAAGGGATTGCGTTGTTGTTCTAGTTCCACCCAGTAGAGGGTAGTGTTACCCAGACTAGGTCTCAGCATGAGTCTGGGACAGATGGAGGGCTGGAAGCAGAATTTAGAATATATGGGTAGCTACCTACCTCTCTTCTTGAGTCACCAGACCACAAATGCTTCTCCACAAAATAGCAGCCTCCAGCAAGGGTAGAAATGCACTCCTCCTCAATCATTTGCCACTATTCTTAAAATGGACACATTACTCATTGCTACTGGAACACGAACAGGAATTTAAACTCCTACAATCTGTGTTGTTTTCTGAAATTTAAAGTTTGTTCTATGAATATATTCATTTATATAAAATACAGCAGCTTGTCTATACATATTGAACATTTAAAAATTACAGTTGAAAGTCGCAGATCTTTCCTCCGACAAAAATATTTAAGAAGTATTTATAAAATTTGATGATGTTTAATATCACGCTGAAAAAGGAAACCTTCATTGCACTTTTTACTATACAAATAGCCTAAGTCACTGGCCTGTGACAGACGGATATGTCAAATCCATATTCTTAGTTCTGGACAAAAGTCTGAATCTCCATCACCCTGTGAAGTTTACAGAGTGCCTCACACTGGAGTGGTCCCCATGTGAGCCACAGAAGCTGTCTGAAAACCCATTCTCAAACAGCAAGACCTGTCTGCTGGGCTAAGACTGGTGCACATCAAGTAAAATAGTGGCAGGATTAGATAGTTTAAGATGCTGTCTCTTCAATACAGGTAGTAGGAGAGATGAAGGTATTTTTTGAAAAAGCAACAAAATGGATGAATTAAGACATCAGTATGAAATATGGTTCATGGAGAAGCCTTCATTAAGAGGGTACTATTTAACACCAAAATCATAAATAAGCAGTACATGTGGAAATACACTAAAAGAGCAGAGGTACTATGCACATATAAGTTATTATCATATATAATTACCATATGTAAAATAGATAACTAATGGGAACTTGCTGTATGACTCAGAAAACTCAGATGGGGCCTCTATAACAACCTAGATGGGCGAGAAGGGGTAGGAGGTGGGAAGGAGATTAAAGAGGGAAGAGACACACGTAAACCTATGGATGACTCATGTTGATGTATGACGGAGGCCAAAACAATATTGTGAAGCAATTTTCCTTCAATTAAAAAATAAGATTGGGGAAAAAAGAAGTACATATAAAAATACACTAAAAGAGCAAAGATACTATGCACATGCAAGTTATTATCATCATTAAATAATTTGGGGAGTTCAGTTCAGTCACTCAGTCGTGTCTGACTCTTTGCAATCCCATGAACTGAAGCATGCCAGGCCTCCCTGTCCATCATCAACTCCCAGAGTGTACCCAAACCCATGTCCGTTGAGTCAGTGATGCCATCTAACTATCTCATCCTTTGTCGTCCTCTTCTCCTCCTGACCTCAATCTTTCCCAGCATCAGGGTCTTTTCCAACGAGTCAGCTCTTCACATCAGGTGGCCAAAGTATTGGAGTTTCAGCTTCAGCATCAGTCCTTCCAATGAACACCCAGGACTGATCTCCTTTAGGATGGACTGGTTGGATCTCCTTGCAGTCCAAGGGTCTCTCAAGAGTCTTCTCCAACACCACAGTTCAAAAGCATCAATTCTTCAGCACTCAGCCTTCTTTATAGTCCAACTCTCACATCCACATGACCATGACAACTCTCACATAACCACTGGCAAAACCACAGCCATGACTAGACAGACCTTTGTTGACAAAGTAATATCTCTGCTTTTCAATATGCTGTCGAGGTTAGTTGTAACTTTCCTTCCAAGGAATAAGCGTCTTTTAATTTCAATCACCATCTGCAGTGATTTTGGAGCCCAGAAAAATAAAGTCAGCTACTGTTTCCACTGTTTCCCCATCTATTTGCCATGAAGTGACGGGACCAAATGCCATGATCTTAGTTTTCTAAATGCTGAGCTTTAAGCCAACATTTTTACTCTCTTCTTTCACTTTCATCAAGAGGCTCTTTAGTTCTTCTTCACTTTCTGCCATAAGGGTGGTATCATCTGCACATCTGAGGTTATTGATATTTCTCCCGGCAATCTTGGGGGTTTAGGGTCACCTTAATTGAGACACTGTATTTGGGATCTTAGAAAGGCACTTTGGTAGAACTTTCCAACTTCTGCTTCTGCTTTGATCTTTATCACTGATCCAGGGCCTGCTTACTGTTTTGTTTTCTTTTAAAGCATAAATGCTGAAGCCTAAAAACAGAGTGAATACAAGAATGATGTAATCCTACCAGGGCCAGAAAAGTACTGTGCCCTGTCCAGTCCCAGACTAGAGAGCTACAACCTGTCTCCTGGTGCAGTGCACCCCCTCCGCTATTCCTGACTGTGAGCTCCCTTTTCGGGGGAGTTAAAAGTTTCTCAGAGGAGGAGAAGCCTGGCACTTGAAAGAAAACTAGTGCTCCCCCTGCCCCTTCTCTTTTGCCTGTAGCAGCTATAAGTGCAATAAAATGTGAGAGTAGAAACGAATTACTATGGCAACAAAGTGTACTCTAATAATGAAGATGGTATCTAACAGGCAGGAACAGCTAGAACTTTCAGGGAGAGGGAAAGAAAATATACCTTGAAGAAGTATGGAGAAAGAACATTGCAAGGTTTGCAAGTTTAAAGTTTTCCGTTCTCCAGCCTACATATATTGACCCATTTAGACGAGATGGATTTGTACCTTGGTTAACTTCCTCCTAGGACTATTCTGGCAAAGCAAGGTTTTATATTTTTGGAGAGAGGGTACCTATGTGTTCAGTCACTCAGGAGTGCCTGACTCTTTGCGATCCCATGGACTGTAGCCCACCAGGCTCCTCTGTCCATGGTTTTCCAGGTAACAATACCGGGAGTGGGTTGCCATTTCCTCCTCTAGAGGATCTTCCTGACCCAGGGATCGAATCCACATCTCCTATATGGGCAGGCTGGATTCTTTACCACTGTGCCACCAGGGAAGGTACTTAGTACTTCCTAAGAATAGGCAGAAGGAAAGATCAGGCCCTCTGATCTAGAAACGCGGAAGAACATGCAGTCAATGGGCAATATACAGAGGTCTGGAATCTAGATCCTCTGCTTTACCACAGGGCTTCCTGGGGTTAGTCCAACTTTTTTGACAATATAATTCTCTGCCACAAGAAACATTTCAGAAAAATGCCTACCAAGCTGGATAGGGGCCCAGAAACAATACAAAGCCATCATGAACAGACAGAACTTAGAAGTCTTTAAGGAAAACAAAGAGGGACTGCTGAGACTCAGACACTGGATTGAAGTAGACAGAATTTATTCCACCCATTCTTTCAAAAAAAATTAAGGTATTCAGAATTGGCTAGGTTATACTGCGGAATATATCAACGCCAACATTTTTAGTGATTTAAGCAACAAAGGTTAATTTCTCATTCATAGCATCTGTCAGTCACACCTAAGGAGGGAGTTCAGCTCCATGGCCTCCTCATTTTGGGAGCAGATGGATTTCGCCAGTTGTGAGGCTCTTATGTCAGAGTTAAATGCTCAGATCTAAAAGTGACATATGTCACTCATGTTACTTTTGACTAACCCACGGCCAGAACATCACTCCCCAGTTTCAAGGAGGGAGCCATGATCAATAATCTCCCTATGTGTCTGAAAGAAGCGATACTAATAGAGATACATATTACAAGCCTTTACCATAGTTTGAGCACACCAGGAGTTTTTATATAAGATGTATATACCAAAGCTTATATTTAAGATACCTGTTTATACTCTGGGAAAGTACTGGCCATTGTGTTATATAACAGCAGCCTTATTATCTTCAAAAATATGTGAGGATGACGACAGGGGCATGGGGAGCATCCTGGAAAGCATTCATAGATGACTGTGGTCATACGGACTCACAGTTAAATCTGAAGGGTTTCAGACTCTGCCTGCTGAGTTTTGCAAGGATGTAGGAGAAGGAAATGGCAACCCACTCCAGTATTCTTGCCCAGAGAATCCCATGGACAGAGGAGCCTGGTGGGCTGCTGTCCAAAGGGTTGCACAGAGTCAGACATGACTGAAGCAACTTAGCATGCATGCATGCATTGGAGAAGGAAATGGCAACCCACTCCAGTGTTCTTGCCAGGAGAATTCCAGGGACAGAGGAGCCTGGTGGGCTGCCATCTATGGGGTCACACAGAATCAGACACAACTGAAGCGACTTAGCAGTAGCAGCAGCAGCAGTGTGAGGCCCCATCATTTATCCAGAGGCAAAAAGATGGCCCTAAGGATGAGGTCTGTCAAAATGAGAAAGCTGTCAGAACCTCATGACGGCTGTTAGCACACCTGTTTCCTCGTCCAGATCTTTATTAAGGGGGTCCCCCAACTTAATACAAATAACAAAACAAACTAAAATAAAGCTGTGTTCCCTGTTCCCCTTACTTAAATTCTTCATGCATAGTTCAGACCCCATTTCTACTCATCCATTCTTTGTGCACTTATCCTCAATGTGCATTTCTTTACAAAATTAATGCTTCTCTACCATTCCATGAATTCTGCTTTTTCTCTCCACTCAGTGTAAGTCCTATGACAGCAGTAACCTTATCTCTGACCCTGTCTCTTTTGCAATCTCTTCCAGCACTTAGCACAGTGCTGTTACAAAGTTGGCTGACAGTACATATTTATTGATTATACTTGTAATTGGAAAGGGAAAAATTTTTACGGAGAACAGTGCCCCAGGCTAATGCAAATATACTTTAGGTAAAAATGTTGTCACTGAAAGCTGTATTTTAAAAGACAGCTCTCTGCTTTGGCATCTATTGTCATTTTTGTTCCCTCAAGTCACCTTCCACTGAGGTAGAAAGGGCAGTAAAAAAAAAAAAAAATGAGTAGTTAAAACTGAGAACAAAATGGCAGAGGACATGAGAATTGAATTGGAACCTGGATCCCGAGTTCTCATCTTGATTACACCATTCACTAGCCCTGTGAAGATGGGCCTCAGCATTTCCAGTAGTCATGTACGGATGTGAGAGTTGAACCATAAAGAAGGCTGAGTGCTGCAGAATTCATGCTTTCAAAATGTGGTGCAGAAGACTCTTGAGACTCTTGTACTGCAGGGAGATCAAACCAGTCCATCCTAAAGGAAATCAACCCTGAATATTCATTGGAAGGACTGATGCTGAAGCTGAAGCTCCAATAATTTGGCCACCTGATGTGAAGAGCTGATTCATTAGAAAAGACCCTGATGCTGGGAAAGATTGAGGGTAAGAGGAGAAGGGGCGAGAGAGGATGAGATGGTTGGATGGCATCACCGATTCAATGGACATGGTTCTGAGCAAGCTCTGGGAGATGGTGAAGGACAGGGAAGCCTGGTGTGCTACAGCTCATGGGGTCGCAAAGAGTCAACACAGCTTAGCGACTGAACAGCAGCAGCAGCAGCATCTCCATCTGTAAAAGGGATACCCGCCATTGTCTTGCCTACTTCACAGAATGCTGAGAGCAATGAATAAAATCACGAGTTAAACGAATCTGAAAACTTTAAAATACTTCACAAATATTATTTTCGGGTGGGATCATTAAAAGAGACTTACTTGTACCTAATGTCTTCTGCGCTATTAGAGCCCTTTCAGGATGGGCAGGGGATATGTGTAAAGCCCTGACAACACAGACTCTGAACTGTTTGAAAGCTTTGTATCTAATCAGCCCAAGGTCCTGTTGCTAATTGCAGGGGGTTTCTCCCTGGGCATCCAGTTCAGTGTGTAAAGTGTTATATTTATAACTTTCTGAAGCCTCAGTCCCTCTCAGAATCCCAGGAAATAAGAGTCTGATCTGATTGTGACTGTAGATTGCAGGTTGATATCGCCAGGCTGGTGGTGATTTCTCACAAAAGCAAAACAGCAGGGCACTAAAGCTTTCCACATCTCTGAGAGGGACTGCTTCCCCTCCCTTCATCTTTCCCTTCCTCGCTCCCATCCAGAGAGGAAAAGAGCACGGCTGGAGCCAGAATAAGCCCCTTCAGCTGCAAAAGCAGGCATGAGGCGGGGGTGGTGGCGAGGGGACAGGCCAGTGGGGGCTCTGGCAGTACGGAGAGAATTACCAATGGTGGGAGAATCTCAGATAGGGTCTGGAGCATGTGGATAGGAAATAACGAGACTCCTTCACGAAAGGTAGGCATTATGTGTGGGATCCGTGTTAATGTGTGAGCCCAGGGACACATCCCATAGACAAGCTCTTATGGTGGGAACACGGCAGATACTCCACTGTGAAGACTGGGGACCTGGGCTGGAGTAGCAGAGCCAACTTTATTAGCTGCACCCCGAGCTTCTCTGAACATTAGTTTTATCATCTGAAAAACACAGCAAAAGACAAGGGAGAATAAAAGCTAGGGGGAAACTTTGGTGTGAGGCTTGAATGAGAATGCTTAGGAAAGGACCCTGATATTTTTTAGGAGTAATCAGTAGATCATTTGTAATTTATGAAAGACATTATGGTTGAATTCCACACCTCCTCGAGAGAGCTGGGAATGGGGAATGTCAGTGACTGTGATATGGAAAGAGAGAAACCTGGGAGCTGAAGAATTTACATCCAGCATCATGGACATACCCTGGCCTGAATGCTCCTCCCTGCGGAAAGCAGGGTCAGAGTCTTGTGACTCTACCATGGCGATTCCAAGACTATGACTGTGAGGCTCTTCAGCAAGTGGTAGTGGTGGTCCCACCAAGATAGCCACATGCTAATCCCCAGAACCAGTGGCTATGTCATTTTAGATGACAGAAGGGAACTAAGGTTGCAGATGCAATTAAAGTAGCAAATTAGCTAATGTTGACATAGATTATCCTAGATGATCAGGTAGACCCAATGTAATCAGAAGGGTCCTTTAAAGTGGAAAAGAGAGTCAGAGGAAGAAATACAATGGCAGAAGCAGAGCCAGAATGATGCAATGTGAGAACTAAACCAGAGATTGCTGGATACGAAGATGGAGAAGGAGACCGTGAGCTACAGGATGTGGACAGTCTCTATGTGCTAGAAAAAGCAAGGGGACAATTAATTTTCCACTGGAGTCTCAGGAAGGAAACACAGTAAGACCCTCAGCCTATACTTTGACTTTAGCCCAGTAAGATCCCTGTCAAATCTCTAACCTTCAGAGCTATGAGATAATAAATCTGTATTGTTTTAGGCCACTAAGCCGGTGACTGCGTATAGCAACAGTAGGAAACAAATGTAATACTCAAAACAAGATATTTGATACTAAATAAGTTCTTTTGAATGATAATATCAAGAGGTTTGCATATCAGAAAGGTGAGTTGGTAAGTGAAACAAAGAGTTTGGAGGTAATATTAAACTGTAAAAGGAACATGAAGTTGTTGTTTTTAACATCTGTCCCATAGCCTAAAGAAACAAGGTTAAATTTGAGAGAATCACTAAACTCCATTCTCTTCACTGCAGCCTAAGTAATCTTTCTATAATACAAATCTGATCTTGGCAAGCCCTTGTTTGAAATACTTTGTGGACTTCACATTGCCAAAATAATGCATTTAAAATTTTATCTCTGTGATCTAACTTATTTCTCCAATTTCATGTCCTTTAGCTGTTCCACCTACAGTCGAAAATCTCATCATAGCAAATATATTCCTATTTTTGAAAACACTGGGCTTTCTCTGTCTCTGCACATATAGTGCGTTTTCCACTTAAAATATTCATTTTCAATAATGCCATTTGCAGCAACATGAGTGGACCTAGATATTATCATACTAAGTGAAGAAAGTCAGAGAAAGACAATACCGTATGATATCACTTCTGTATGGAATCTAAAACATAACACAAATGAATTTATTAATAAAATAGAAACAGACTCACATAGAAAACAAAACTATGGTTACCAAAGGGGAAAGGCAGGAGGGAGGGATAAATTAGGAGTTTGGCATTAGGAGATACAAACTATTATATATAAAATAAACAACAAGGGCCTACTCTATAGCACAGAGCACTATATTTAATATCTTGTAATAAACCATACCAGAAAAGAACATGAAAAAGTATGTGTGTGTTTATATATACCCATACACATATATGTATGTGCATTTACGTGTATGTATAAGCTGAGTGACTTTGCTGTATACCAGAAATACAACATTGTGAATCAACAATACTTCAATTTTTTTAAAAATTATTCATTCTTAATTTCCCTCAGTTTACAATCATTCTTTTTTTTTTTCTTTTCTTTTTTTTTTTTTATTATTGTTTTTGCCATACATTGTCATGATATCACCATGGGTTTACATATGCTTCCCCTCCGGAACCCCCCTCCCTCCTCCCTCCCCCCTTGGAAATCTGGCTGCACCAGTCCCGAGCATCAATCCTGGGCTGGCGATTGATTAGACACATGACAATTAACATGCTTCAATGCCCTTCTCCCATATCATCCCACCCTTACCCTCATACACAAAGTCCACGAGTCTATTCTATACATCTGCGTTCCTTTTGTTGTCTCCCATGTTGGGTGCTCGTTACTGTCTTTCTAAATTCCATATATATGTGTTAATATACTGTATTGTTGTTTTTGCTTCTGGCTTACTTCACTCTGGATAATGGGCTCCAGTTTCGTCCATCTGAGTAGAATTGCTTCAAATGAATTTTTTTTTTTAATGCTGAGTAATATTCCATTGTGTATATGTACCACAGCTTTCTTATCCATTCATCAGTTGATGGGCATCTAGGTTGTTTCCATGTCTTAGCTATTGTAAACAATGCAGTGATGAACATTGGGGTACACGTGGCTCTTTCAATTCTGGTTTCCTCGGTGTATATGCCCAGCAGTGGGATTGCCGGGTCATATGGCAGGTCTATTTGCAGCTTTTTAAGGAATCTCCACACTGTTTTCCATAGTGGCTGTACTAGTTTGCAATCCCACCAACAGTGTAAGAGGGTTCCCTTTTCTCCACATCCTCTCCAGCATTTATTGCTTGTAGACTTTTGGATGGCAGCCATTCTGACTGGTGTAAAGTGGTACCTCATTGTGGTTTTGATTTGCATTTCTCTGATAATGAGTGATGTTGAGCATCTTTTCATGTGTTTGTTAGCCATTTTTATATCTTCCTTGGAGAAATGTCTGTTAAGTTCTTTGGCCCACTTTTTAATTGGGTTGTTTATTTTTCTAGAATGGAGCTGCAGGAGTTGTTTGTAAATTTTTGAGATTAATTGTTTGTCTGTTGCTTCATTGGCTATTATTTTCTCCCATTCTGAAGGCTGTCTTTTCACCTTGCTTATAGTTTCCTTTGTTGTGCAAAAGCTTTTAATTTTAATTAGGTCCCATTTGTTTATTCGTGTTTTTATTTCCAATATTCTGGGAGGTGGGTCATGGAGTATCCCGCTTTGGATTATAGCAGAGAGTGTTTTGCCTATGTTATCCTCTAGGAGTTTTCTAGTTTCTGGTCTTATGCTTAGATCTTTGATCCATTTTGAGTTTATCTTTGTGTATGGTGTTAGAAAGTGATCTAGTTTCATTCTTTTACAAGTGGCTGTCCAGTTTTCCCAGCACCACTTGTTAAAGAGGTTGTCTTTTCTCCATTGTATATTCTTGCCTCCTTTGTCAAAGATAAGGTGTCCATAGATGCGTGGATTTATCTCTGGGCTTTCTGTTCTGTTCCACTGATCTATATTTCTGTCTTTGTGCCAGTACCATACTGTCTTAATGACTGTGGATTTGTAGTATAGCCTAAAGTCATGTAGGTTGATTCCGCCAGTTCCATTCTTCTTTCTCAAGATTGCTTTGGCTATACGAGGTTTTTTGTATTTCCATACAAATTGAGAAATTATTTGTTCTAATTCTTTGAAGAAGACCTCTGGTAGCTTGATAGGAATTGCATTGAATCTATAGATTGCTTTAGGTAGTATACTCATTTTCACTATATTGATTCTTCCAATCCACGAACATGGAACATTTCTCCATCTGTTTGTGTCCTCCTTGATTTCTTTCATCAGTGTTCTATAGTTTTCTATATACAAGTCTTTTGATTCTTTAGGTAGAAATACTCCTAAGTATTTTATTCTTTTTGTTTCGATGGTGAATGGAATTGTTTCCTTAATTTCTCTTTCTGATTTCTCACTGTTAGTGTATAGGAATGCCAGGGATTTCTGTGTGTTGATTTTATATCCTGAAACTTTGCTATATTCACTGATTAGCTCTAGTAATTTTCTCGTAGAGTCTTTAGGGTTTTCAATATAGAGGATCATGTCATCTGCAAACAGAGAGAGTTTTACTTCTTCTTAAACATTATCCTCAATGGTGAAAAACTGGAAGCATTCCCCCTGAAATCAGGGACAAGACAAGGGTGCCCACTCTCACCACTACTATTCAACATAGTTTTGGAAGTCTTGGCTACAATCATTCTTAATTTCCTTCAGTTTACAAATTCTAACTTGTCTTTCAGTTTAAATGATACTTCTTCAGAAACACATGCCTTTTAGGTCTTTTCTCTAACCAAGGACACTGACTTAGATTCAGTAAGCAGACATAGTCAAAGCTATGGCTTTTCCAGTAGTCATGTATGGATGTGAGAGTTGGACTATAAAGAAAGCTGCATGCCAAAGAATTGGTGCTTTTGAACTGTGGTATTGGAGAAGACTCTTGAGAGTCCCTTGGACTGCAAGGAGATCAAAACAGTCAATCCTACAGGAAATTAGTCCTGAATATTCATTGCAAGGACTGATGTTGAAGCTGAAACTCCAATACTGTGGCCACCTGATGTGAAGAAGTGACTCATTGGAAAAGACCCTGATGCTGGGAAAGATTGAAGGCAGGAGGAGAAGGGGATGACAGAAAATGAGATGGTTGGATGGAATCACTGACTCAATGGACATGACTCTGAGTAAATTCCAGGAGTTGGTGATGGACAGGGAAGCCTGTGCAGTCCATGGGGTCACAAAGAGTCAGACACAACTGAATGACTGAACTGAACTGAAACAGACATTTGTTAATTCTTTAGTTGGTCACTGTCAAACCCACCACCCTTTCTGTTAGTAGCATGCTCTCCCTTTGGGGAATTCGGCCGTGTGCACAGTATTTGGGGGAGAGGGATTCGAAGTTCCCACTTGTCACTATTGGTTCCCCATATTAAATCCTGAAATTACCAGGTCAAATTCTTCTTGTCCCCATGCTCTGAAACCCCAGGACAAGTATGTGATCTAAAATTTATCAAGCTCCCAGTACTCAAGTACTCTGCTGTCAGCACTTTGAATTTTGAGTGAATGATGCCAAGGAGCAAATGTTCAGATTGATCAGAAGGAATACAATGGCCAGCAGGTTAGATTTTGCTCCACATAATGGTCTTTGCTTGCCCAATTCCTGTCCAATTTTCAAGCCTAGTTCTCCAGCCCCTTTACCTTTTCTTACTCTTTTTAATAGTTTTCCCCGTAAATCAAGCTGGAGTCAGTTTCTCTCTTACATCAAGAGTCCTTACTGAAAAATGCTCCTTTCTCTGAGCTCCCATACCACACTGTTTATGCACATATTATAATACTTGTCACTTACACTGTTTAGTTATTCATAATTAGTATTGGTTTGAAATAGCTCTGACCATATCACAGAAAGAGTGGATGCAGCCAAGTTGTGTTTTATCTGATTAGTTAGGTTGTTTTAAATAGGGGATAACTTTTTAAATTTTTAAATATGATGTTAAAGGGGAATCTTTCAGAGAAAAATCATATTCACATAAACATATTTAGTGTAATAAAGCCTGTGAAGGAAGTATGATGTGTATGGGGTCAGTCAAGGAGGCAGGAGATAACAAATGGGAGTCAGAGACTCATGAGGATGATGAGTTGGATTGAAGCAGAAGATACTGAGCTTATTTGTTTTATATTTGTGCTAAATTTGATATTTATGTGTAATTGCAAAAAGGACCTACAGAGTGACCAGGTTTCAGCAATACATGAACTGTGAACTTCCAGATATTCAAGCTGGTTTTAGAAAAGGCAGAGGAACCAAGGATCAAATCGTCAACATTCACTGGATCATCAAAAAAGCAAGAGAGTTCCAGAAAAACATCTATTTCTGCTTTATTGACTATGCCAAAGCCTTTGACTGTGGGATCACCAGAAACTATGGAAAATTCTTCAAGAGATGGGAATACCAGACCAACTGACCTGTCTCTTGAGAAACCTGTATGCAGGTAAGGAAGCAACAGTTAGAACTGGACATGGAAAAATAGACTGGTTCCAAATAGGAAAAGGAGTACGTAAAGGCTGTATATTGTCACCTGCTTATTTAACTTATATGCAGAGTACATCATGAGAAACGATGGGCTGGAAGAAGCACAAGCTGGAATCAAGATTGCCAGGAGAAATATGAATAACCTCAGATATGCAGATGATACCACCCTTATGGAAGCAAGTGAAGAGGAACTAAAAAGCCTCTTGATGAAAGTGAAAGAGGAGAGTGAAAAAGTTGGCTTAAACCTCAACATTCAGAAAACTAAGATCATGGCATCTGGTCCCATCACTTCATGGGAAATAGATAGGGAAACAGTGGAAACAGTGTCAGACTTTATTTTGGGGGGCTCCAAAATCACTGCAGATGGTGATTGCAGCCATGAAATTAAAAGACACTTACTCTTTAGAAGGAGAGTTATGATCAACCAAGATAGCGTATTAAAAAGCAGAGACATTACTCTGCCAATGAAAGTCCATCTAGTCAAGGGTATGATTTTTCCAGTAGTCATGTATGGATGTGAGAGTTGGACAGTGAAGAAAGCTCAGCACTGAAGAATTGATGCTTTTGAACTGTGGTGTTGGAGAAGACTCTTGAGATTCCTTTGGACTGCAAGGAGATCCAACCAGTCCATCCTAAAGGAAACCAGTCCTGGGTGTTCATTGGAAGGACTGATGTTGAAGCTGAAACTCCAATACTTTGGCCATCTCATGCGAAGAGTTGACTCATTGGAAAAGACCCTGATGTTGGGAGGGATTGGGGGCAGGAGGAGAAGGGGATGACAGAGGATGAGATGGCTGGATGGCATCCCTGACTCGATGAACATGAATTTGGGTAAACTCCGGGAGTCGGTGATGGATAGGGAGGCCTGGCATGCTGTGATTCATGGGGTCGCAAAGAGTCAGACACGATGCAGTGACTGAACTGAACTGAATAGGATTGTACTAAGGAATTAAGTGCCTCTAAACCCTGAGAAATTTATGGAACAAAGACTCTGATACTTAAAATTTAAACTGTAAAATAAACCCAATAAAATTTTAAACACTTTTGAAATTTCCTGCGATAATTTCTTTTAAAATCTAAAATATTAATGTTTCCAAAAAATTTCTTGTTTATTTTGTTATCTCTGAACTGTTTACTCCTTAATCACTGGTTTAGCCTGCTTATTGTTAATTTAGTCATGCATATGCTAGACATTCAATGGATAAGATTCCATAGATTTGACCATCTTCTGGTTAAATACAGCAAGTTGTTTACATAGCAGGTAGAGTTTTTGTTGTGTTGCTATTTTTGCTGTTGTTGTTGGGGGGTGTTGGCTTGGGAGTAAGGAATGGAGCATTCAAAATACCAACCATGAACCACGCTGCTGCTGCTAAGTCACCTCAGTCGTGTCCGACTCTGTGCGACCCCATAGACGGCAGCCCACCATGAACCATGAAAGCTCATTTTCTTGTCCTACATTCAGGTGGCTGTATCTATTTTAGTCTGAGCTTGAGAATAAAAGATCATGGATAAGGTGAGTCTCCCATGCAGCTGTTTGTTAAAGGAACTTTTGTATTTTCATGGTATAGAAAGCAATATTCTTTTCAAATGAGATTTTTGGAAAGGATTTTTCTGAAGATTTAGAGTGAAAACACCTGAAACCAGTTCTGACTACAGAGGGCAACTTTCACCTCAGGTATTAAGCATTTTAATTAGGCCACTCCTATGCAGTAGTACCACATACAAATGCTTTTGGAAATGTCTCATAAAGAGTGGCATTCACTGACCAGTTCTTCAAAAGGTGGTATCTTATTTTTAGCTCATTTTCTAACAAATTTCATGAAGGAAATGCCACTGTTTTGTAGAAGCAGAGTTTAAAAGGTGGAAACTTTGCATTACACGACCATTAAGCTTTGTAAGCCTTTCCCATTGCTAACCTATTATTCTATCAAGACAGAAAAGCATGGATAACATTAAAATCAGCCATAAATGAAGATCCCACATGAAAATATCTTCCTTTCTGTCTCTGAAATTATTGCTAAGACCTTTTTTTAATGGGGAAATATTACCAAAGACATGCCAGGTGCACCTGTGTGGGTGTCTGTGAGCACACGTGTGTAGGGGTGTTCATGTGTATATGTGTGTGTGTTCAGGGGTTCAGTGGTATTGAAACCTTTAAGAAACACTCTGTGCAGAAGTTCTAGTTGAGCATACACAGAAGAACTTTATAAATCTTTCCCTAAATGCAACTCAGCTATCAAACACAAAGTACAAACAGGTACTGTTCTTGCTCACACCAGCTAGATGCCTCGTTCTGAGCTCTGCAGTCTTTTCATATCCAGTGGACACCATTCATCTCAAATTATGTAGCTTAAATTCTCTAGATGTTTACTGTGCCAACCTCCATGCATCACCTCCCCAAATTTTTTAGATTTACTGGATTTTCTTGCAGCTTCATGAAAATAATGGTTTCACCAGGCAAAGGTTGAGCTTTTAGTGCTTACCTGGAAGTGAAAGTCACTCAGGTGTGTCCGACTCTTTGTGAGCCCATGGACGATACAGTTCATGGAATTCTCCAGGCCAGAATACTGGAGTTGGTAGCCGTTTCCTTCCCCAGGGGATCTTTCCAACCCAGGGATTGAACCCAGGTCTCCTATATTACAGGTGGATTCTTTACCATCTGAGCCACAAGGGAAGCCCAAGAATACTGGAGTGGGTGGCCTATCTCTTCTCAAGGGGATCTTCCTGACCCAGGAATCAAATTGATGTCTCCTGCATTGCAGGTGGATTTTTTACCAGCTGAGCTACCAGGGAAGTTAGTGCTTATCTAGTCAGGGTCTTAATTCCTTAATAAGCTATGACTGCAGTAGTTTCTAAACCAAGAATACCAGGAACATGTCATCCAGTGGAGCCCTTACCAGTCATTAGTTGCTGTTAAGCTCCCAATTAGATCTGTTTTCTACAAGTTATAAGGTCATTTTGACATAACTAATACTTAGGACGCTTTTGCACAATCTCTTTCTTTTTTAACTTTTTCAAAGTGAAAAGTGATCCTCTGTGTGCTGGGTGACCTTTGTTTGCCTGTTATTCAATATGTCTATATTTTAAAGAAGAACTGAACAAATATTACAGTTTATAAATGACTTGATTTTGATTTGTAGCCACTACATATGCACACTCAGAATTATATTCCCTACACACACACACACACACACACACACACACACACATGGTATATGGGGATATATGTACAGAATATAAAAATGAAGGCTTAGAAATTGAAATGGTTTGTATAAAGGCAAGATCCATTTATCAAATGCTTGATGTTTTAGAAACCTTGGGTAGGCTGCAGATTACCATTCACTCTTTCACTTAAACCTGTAGAAATTACTTGGCTGGTACCTCTGCATCAGTTGTTACTAAATGTTAAGTTACAAAGATTTGAGAAGTTTCTAAGAAGAGCTTAACACTCCCCACCCCTGATTCTGCCAGGAGAAAAAGTGAGAGATTTTGTGCTGTTGAGAAAGGAATGGTAAGGTGTTGAAATAACATTTTCCACTATTTCTTCCTGTACAAAATGTTGAGGCTCTGAAAGCTCTTCAGTTAACATCAGACAAGCAATCAGTTGTATAATGTTAATAGGGTAACAGTAATCTGGGTCATCCACACAGCCCCAGGGCAGGCTAGTGTCCCCTCATGCATAGGGACTGCTTTGTACTTCTAGAAATGTCATGGTTTGAGAGGTATATTATATTAACTTTGTAGATGTTAAGGAAATTATTTAAACATTTTATAAAATTGATGTCCTCAGTTATGTAATAAAGATAATATTTACTCTGCAAACTCAGTAAGAATTTACTATGCATCTACCCTAGGCACATATGATATATTACAGGTGCATAGAATCATGCATGACATGATTCTATCCCATGAGGAACTTGCAAGCTTTGTAATTTTAGTCCACTATAACAAATTTGACAGTGCCTTGGGAAAGAAATGAGTGCTAATTGCCCTCCACAAATATAAAATGATAACAGAGAGAGGCTACAACTTTTTAGCTTTACAACCTTGAAAAATTGACTTAACATCATTAAGCCAAATTTCTGCATCCATAAAATGGAGACAGATGTAAGAGTTGTCTTAAAGAATTGTTGTGAAGAAGAGCCTCTTATGGGCTGAGCACAATTCTGGTCATATGGTCAAGCTCAGAAGATGCTGGGCCAAAAATAAATAGATGAATAGATGGATGAATTAGTAAGTAGTAACTACTGAATAAATTCATATGTGCATTGAAAGGGATGAGGGTAGGAGAGAGAGAAAGGGGCAAGCATTGATTAACCATCTTCTGTGTACCAAGCAATTTTGTATTCTCTTTCATCTCTCTGTCCCTCTTTATCTCTGCCCTTTGCTAGCTCTGTGACCTCCGGCAGGTTACTTAATCTCTATGTGTCTCAGTTTCCTCAGCTCTAAAATAGGAAAAATAATAGTTATTTTTCAATGTAATACATCAAAGCACTGGTGTATAGTAAGTGAAAGTGAAAGGGCTAGTCCCTTGGTCTTGTCCAGCTCTTTGCAACCCATGGACATAGTCCACCAGGCTCCTCTGTCCGTGGAATTCTCCAGGCAAGAATACTGGAGTGGGTTGCCATGCCCTCCTCCAGGGGATCTTCTTGGTGCATTGTAAGTGCTCATTAAACTATAGGTACTTCTATTTCATTTAGCTGTTATTATTTCAGGAAAGGCATAGGATGATAATAGGAGGAAGTACAGACTTTTCTATTGAGAAAACTGGGCAGATCACGTCGGATCTCTCATTGTCTAGGGGTTTATAAAGCAATGATTTGTAACTGAGTGAAACCTAGATCTTCTCAAGATTTGGTCCTGTATTTTTTTTTTATCAGCAAGCATGATTATTCACCATATGATTATTTGAAGATGATTTTGCCACATGAGTATTTGCCACAGCTAAAACATCAAAAGTGAACAAACAATAAAAGCCTAGGTGATGTGCTTAAGTCAGATTCAGCTTCTGAACTACAGGCAACCCAAGAGATTCCTTCAAGGCCAAAGCCAAATGCTTATCATTCAGAGTGTTTCTTCAAAAATATTCATGAACATATTCAGGTAAAGAGTGCTTCAGAAAGTAAGTGTTCTTTATAATAAGCATCCATTCCTCCTAACATGCCTTAAAAGGAAACTTGATGCTATTGTTCTTGCTCAAAAGATGATGAGACAGAGGGAGGTGAATTGCCTGGACTGTGGTCACACATTAAGTCAATAGCAGAGACAGACTCAGAATGAAAAGTAAACAATTTTTTTTCCCTCAACAATAGGGGTGCTTCAGTTCTAAGACTATTACCTTTCATTGCCTTGACTTTAAGTTTTGGTACATTTAATTGCTTTTGAATGCAACAAGCTTTATACTATTCTACCTACTTGGATGAGTTTTTATATTATTCTGTCTACTTAAAAGTGTTTTTTAGAACTCTCGGATTTCTACTCACTTGTGGTTAAACTCTAACTAGCTGTCATTGTGTTTAAAGGAACACTCTGTGAGTCTGGTCAGTGTGGTGGCCTAGAACAATAAGAGCACTGCATCTGAATTATATCCACATTATCTAAGCATCTGGTTTAACTCTGGGAGAGGCGTCTGACCCTGAAATCTGACTTCACCAGTTAGCCAGGTGTACGTGGTACTTGCTTCTATGTCTTGTCACATCTCTCTCTTACTTGGGAAAACAGTTTATTAAGTTGGATTGTTATTCTTACTGTCAGTAAAATTGGCAGTACATCATGGAGTTATCCCCAAACATTTCAAGTTGATATGGAGATTGCTGCTGCTGCTAAGTCGCTTCAGTCGTGTCCGACTCTGTGCGACCCCACAGACGGCAGCCCACCAGGCTCCCCCATCCCAGGGATTCTCCAGGCAAGAACACTGGCATGGGTTGCCATTTCCTTCTCCAAAAAGTGAAAAGTAAAAGTGAAGCCGCTCAGTCGTGTCCAACTCTTAGCGACCCTAAGGACTGCAGCCCTACCAAGCTCCTCCGTCCCTGGGATTTTCCAGGCAAGAGGACTGGGGTGGGGTGCCATTGCCTTCTCCAGATATGGAGACTGGGGGACATTAAGTAAAGTGAACTATCTCAGCAAATGACTTCCTGTTATCTCAGAAGGAAGTCAAAACTAAAAGGCAGAGAGTATACCTAGAAGAGCTTTGTCAGATGTCTTTGACTTTATTTGGGTTTTGCTCTGTTTTGGTTTTGCTGTTGGTCGTCTCACTGCATTGATTATCATTGAAATGTGGGATATTTCTTCTTCCCTCTGAGCGACAAGAGGGAAGAGAGAGCTAGGAAGCTACCCTCGAACCCCGGGCCTCCCAGAGGAGCAGCCTGCAGAGCAGTAATGCAGCGCAGACAGACCCCGTAGGGTCTTTCAACAGGGCCATTAACCCAGCTGGGGCCTCAAGGGTGACTTGGGAGGTTTCAGGAGGTAAGTCACCTGTGCAGCTCTCATACTGAAGGAAAGCAGCCCTGCTTTTAGGAGACTATAAAGGACGCCCAAGAACCTCGTCCAGTGCCGACACGACCCCACTGTCTAGGCACTGTAGTCCCGGGCTGCCTGTACAACCATGTTTACCAGTGTCTCCACTCACACCCACCATACTTTATGGAAGTTAAACTATGTGCAGTCTTTTGTACAAATCCAAACCATTCCTACCTTAGGCAGTTCTTTCCTCTCAAACCTATTTTACTCTCACGTCTACCTGTGTTCCTTGTCCCAGTAATTACCAGCTCTGTTTACCGACACTACTAATTGCCAAACTGAACATCTGAAACCACCCTTGAATTCTTTTTTATACCTGCCTGTCAGATCCATCAACAGATGCTGATTCCAACCACTTCTCAGCCCTCCCACCATGACAAAGCTGGTGCAAGCCTCCGTCTCTCTTGCCTGGATCACTACAATAACCTTCTAATCAGTCCTGTTATTTCTTTCCTTGCCCTCCTGCTGTCTGTTTTCAACAAAACAGATGGTGATTCTATTAAAATATAAATCATATTGTGTCACTCCTCTACTGAAACTTTTCTTTACTTCCCATGCCAGTCAGACAAAAGCTAATGTCCTAGCAATGACCTACAAGACATTCTGTGATCTGGCCTCATCTCTACTACCCTTGCTCTCCACTCATCCTGTTCCAGTTAGAATGGCTTCCATGCTTTTCCTTGTACAAACCAATTATATTCATTCCTCAAATCCTCTGCACTGTTTCTGCCTGAAATTCTCTTCTCCTAGTTATACAATGATGTTTCTCCTAAGCCCTTCCTAGGTATCTGCTTAACTGTCATACTCTCTGTGAAATCTATCCTTGCCTTTTCTTTTTCCTTGCACAGTATCCATTATTATCTAACATGTTAAATATTTTATTTATATTGTTTTCTTATCTGTCTTCTATCATTAGGAAAGAAATTCATGCCAGGAAGGAGTTTTATCTGTTTTATTTATCTATTTTATTTATTGTTGTATGCCCTAGCCCCTAAAAGGGAGCCAGGCATACAGAAGATTCTCTTTAAATGTATCTAGAACTGATGAATAAATCAAATCATCTCTTTACACTGCTGAAAGACTTCAAGAACATCTAAAAAAAATAATAGAGTTATTTTTCCCTTGAAGGGCCATAGTTTTTAGAGTCCAGAAGCATACAACTTACAAATTCCAGATAGCAAGGATGATAAAATAGTCTTTTCAAAAATATGTTATTATTACTGTTAAGTCCTGGTTACAATTCCACAAACTCCCTGTGGGCATAGTTAATCTGAGGCCCCTTTGAAAAAATGTCAGTTACCTCTTAGTTTCTCCTTTCTCCAGCACTGTGACATCCTTCCATGATTAATTCTCATTTCATTTTCCATAGCACCAGTTACAGAGCCAGCACTCATTCTCTTCAAATAAATTACTAAAGGCAACATGATAACCTGGTAGAATTGTCTTAACTTCAGCTGTCTTTTTCCCTTTGAAGTTAAATCCCCTCTGCTCTTATCAGATTGTCTGAGTAGATTGTATGTGATGTATTATTGGTTTTGTTGTTTCATTTTAGTATAACATTTTAGTGTATTCTAATGAGAGGTGAAATAAATTTGCTAATGACATGAATAATTATAAGTATAAACATTAGCTGAGTATGTGACTACTGGGAGAATGCCTCAAAAAAGAAACAAATCCTGTAGAGGCCAATAAAAAGAAAAAGCGACAACTGTAATCAGTCTTTCTCGCCTTCCGGCAATTTATACTGCAGATAGGCCCTTGATGCTAAGTTCTTGAGTAGAGAGGAAGGAGAGGAGGATTCAGACCAAGTTTTCAGTTTACAGAGTCGGTAGATTATTGACGAAGGGTGGGTGTGTGCAGTGTAAAACTCTGTATTGTGAGGAGAAGGACTGCTTAATTCATTTTAATTTCCTAATTATTATGGTCTTACTAATAACAAGGCACTGTAGTAGGCATTTTGAAGGAAAAAGTTATCATTATTTCTGTTTCAAATAATTTTAAACTGAAAAGACAAGAATATAAATGACTATTGTTATTGTTCAATCATTCAGTCGTGTCCGACTCTTTGTGACTTCATGGACTGCAGCACACCAGGCTTCCCTGTCCTTTACCATCTCCCGGAGCTTGCTCAAACTCATGTCCATTGAGTTGGTGATGACATCCTACCATCTCATCCTCTGTCATCCCCCTCTCCTCCTGCCTTCAATCTTTCCCAGTATCAGGGTCTTTTCTAATGAGTCAGCTCTTTGCATCATGTGGCCAAAGTATTGGAGCTTCAGCTTCAGCATCAATCCTTCCAATGAATATTCAGGATTGATTTCCTTTAGGATGGACTGTTTTGATCTCCTTGCAGTCTAGGGGACCCTCAAGAGTTCTTGAAGTGACCTATTTTTCCTGGCAGTCTTGATTCCAGCTTGTGTATCACTCAGCCCAGCATTTCACACGATGTACTCTACATATAAGTTGAATAAGCAGGGTAGGAATATACAGCCTTGACATACTCTTTTCCCAATTTGGAGCCAGTTAATTGTTACATGTCCAGTTCTAACTGATGTTTCTTGACCTGCATACAGTTTTTCAGGAGGCAGGTCAGGTGGTCTGGTATTCCCATCTCTTTGAGAATTTTCTACAGTTTGTTGTGATTCACACAGTCAAAGGCTTTAGTGTAGTCAATGAAGCAGAAGTAGATGTTTTCTGGAATTCTCTTGCTTTTTCTATGATTCAACGGATGTTGGCAATTTGATAAATGATTATATTGGCAAAGATGTAAGTACAAATGGTCACCATTATAGAGACAAGTTAACTGCTATGAAGTTCAGTTTATAAAGAGATCATAAACTATTCATTTGTGTCTGCTAGATGGTGGAGGATTGGAAATGAGTATGGATATGTGCAAGTACTTGAAAAAGTCTTTCTGCCCCTATGAAGAGAGAATCTATGATATGTTTTGAAATATGAGTATGATTTTACCAATGAAGCTCAAGAAGAACATTCCAGAAAACTGATGTAAAAATGATGGAAAAATTAATAATACACTAAGTAGTGCATTGGGATGAAGCACAGGGATGAAGCATCACTTACCACAATGATGGTAAGCAGGGCTGAAAGATATGTGGAGACAATATTAATAACATCCTTGAATATCAGGCTGTAAATTGTATTTACAGGAAATGGTGAGCTGCTGAAGACTTTGATTAGGAGCAAAACATTATAAGAAATCTCAAAATAGTAAGATTCCTTTAGGAGTTTCCAGAGGAAATGTGGATGCTGCTTTCTATCTTAATCTCTCTTGGCCTCCCTTGGTCATTGGCTTCCAAGGTCAGTGTAGTAACCTACCCCATTGTAAGTAATTTAGAGATTGAAATTGTGAGTTTGATCAATGTGATCCTAAAATAGAGTAAAATCCTCATAGCAGTTTTACTATTCTATTTTCCAGTATAAAGCTGAGGAGCAAAGAGATTAAATAACCTGTCCAAGGTCACATAGTTAATGGCCAAGAGAAAAAAAGAGAGACATAAACAAAAAGAGACAGAGATTGAGAAGTAAACCAGATGTGCGTTGTTGAATTGTTATAGAAGCAAATACCATTAGACATTTGCTTAATGTATTATAGCCTTGGGTAAATTAATTTAAAGCACTAGAATTTTAATGGAGATTAATGAGTTGATTTAATAGTTAGAATTTTTAAATATATGGCTGAATATTTTGGTAGTTTTAGTTAAATATTTCTCAATTGCCTTTTTATATTGACTGAACAGTTCTAATCAAAGAGGATTACACAGAAATATTTTATGTATTCTGAGTGTTCAAGGCTCTGGTTCCTCCTGAAGAACAAACAGATATTTGAAGCATGAACAAAGAGAAAAGCCTTCTTACTTTAATTTTAGACAAATAATTTTCCTTAATACATAGTGAACAGTAAGTAGATTTGGTTTTGGAAAGTAAGTACAAGAGTAATTCTGCAACCTTTCTTTTTTTAATGAAGAAAACCTTCTTATTAATGCAGCTTAGGTGCTTGTTTGCTCCATTTAACAGCTACTCAGGTGTATTCTCAGATGGTATGTATGAAGAAGTCAGTTATAAAAAATTTTGTAAGCACCTTATTCAGAATAAGGTAGCATTATAGCATTCCCTCCACCCCATCATATCACTCACTTGCATAAGGATAATTGTAGTTACATAGGTGCTCAAATAATTAAAAATGGGATATCATTCAGAGAATGGTTATTCAGCAAAAAGCAGTAAAATTTTTTTCCTTCTAGTCTCCAAAGAAGGAAAATTGTAATTCATATATATGTATATATATACATATATATATATATATATTTTTTTTTTTACTTCTTTCCTGGCAAACCATTTAGCCTAAGAACAAATGTCCTCCAGATACTTGAAGAGAAGGGTCACATCCCCAGTAATATTGATTTTGTCCATCTCTTGGAGCTAGATCATCATAAGGTTAAACTCAATATCTTTTGCCTAAGTATACCAATATGTGTATCCTTCATTTTCATAATTAAGCTGCAAAGTGTGTCACTTAGTCATGGCCGACTCATTGTGACCCCATGGACTATAACCTACCAGGCTCCTCAGTACATGGGATTCTCCAGGCGAGAGTACTGGAGTGGGTTGCCATTCCCTTCTCCTGGAAATTAAGCTGCAAAGGTCCCCACAAACAAAAACCAGAAAATGTGTGTGTGTGTTAAAACATTATTTGTCAAATAAGAAATTAGGGAAACATTTACAGAAAAATCCTCTGGCTTCAAAAGTAAGGAAATCTTATTTTTCTAAAAGTTTTGAAGCTCTTGGGTTTCTGTGAAGAAGTCACTCTGTAATGTTCGATTCTTTGTGACCCCATGGACTGTAGCCTGCCAATCTCCTCTGTGCATGGGATTCTCCAAGACAGAATACTGGGGTGGGTAGCCATTAACTTCCCACAGGGGATTTTCCCAACCCAGGGATCAAACCCAAGTCTCCCACATTGCAGGTGGATTCTTTACTGTCTGAGCCACCAGTATTATTCAGTTATTAGGTAGTATATTCATTATACTTTTGTCAACCAAATAAAGTAGACATCATATAATTCTTTTTGTCTCCTCAACTTGAGGCTAAACCTTCAGTGTTGGACAAAGAACTTTAAAAATGTAGATTCTACCTTACCCAACAATTATGCTAGTAGTATGTTCCAAGTAGATAGAATATCTTAGGTCAAAGCTTGAGAAACACCCTCTGAAGTAAGAATTCATGTGTAAGTGGCTTTTTAAGAAAGTGCCCTAAGAGCTATGGGGGAAAAAAGAGGAAGAAGAATAGGGAAGAGAAAGAATCCAAGCAAGATTGCAGAATCAGACAAAGTCCTACTATGAAAACAGTAGCCTGATGACACAGAGCAACTCTGCAGTATAAATTATGCCTCAAAGTTTGTAGTGGCCTGAGGAAGAGAACTGGGCTTTCATATTCATCCTCCTGTATTTGCATTGGCTAAGGGTCCTTTCAGCTGTTTCTTCCATGTGGGCAAGGCTCCCAAAGGCAGTTCAGAGAGGAAGAATGCTAGGTGTCAGCAGTGCAACTGAAGTGGGAGAAGAGCTTTATTCACAATGCTGAGTGTTACACAGACATTTAACAGTTTTAATTAAGTAACAAGTATTTTTTGAACTCGACTTATATAGGGCACTAGTATTAATAACATATTAGAAGTATAGAAGATAGAAAAAAGAACTTACACACATGGGGCTAACATTCTAAAGGGGAAATTTTAAAAAAATGAACATGAGAAAAGTTGTATTTAGAAGGCAGTACATTATATGGAACAAAACAGAATGAAGCATGGTTAAGGACTTTCAAGGGTGAGAAATCATAGGTAAGGGAGGGGAATACATATTTTAAAATTAAAATATAGTTGAAAAGGGTCAACTGAACAAAGATTTGAAAGAAATAAGTATTGCCACGTGCATATTTGGGGAAACATTTTTCTATTCAGAGGAAATAGTGCAAAGGGCATATGCAGAGGAAATATGTCTGCCATGTTTAAAGAATAGCGAAAAGATTAGCCTGTGTAAGACAGATTAAGGGACAGGAATCCTAATGCTATGGTTGTAATCATTTTGCAGTATTTATTGGGTTGACTAAAAAGTTTGTTCAATTTTTTTTGTTATCATCTTACGGAAAACTTGAAGGAACTTTACAGCCAAACCAATAATTGTATCAAGTCAACATGTACAGCTTAAACTTACACAATTCTATATGTCAATTATATCTCAATAAAGCTGGAAAAATAAAACTAAATTTAAAAAACAAAAATGAGATAGGGGTCTTGTAAGTAATCAGGTTAGAGCGTTAACAGAGAGCCACATCATCTAGGGCTTTGTAGGTCATAGTGAGGACTTTGGCTTAAGGAAGGTAAAATGCCATTGGAAGGTCTTTAAGTGTGTGTCATGATCTGAATTACTTTTTTATTTTTTTAAGAATCACTCTGGCTGTATATTGAGAATAGATTATATAGGGACAAGGATAGAAGAAGAGAGATAAATTAGAAACTGTTGAAATAACCCAGGCAAGAAAAACAGTGAGTTGGACCAGGACTGTAGTGTTGGAAATGAGTAAAAAGCCCTGGATTACGTTATACATGTAGGCAACAGAATTATCCTAGTGTGTTAGACTAAAGGCATAAAATATTTTTTTAAAAAGTGCCAAGGAGGATTTAAATTTTTGTCCTGAAAATTTGGAAGGACAGAGTGGCAATTACTTAAGATTACTTTAGTTTCCATCTAGAGAAAATAAAACAAAAGAGTAAAGTACTGCCAAAGTCAGCAGAGAAAGGAATAATTAAAAGCAGAAGAAATAAACAGAAAGAAAAAAAAGAGAATGAATGCAACCAAAACTTGATTCTTTGAGAAGAGCAATTAAATTGGTAATCCTTCAGCCATATTAACAAGGAAAACAGGAGGAAAAACACAAATTAACAATATCAGGACTGAGAGAAAGAAATCACTACAAATTCTACAGTTACTTAAACAGAAAGGAACAGTTTTATACCAGTTAATTCGAAAGTTTAGAAAAAATGGATAAATTCCTTGTACACAAACAACCAAAGCTCTCAAGAAGAAACAGATAAGTTGGATATCCCTATGCTGCTGCTGCTAAGTCGCTTCAGTCGTGTCCATCTCTGGGCGACCCCATAGACAGCAGCCCACCAGGCTCCCCCATCCCAGGGATTCTCCAGGCAAGAACACTGGAGTGGGTTGCCATTTCCTTCTCCAATGCATGAAAGGGAAAAGGGAAAGTAAAGTTGCTTAGTCGTGTCCAACTCTTAGTGACCCCATGGACTGCAGTCTACCAGGCTCCTCCATCCATCGGATTTTCTAGGCAAGAGTACTGGAGTGGGGTGCCATTGCCTTCTCGATATCCCTATATATCCTACTAAAATAATTGAATTTATAATTTAAACACTTCTTTCAAGATAACTCCAAGAACACATGGCTTCATCATTGGTTTCTGCCAAATTTTTAAGGAAAAGATATTGTTACTACACAAACTTTTGCAGAAAACTGAAAAGCAGAGAACAGATCTCAGTTCATTCTGTGAGATATATTACCTTAGCACCAAAATCAAAGGAAACTAAAGATCAATATATCTCATGGACATAAGTACAAAACTCAAAATTTTAGTGAAATTAATTCAACTACACACAGATGCAATAATATACACTGTATGGCAGAAAACTTCCATTCTTCCCTTCTAGGTTCTTTGGTTGGTCTAATAATTAAATTGACATAAGACAGATTAACAGGAGAAAAAATTAATTTCAAGTGTATAAGATTTTTAAAGATACAAGGCTCTTTGATGGTCCTGACAATTGAGGCTTATATGCCATCCTGTGTTAAGAAGGAGCTAGGGGACTGAGACTTCAAAGGGAGACAGACAACTCACAGAAATATGAAAAAAGCAAATAATTTGGTTAAAAAACGTATACTCTGCCATACAAGTAAGTATCCACCCCTAATTTTTTATGTTGAAGCCCTAACTCACAATGTGACTGCATTTGGAGTTAGGGCCAGTAAGTAGGTAATCAAGGTTAAGTGATGTCATAAGAATAAAAGCAGGGTCCTCATCCATAGGATTAGTGTCCTTGTATGAAGAGACGCTAGAGAGCTCCAACAGGCTTTTCCTGAGTATATTCACAGAAAGATCACTTGAGAAGCCATTGCAAGCAAGAAAGCTTTCACCAGAAGCATAACCCTAACAGACCTGATCTTAGACTTGTGGCCTCCAGAACTGTCAGAAAATAAATTTCTGTTGTTTAAGCGACACAGTCTATGGTATTTTGTTATCTCAGCCTAAGCAGAGTAATTCACCTTAAATTAAGGAAGGGACCCACTATACCTCCTCCTGCTTAATGACCCTCTCCTGTGGGATTAAAGTCCGGGGAAACATAAAATTAGAAAGGCACACTATTTGCCATTTTTATTTACAGAGAGAAACCATGCCAAAATGTCTGTATAGTGGCTGTACAGATATGAGGTTGGCCAAAAAGGTCGTTCAAATTTTTCTATAAAATGTTATGGAAAAATCCAAATGACCTTTTTGGCCAACCGAATCCTATTTTAATAATTCATTAATATTCAACACATGGGATAATGTCTTAACTCCAGACAATCTAATCTACCTGTAGAGGGAATATTAACTAGGACTCCTCCATAGCTCTCCTTTGCCTGTAACTCTGTGGAGGTTACATGTGTCTCTTAGGATTAAGGTAGTAGGGGAACAACTCAACTCTTAGTTTCGATAAACTAATCAAGCAGCATTGAAGATGAATCACTCTTTCTCATGCTCAGTGCCCACTTGACTCAAAATTTCCTCTGGAGACTCCAAGGTTTGTTGACATTGATATGAGACAAAAAACTGATGAAACATTCTTAAGTGGCAGTATAAATGCACATATGCTACAAAAAATAAATACTGGAGAGGGTGGGGAAACAGAGGGAACCTTCATACACTGTTGGTGGAAAAGTAAATTGATATAGCCACTATGGAAAACAGTATGACAGTTCCTTTAAAAACTAAAACTAGAGCTACCATATGGTCCAGCAATCCCACTGCTGAACATATACCCAGAGAAAAAAATAATTTAAAAAGATACATTTGCCCCAATGCTCAAAGCAGCACTATTTTCAGCAACCAGGACATGGAAGAAACCTAAATGTCCATCAACAGAGGAATGGATAAAGATGTGGTGTGTGTACAAAGACACACACACACACACACACACGAGAGAGAGAGAGAGGAATATTACTTAGTCATAAAAAAGAACGAAATTGTGCCATTTGCAGAGACATGGATGGACCTAGAGAGTGTCATACAGAGTGAAGACGGTCAGAAAGAGGAAAACTAATTTGTATATTAAAGCATATATGTGGAATCTAGAAAAATGGTATAGATGATCTTATCTGCAAAGTGGAAATAGAGATATGGACATTGAGAACAAATATATGGACACTCAGGTGGAAAGGCGGGGTGGGTTGACATATATACACTATTGATCCTATGTATAAAATAGATAACTAATGAGAACCTACTGTAGAGCACAAGGAACTCTGTTTAATACACTGCAGTGACCTGAATGGGAAGGAAGCTCAAAAGAGAGGGGATATATGTATATGTATGGCTTGGTTATGTTTCTCTACAGTAGGAACTGACACAACATTGTAAAGCAACTTTACTCCCATAAAAATTAATTTTTAAAGAAAAAATGCATTTAAACAATGGGTAAAAATAACTTATTGTCTACTCCTTAACTTACTTTCTTTACCCCTCTGTTTGGAGATCCCATAACCTGCCACAGCATGGAAGAACTACACTCTTCATCTTTGATTTTTTTGTCACCTCAGTTTTATTGTTTCTGGTCACTTCCATGAAAAATGGTCTAAATGGATAGATATGTTTTCTATCATTTTCAAACCAAGGGATGGATACACTGTGCATATGGTGATAGAATATGCCAAAGTCTGTGATTAGAACTCACTTTCTTAAGTGGAAAAGTCATCCCCAGGCTCAAAAGAGATCCCTCTGTGAACATAATCACAGTAACTTGCATCTGGGCTTAGTCTTATTTTCCACCTCCCTACAAACATTATGGTGCTGACTTTTCAAGAAACTAAATATTCAGGTAATCAACAACTTCATATGGAAACAGTAATTAAAGGAGATGGCCTTACAAATGAATTCCTAAATCTTTTTAAACCTATTATCAACCTAGCTGGTGCTTGCCATCTGCATTCAAGGTGCTAAAAATTGCTAACTGGTCTAAACTTTACAATCATAACCACTAATTACACATTGGCCTTCAACTCTGCCCAACAATCCCCGAGTGCTCATTCTTTGAAATTGTTATTTCACATCATTTCTCTTCAAATTCCTAAAACCTCCTTAGCTTGCTTCTTAAGCCATGAAAGCGCTGGCAAGAAAGGAATAATAAAAGGCCACCAAGTGAAAAAGTCAGTGCCCATTTTGGAACACATAGCTGTTCTCACTGAGCAAGGATCAGAAAAATTCTAGAGAGATTCCCTGGATAATATCTTTGTTACTCAGAAGAACAATAAGAGTCTTTTATTTCGGGGTTCCTCAGGCAACACATCTGCTCTCTTCCTCAGCTTTCTAAACTTTCTACAGCCATATTCATGTTCAAAGTTTCCCATTTTCTACTCTGTCCAGCTAATAAAACACATTTTTGATGGTTTGGCTGTAATGGTTCCTATTTCATTTTTGGATCATTAGAACAAAAGACTTTTACAACCAAGAGTAATATTTCAAGAGCTCTGGCTTTGTTAAGCATCTTCTTCATAATGTTTTGGTTTGATTGGAAGCTACCCATCAAACTTATTTTTTATCCCAAGAGGCCAAACTTTGGCATTAATAAAATAAAATAGATATAAGACCTAGGGTGCTTTAAAATATCCATTTAAAACAAGAGTCCTGGTACCTATGGCTCTGCACATGTTCAGCAAGTGCTGGAAACCAGAGCAGAGATGATCCCCCACTCAGATGCCCACAGGAGTACTGCAGGGGCCAGAATGATAGGTGGGTATGTATACATGGTATGAGTATTGATGAACCAGGCATGCTGGAGTACACGGGCCCAGCTCAAGGAGGCAGAGCTACTCACCTCCAGTCAATTGTTGTCATTTGGAAAACAGGCCCTGGTTATCTTCTGTCCTAAATATTAAGATGTACAAATATGAGCTTTCTATGAAACTTCCTGATAAAAGAATGCTTTTGCAGTCAAACTTGCTATAAGTCAGTTGAGTAGAAAGATTATCCTAGTTCTTATTAACTTGATGAATACTTTCTTGAGGATTGAGCAAAAGTAAGTCAGTAGCACAAGAGAAACATTCAAGATGGCAAGAGTAGTAGGAGGTAAAACTCACCCTCTCCCACAGACACAACAAAAACATGTCTACGTGTGGAATGATTCTCACAGAAAATCTACTGAATGCTGGCAGAAGACCTTAGACTGCTGAAAGGGCAAGGAAGTCTCCATGTAACCAGGTAGAGAAGAAGAAAAGAATTGGGTGGGGACCTGGGCCTCTTGGAGGGAGCTGTGAAAGAGGAAAGGTTCCTGCATGCTGGGAAGCTCCCTCACCAATGGGGAGACCGACTGAGACAGAAAGGAAGCTTCAGAGCTTCAGAGGAGAATATACTAATACCAGCCAGTTTGCAGCAGCCAGGGAAGAGGAAGAACCACACAGATAGTGAGTCTACCATTCTGCACTCCCCAACGTGACACACGTATGCCACTGCTGGAGGGAGCTGGGTGCTGGAGTTGGCTTTGGAGATCAGCCTGGAGAGAGGACTGGGGTTGACCGTGTAGAGACAAACTAGGGTCGCTGGAATCCAGTGTGACCACGCTGGGGGTTTATGTGGAGGTAGCCTGGACCACCTTAGAAGCCAGCTGCCATTGTTTGGGAGGTACATGAAGGGAGGGGCAGAACCCAGATTGTAGCCTTTTTCGCTGTGTACATACTTACAAAGAGGAGGACATTGCCTGCATGGCCTCCAGGGGCAGTCACAAGCCTCAGCCACCACCAGCTCAGACCCCAGGAGTGATCGTAGGCCCCCACTTCCTTGTGCCCAAACTTCAGGAGTAGTTGTGAGCTGCTTCTCCTCCCATTGCGTGCCCTGGGGGCACATCTGAGCAGCCTGCCACTGCAGAGAACCCCAAGACCAGGCACTAGCCATAACGTCTGAACACCCCCTATCAAGAGAAAAACAGCACATGCTGAGGAAAGAGGTTACAGGCATCCATTCTAAAAACAGCCCTTGCATCAAATATATTAAACCCACAAAAGATACACAAGAATGTCCCTACATACAAATAGCCCTTCAAGACCATAGTAGATAATTGTTTCTACTAAACTCACAGACTAAGAGAAATACAAGTAAAATGAAGAGGCAGGGGAACCACTCCCAGTTAAAAGACGAAGAACATTCCTCTGAGAGAACAAATAATACAGCAGACTTCTTCACTCTAATAGTCACTGATTTAAAAAAAGGAGATACTGAAAACACTGACAAAATTAGGAAAGGCTATTGACAGAAACACAGAGTAATGAAAAAGGAATTAGAAACTATAAAAAGGAGCCAAGAAACATTAGAAAACTCATTTACAGAGACGAAAGCTGAGCTAAAGTCAATGAATGATGCAGAACAAATAAGTGACCTGGAAGTTAGAATAATGGAAATCACCCAATCAGGAGAGCAGACAGAAAGCCAAATGAGACAGAAATTAGAGCAATATAAGAGACTTGTGGGATAATATAAAATGCACCAACCTACATGTAATAGGATTATGGAAGGGGGAGAAAGAGAAAATGAGAGTGAAAATGTATTTGAAGAAATTATGGCTGAAAACTTCCCAAACCTGAAGAAGGAAACAGACATTCAGGTAAAGGAAGCACAGAGGGTCCCAAATGAGATAAACATATAATATGTCACCAATACCTAATGAAAACGTCAAAAGTTAAAGAGAAGATTCTAAAGGTATCAAGACAAAAAGGGTTAATTACAAGGGAACCTCCCGCCTGCCCCCACCCCAGTAAGGCTATCACTGATTTCTCTATAGAAATGTTATAGGCCAGTAGGAAGTGGCAAGATATATCCAAAGTCCTAAAAGGAAAAATCTACAATCTAGGATACTCTACCCAGCAAGATTATCATTTAGAATAGAAGGAGAGATAGCAAAATTCTCAGGCAAGCAAAAATGAAAAGAATACAGCAATACAAAATCTATCCTAAAAGAAATATTGAGAGGTCTCTAAATAGAGAAGAAAGAATCTAAAGGAAAGAGAAAATCACAATTGGAAAATAAATCACTTAAGCTGGTACAGAATTTTTTAAAATTTTACATGAAAGTAATGATAGCCACAATGAACAGCAAAAGGATGAACATGAAGAGTAAAAGGAAACATCATCAAAATTATAAAATGTGGAGGAGGAGAGTAAGAAAATGTCAACATTTTTTCCTAGGTTGTCTTTGAACCTATAGAACTACCAGTTTAAGGCAAGTAGATATAGGAAGGGGTTAACATACTTGAAAAATAGGGTAACCACAAATCAATAATATACAATAGTTTCAAGAAAGCAAAAAAAAAAGAAAAAAGCAAGAGAAAGAAAACATAATACAAAAGAAAAATCATCAAACCAAAAAAGGAAAGACAAAAAGGAACAGAGAAAAAATATAAAATCAATGGGAAAACAATGTTTAAAACATCAACAAATTCATATCTATCAATAATTACCCTAAATGTCATTGGATTAAATGTGCTAATCAAAAGACACAGAGTGGCAGATTGGATTAAAAAAGAAAAAAGGAGCCTACAATCTGCTGCTTAAAAGAAACCCACTTTAGGGCAAAGGACACACAAAGATTGAAAGTGAGGGGATGGATAAAGATAATTCATGCAAACATAAATGACAAGAAAACAGGAGTCACAATAAAAGGCCATCAAGAAAGATTAAGAAGGACACTATATAATAATAAACAGATCAATACAAAAAGAGGATTTTATATTTGCCAACATATATTTACCTAATATAGGAGCACCCAAATACATGAAAGAAATACTAACACAAAAAGGAAGAAATTGACAGGACTACAATAGGAGATTTTAACACCCCACTCATGTCCACATTAATAGACAGATATTCCAGACAGAGAATCAATAAGACAACAGATGCTCAATGATACAACAGGATATTACATCCAAAAAAGCCCCAGAATACATTCTTTTCAAGTGCACATAGAACATTCTCTAGGATTGACTACATACAAGGGCACACAACAAGGCTCAACAAATTCAAGCATATAGAAATTATCTCAAACATCTTTTCTGACCACAATTGCATGCAACTAGAATTCAACCACACAAAAAGAAATGACAAAAAGTGATTACATGGAGACTAAACAAAATACTACTAAAAACTTTAAAATGTCAATGATGAAATCATAGGGGAAATTAAAAAATACTTTGAGATAAATGACAATGAAAACACAACTCTACAAAATCTATGGGATGCAGAATCAGTTATTAGAGGGAAGTTCATAGTGATACAGGCCTTACTCAAATATAAGAAAACTCTCAAATAAACAGCCTAAACTACCATTTAGAACAATAATAAAAAGAAAAAACAAAATGTAAAGTTAGAAGAAGGGAGGAAATAATAAAGATCAGAGAGGAAATAAGCAAAATAATAAAATAATAATAATAACAAAATAATAATAGAAAAGTCAATAAAACCAACAGCTGGTTCTTTGAAAGGATGAAGGAGATTGACAAATCTCTGATCAGGCCCACCAAGAAGAAAAGAGAGTGAACACAAATAAACAAAATTAAGAAATTTAAAAAGGGGGACATAACAACTGATCATGCAGAAACAAGAAAAACCATAAGAGAATACTATGAACAATTATACACAACAAATTTGACAACCTAGAAGAGACGGACGTTTCTAAAAATATACTGCCCAACAAAACTGAATTAAGAAGAAATAGATAACTTGAACATACTGATCACTAGAACTGAAATAGAATCTCTAGTTAAAAAAATCCCTACAAACAAAAGTCCAGGATCAGATGCTTTATAGGAGAATTCTATCAAACACACAAGAAAGTTTATGCCAATCTTTCTCAAGCTCTTCCAAAGAGTTGAAGAGGAAGGACCACCACCGAAGACTGTCTATGAAGCCACTATCATCGTGAAATAAAAATCAGACAAAGATATCCACCAAAACAGAAAATTACAGGCCAATATTTTTAATGAATATAGATGTCAAAATTCTCAATAAAATATTAGCAAACCAAATTCCAGGACACATTAAAAAAAGGTGATACACCACAACTAAGTGGGATCCATCCCAGGTTCACAAGGATGGTTCAGCCTTTGCAAATCAATATGATATACCACATACACAAGAGACAAAAACCACATGATCATCTCAACAGATGCAGGAAAAGCATTTAACAAAAGTCAATATTCTTACCAAAGTGGATATAGAGGGAACATATCTCAAGCTAGTAAAAACTATATATGACAAGCACACAGCCAATACAATACTCAGTGGTGAAAAGTGCAAAGCTTCCTGCTAAAATCTGGAATAGGAATTCCACTTCTCTTCAACAAACTATTGGAAGATCGAGCCAAAGCAATCAGACCAGAAAAAAATAAAAGATATCCAAATTGGGAAGGAAGAAATAAATTGTCTTATATATAGATGATATTAATACTATATAGAGAAAACCCTAAAGACTCCACACAAATCTACTAGAACTGATAAATGAATTCAACAGAATAGCAAGACACAAGATTAATGTACATAATCAGTTGCACTTCTTTACACCAACAATGAAATATCATAAAGGGAATGTAAAAAAAAATGTATCTTTTAAAAAAAACTATCTTTTAAAATTGCATTGCCCAAAATAAAATATTTAAGGATAAACCTAACTAAGGACATGAAAAACTTATACAATTAGAACTGTAAAACATTAATAAAGGAAAATAAAGATGATTCAAAGAAATGGAAATATATCCCATGGTCTTGGATTGGGAGAACTGATATTGTTAAATGGACATACTGCCCAAAGCAATCTACAGATTTAATGAGATCCCTATCAGATTATCTATGACCTTTTCACAGAACTAGAAAAATCCTAAATTTCATATGGAACCATAAAAGACTAAGAATTGTCAAAGCAATCCTAAAGAAAAAAGGACAAAGCAGGAAACATAACCATCCCATACCTCAGACAATACTGCAAACCTACAGTAATCAAAACTGGGCTAGAAGAAGCAAAAGTTGGAATCCAGATTGTCAGGAGAAATATCAATAACCTCAGATATGCAGATGACACCACCCTTATGGCAGAAAGCAAAGAAGAACTAAAGAGCCTCTTGATGAAAGTGAAAGAGGAGAGTAAAATAGTTGGCTTAAAGCTCAACATTCAGAAAACTAAGATCATGGTATCTAGTCCCATCACTTCACAGCAAATAGATGGGGAAACAATGGAAACAGTGACGGATTTTATTTTCTTGGGCTCCCAAAATCACTGTGGATGGTGACTGAAGCCATGAAATTAAAAGACGCTTACTCATTGGAAGGAAAGTTATGACCAACCTAGATAGCATATTTAAAAGCAGAGACATTCCTTTGCCAACAAAAGTGCATCTAGTCAAGGCTATGGTTTTTCCAGTAGTCATGTATGGATGTGAGAGTTGGACTATAAAGAAAGCTGAGTGCAGGAGAATTGATGCTTTTGAACTGTGGTGTTGGAGAAGACTCTTGAGAGTCCCTTGGACTGCAAGGAGATCCAATCAGTTCATCCTAAAGGAGATCAGTCCTGGGTGTTCATTGGAAGGACTGATGTTGAAGCTGAAACTCCAATACTTTGGCCACCTGATGTGAAGAGCTGACTCATCTGAAAAGACCCTGATGCTGGGAAAGACTGAGGGCAGGAGGAGAAGGGGATGGCAGAGGATGAGATGGCTGGATGGCATCACTGACTCAATGGACATGGGTTTGGGTGAACTCCAGGAGTTGGTGATGGACAGGGAGGCCTGGAGTGCTGCAGTTCATGGGGTTGCAAAGAGTTGGACATGACTGAGTGACTGAACTGAACAGTAATCAAGTATTGTGGCATTGGCACAAAAACAGATATATGGATCAATGGAACAGAATAGAGAACTGAAATAAACCTACACACCCACAATCAATTAATCTTTGACAAAGGAGCAAGGAAAGAATATACAATGGGAAAAGTTTCTTCAGCAAGTTGTGTTGGGAAAGCTGGACAACTACATGTGAGTCAATGAAGTTAGAACATACCCTCTCACCATACAGAGAAATAAACTGAAAATGGCTTAAAGACTTAAACATAAGATATGATGCCACTAAAATCCTAGAGGAGAACATATACAAAACATTCTCTGACATAAATCACATCAGTGTTTTCTTAGGTCAGTTTTCTAAGTCAATAGAATTAAGAACAAAAATTTTAAAATGGTACCTAATCAAACTTGCAAACCTTTGCATAGTAAAGGAAACCATACACAAAGTGAAAAGCCAACCTACAGAATGGGAGAAATATTTGTAAACTATGTGACCAACAAGGGCTTAATTTCTAAAATATATAAAGAGCTCATACAACTCAATAACAATAAAACAAACAACCCAACCAAAAAATAAAAACATAAAGAGACATTTCTCCAAAGAGGAGATATAGATGTCCAATAGGCATGTGAAAAGACCCTTAACATTGCTAATTACTAGAGAAATACAAGTCAAAACTACAGTGAGATACCACCTCATGCCAGTTAAAATGGCCATCATTAAAGTCTACAAGTAACATATGTGGAGGGAGTGTGGTGAAAAAAGAACCCTCCTACAATGTTGGTGGGCATGTAAGTTGGTACAGCCACTTTTCTGGAGATTTCTCAGAAAACTAAAAATGGAATTGCTATATAATCCAGCAGTTCCACTCTTGGGCATATAGCTAGACAAAACCATAAGTAGAGATGCATGCACCCTATGTTCATAGCTCAGTGGTAAAGAATTCACCTGCCAATGCGGGAGACACAGGAGACACAGGTTCGATCCCTGGGAAGGGAAGATCCCCTAGAGAAGGAAATGGCAACCCACTCCAGTATCCTTTCCTGGGAATCCTATAGAGAAGATTGCAGGCTGTAGTTCACGAGGTCACAAAGAGTTGAACACAACCGAGTGACTAAAGAACAACAACCTATCTTCACACAGCAGCAGTATTTACAATAGCTAAGGCATGGAAACAACCTAAATGTCCATCAAGAGATGAACAGACAAAGCATAAATGGTGCACATATAGAACAGAAAACTTTTCTCCATTGTATATTTTTGCCTCCTTTGTCAAAGATAAGGTGTCCATAGATGCGTGGATTTATCTCTGGACTTTCTATTTTGTTCCATTGATCTATATTTCTGTCTTTGTGCCAGTACCATACTGTCTTAATGACTGTGGATTTATAGTATAGCATAAGTCAGGTAGGTTGATTCCTCCAGTTCCATTCTTCTTTCTCAAGATTGCTTTGGCTATACAAGGTTGTTTGTATTTCCATACAAATTGTGAAATTATTTGTTCTAATTCTCTGAAAAAGACCTCTGGTAGCTTGATAGGAATTGCATTGAATCTATAGATGGCTTTGGGTAGTATACTCATTTTCACTATATTGATTCTTCCAATCCACGAACGTGGCACATTTCTCCATCTACTTGTGTCCTCTTTGATTTCTTTCATTAGTGTTTTATAGTTTTCTATATATAAGTCTTTTGTTTCTTTAGGTAGAAATACTCTTAGGTATTTTATTCTTTTTGTTTCGATGGTGAATGGAATTGTTTCCTTAATTTCTCTTTCTGTTTTCTCATTGTTAGTGTATAGGAATGCCAGGGATTTCTGTGTGTTGATTTTGTATCCTGAAACTTTGCTATATTCCCTGATTAGCTCTAGTAATTTTCTCGTAGAGTCTTTAGGGTTTTCAATATAGAGGATCATGTCATCTGCAAACAGTGAGAGTTTTACTTCTTCTTTTCCAATCTGGATCCCTTTAATTTCTTTACCTGCTCTGATTGCTGTGGCCAAGACTTCCAAAACTATGTTGAATAGCAGTGGTGAGAGTGGGCACACTTGTCTTGTTCCTGACTTCAGGGGAAATGCTTTCAGTTTTTCACCATTGAGGATAATGTTTGCTGTGGGTTTGTCATATATAGTTTTTATTATGTTGAGGAAAAATAAACAACCCAATCAAATAGTGGGCCAAAGAACTAAACACACTTCTCCAAAGAAGACATAAAAATGGCTAACAAACACATGAAAAGATGCTCAACATCACTCATTATCAGAGAAATGCAAATCAAAACCACAATGAGGTACCACTTTACACCAGTCAGAATGGCTGCAATCCAAAAGTCTACAAGCAATAAATGCTGGAGAGGATGTGGAGAAAAGGGAACTTTCTTACACTGTTGGTGGGAATGCAAACTAGTACAGCCATTATGGAAAACAGTGTGGAGATTCCTTAAAGAACTGCAAATAGAACTGCCATATGACCCAGCAATCCCACTGCTGGGCATACACACCGAGGAAACCAGAATTGAAAGAGACACGTGTGCCCCAGTGTTCATCGCCACATTGTTTACAATAGCCAGGACATGGAAGCAACCTAGATGCCCATCAACTGACGAATGGATAAGAAAGCTGTGGTACATATACACAATGGAATATTACTCAGCATTAAAAAAAAAAATTCATTTGAATCAGTTCTACTCAGGTGGACGGAACTGGAGCCTATTATCCAGAGTGAAGTAAGCCAGAAGGAAAAACAACAATACAGTATACTAACGCATATATATGGAATTTAGAAAGATGGTAACGAGAACCCTGCATGCGAGACAGCAAAAGAAACGCAGATGTATAGAACAGACTCGTGGACTCTGTGGATGAGGGCAAGGGTGGGAAGATATGGGTGAATGACATTGAAACATGTTAATTATCATATGTGAAATCAATCGCCAGCCCAGGGCTGATGCTCGGGGCTGGTGCACCGAGATGACCCAGGGAGAGGAAATCAAGAGGGAGGAGGGAGTGCGGTTCTGGAGGGGGAGCATATGTAATCCCATGGCAGTTTCATGTCAATATATGGCAAGACCAACACAATAAAGTAAAGGGGGAAAAAAAAAAAGGAACAGAAAACTACTCATCCTTAAAAAAAAAAAGAATGAAACAATGCCATTTGCAGCAACATGGACACAACTAGAGATTATCACACTAAACAAAGTAAGTCAGAAAGAGAAAAACAAAGACCATGTGATATCACTTATACATGGAGTCAAAAATATGACACAAATGAACCTATCTATGCAGAAAGGGAAGCAAGGTCAGAGAATAGATGGTTGCCAAGTGGATGGGGGTGGTAGAGGGTTGGAATGGGAATTTTGGATTAGCAGATACAAACTGGTATATATAGAATAGTTAAACAACAAGGTCTTACTGTATAGTACAGGGAACTATCTTCAATATCCTGTGATAAACCATAATGGAAAAGAATGTGAAAAGGAATGTTTACTTTGCTGTACAGCAGTAATTAACACAGAACTAATTAATCTGTAACTCAGTTAAAAAATAGAAACAACAACAACAACAAAAATAATCCAACGACTCAAGTCCTCAAGACCTTCCAGATCCTTTGGTGGGAGGCAGGGTTCGGGGTAGTGTGGAGGGGTGGTTACTGGGGAGAAGCCAGGGACAAGAATATCAACAAGCATCCCAAGAGATCTAGAAACCATTTTCCTGGGAAATTCTTATACTTGATGAAAAAAATAATGACTAATATTTTTCTTAAAAATAAAATGAAGCAGTCTCAATATATGTTAGTACCACACAGAAGGAATACAGTTATGACCTAAAGAACTAGATGCTTTACCTAACAATTATTTTAAGAAAAACTGGAGTTCATTTCTGGCTTAGGAATGGCCTCCATTATACAAGAGGAGACATGATACAATTATCTGAATTAAGGGGGAAAATTTTAGTTCTTTGCCTTCCTGTTCCAAGTCTCTAGAGCAGGAGCTAGTGTGCTTTTTTTGTAAAGAAGTTTTATAGCCCATATGGTCTCTGTTGCCACTACTCAGTTCTGCCATTGGAGTGTAAAATTATCCACAGACAATACCTAAATAGAAAGGCATGGCTGTGTTCCAATAAAATCTTTATTTACAATAACTGGCTGTGGCCCACTCTTGGTCCAAAGGCTATAGTTTGCTGACTGCTACATTAATGGAAGGCTAGAATGTCTCAGCCTAAGCAGTTTTAAAGAGGGGTTAGGTTTTGGGGCAGGAATGTTGAATTGATTGAAGCCAAAGGCAAGTATAAACTTCATTCAGCAGAGTTCAAGTGTAAACCTGGAGACACCAAATTTGGCTCTAGGGCCAAGGAACAGATATACCACAAAGGAAAAGAGCAAAAACAATCAACAAATATAGGGAGGAAGTAATGAAGAATAGAGGAATGGACCAGTCAGGAAGAAGTACATAAGCTGGTTCTGAATGCTAAAGGGAATGGACACAGAGTGTTTTTCTCAAGGCCCAAGGTAGAAGCAGATATTACATCTCCAGTCCCTACCATTATTGTTACAGAAAGGAATACTTTTCATCCTTCTTCCATCAAAAATAGGACAAAGAAAGGCTATTAGACCAAGTAGTAAGCTTGCATAAAATCAAAGAAATGGACAAACATTCTCTAGCTGTCAATTTCTCTGCATTAGTCCTGCTTAGGCAACACTGATGTGCTGTAGCTCATCACTCAGTTCAGTTCAGTTCAGTCGCTCAGTCGTGTCCAACTCTTTGCAACCCCATGAATTGCAGCATGCCAGGCTTCCCTGTCCATCAGCAACTCCCAGAGTCCACCCAAACCCATGTCCATTGAGTCAGTGATGCCATTCAGCCATCTCATCCTCTGCCGTCCCCTTCTCCTCCTGTCCCCAGTCCTTCCCAGCATTAGGGTCTTTTCCAATGAGTCAACTCTTCGCATGAGGTAGCCAAAGTACTGGAGTTTCAGCTTCAACATCAGTCCTTCCAAAGAATATTCAGGACTAATTTCCTTTAGGATGGACTGGTTGGATCTCCTTGCAGTCCAAGGGACTCTCAAGAGTCTTTTCCAACACCACAGTTCAAAAGCATTAATTCTTTGGCACTCAGCTTTCTTCACCATCCAACTCTCACATCCATACATGACCACTGGATAAACCATAGCCTTGACTATATGGACCTTTGTTGGCAGAGTAATGTCTCTGCTTTTCAATATGCTATCTAGGTTGGTCATAACTTTCCTTCCAAGGAGTAAGTGTCTTTTAATTCCATGGCTGCAGTCACCATCTGCAGTGATTTTGCCAGCACTTAGTGTGAAGGTGTGATCTGGCTGCCAGACTACACAAGGTCACATCCACCTCTAACCTCATTCCTGTCAGTTAAAGCAAGATGGTTGTATCTTTGTACACTGCACTGAGTATGCTCAACTGATCTGACAGACGAAACAGCTAGATGAGAATTCATTTCGTTGCTAGTTTTACATTACTAGTGTTTCTGAGAAAATTTCCATACTTGTTTCACCCTAGATACTTTCAGGCATTTAAGCAAAATGCTTTTAGCGAAATGCAAATGATACAGGAAATGGGTTTTTTTTCCTCACAAAAACAGTCAAAAGACTACATCTTCTAGTTTCAAGGAGCATTTATAGCTATTTTACTTCTCTATCTTCAGTTATTGTTCTATTTATAAAGGCAATCTTGGTTCACAGCACTAAACATGGGCTTCAGTGGGTGAAATAAATAAATTAGTAAATTAAAATTCAAGTTCAGGCAAGAGCTCTTAGGGGGGAAAAAAAAAAAAGAAGGTCAGACAAGATTGGGTAGCCTGCATGCCAAAATGAATGAGGAAGAGGAAAGGGACTTGAAAACAAGCTTTGACACATGACCACTTGGTATTGTTTGAACAGAGCAGTTGAAGAGGGCAGGTGTGCTGTCTGTTAAAGGAGCAAATACACAGGTTGCACTTGTCATTTAATGACAATGGTCCAGGTGAGTCATAATTGAATATGTATCATTAAAATGCATTAATGTACTTTTACTTGCCCCTTCTGCACAAATGCTGTTTATCAACCTTTCTATTTCTTGGTGATCATCTCCTGTCACTTAAGCCATTTCTAAAGGCAGTCTCTACTCTGATCACAATTCAATGTGGGGAAAAAAGACTGATAAGAAGAAAAACTTGGAACAGAAATATAACTTAATATTTCAAAGCCCTCAGGCCTCTGATTAGACTATAACTCTCTGCCCATAATCTCTTACTTAAATAAATTGATTCTTTTTCAATGTAAAAATAGTACAAAGCCTTTGAATTTTGAACTAGCCAAGTTCTGTGAGCTCTTTGAATGGCAAAGCCAGAAAATAACAAATCTTATTTAATTAACAAAAGAATGAGATAGGGATGAAAAACATGATGTTAAGACACAGTTAAAATTGATTGGAGCAGCGTTTTTAGCTGTAAATTTGGCGAGTAGACTTTGCTTGTGAGACAGGCAACATTAATTACTCTGTTTCCATTCCCATAGCTGATTCTGTGTTTTAAAAAAATTAAACTGCAAAGAAGTGGGGAAGCATCTGTGGGTGCATGCATTTGCACCTATAAAATAATTTTATTGAACTCCATTCATGTGCAAACTTAGAATTTAAAACCAGAAGATCTTATAGGCCTGTGTTCATTAAATATTATGTACCATTTTATATGGGCATGCTCATAAAAGGGGAATATGGAATACAATTAAAATAAATAAATTCAACATGGTTTTGACACTATAAACTATTCTTGTCGCTGTGTGTCTTTAACTGACTCCTAACACCAAGACAGAACCAATATCCCAGTGATGAGAGAATTCAAAAGCACTTTGTTTTCATGTTCAAAATTCATTATATTTTAAGTGATGTAAATAGTCTGGTGCCTATACAATCACAAACTGACCAGAGAAGTATTTTATTGCCTATCATTCTTTGTTCCCCGTTATATTGGAAAACATATATGAGTTTGTCCCTGTATTTCCTGTTCTACATAAAACTGGTCCAAAGTCACCTTACACCTTTTTAAGTAGCTCAGTTGGTGGGAAATTGGTTGGGGGGGGCAAGAATTACAAGTGTCAGGAAATTGTAATCTTTACACCAACTTCTCTTGCCAATAACAGGTTTTTAGTAGTTGAATGACACAGATGGCAACTAGAAGAGGCAAGAGAACTAACCAGGTTAGCACAAGTAATTTGGGGCACATCTCCTAGGAAATGATCAGGGTAGAGATGCTGGTGTTCTAGAAGCAGGAGATTTAGCCTGGCCTCTACACATGGGCTCTGGGGTCACTAAGGACAAACTAGATCTTAGAAGACTTGATGACCTTTTCATTACATGGTTCATTATTAGTTGTTGTTCAGGTGCTCAGTTGTATCCAACTCTTTGCGACCCCATGGACCACAGTCTGCCAGGCTTCCCTGGCCTTCACCATCTTCCAGAGCTTGCTCAAATTCATGTCTATTGAGTCAATGACACCATCCAACCATCTCATTTTCCATCATTCCCTTCTCCTCCTGCCTTCAATCTTTCCCAGCATAAGTGTCTTTTCTAATGAATCGCTCTTCACATCAGGCGGCCAAAGTACTGGAGCTTCAGCTTCAGCATCAGTCCTTGCAATGAATATTCAGGACTGATTTCCTTTAGGATTGATTTGTTTGATCTCCTTGCAGTGCAAGGCACTCTCAAGAGTCTTCTCCAACACCACAGTTAAAAAGCATCAATTCTTTGGTGCTCAGCATTCTTTATGGTCCAGCTCTCACATCCATACATGACTACTGGAAAAACCATAGCTTTGACTATACAGAACTTTGTCAGCAAAGTAATGTCTCTGCTTTATAATACACTGTCTAGGTTAGTCATAGCTTTTCTTCCAAGGAGCAAGGGTCTTTTAATTTCATGGTTGTAGTTACCATGATTTTGGAGTGCAAGAAAATAAAGTCTGTCACTGTTTCCACTGTTTCCCCATCTATTTTCCATCAGGTGATGGGACCAGATGCCATGATCTTTGTTTTTTGAATGCTGAGTTTTAAGTCAGCTTTTTCACTCTCCTCTTTCACCTCATCAAAAGGCTTTTCAGTTCCTCTTCACTTTCTGTCATAAGGGTGGTGTCATCTGCATATCTGAGGTTACTGATACTTCTCCCGGCAATCTTGATTCCAGCTTGTGCTTCATCCAGCCAGGCATTCTGCATGATGTTAACTCTGCATATGAGTAAATTAAGCAGGGTGACAATATACAACCTTGACGTACTCCTTTCCCAATTTTGAACCAGTCTGTTTTTCCATGTCCAGTTCTGACTGCTGTTTCGTTATTGGAGAGTAGTACAAAAACCTACCATGTGGTCCTTTTTTCTATTACCTTACGTAAGACTCAGTGAGGGACTCCCCAGAGGCAGTGTATTTCCCCCTCGTTCTACAATTATCTCAAGGCAAGAATATAAAACATTAGGACTCAGCTCTGGTTCTAGTGGTTTTGAGGGCAAAGCTCTTCCTGGAAGGAAAAGACCTTTCACTAAACAACAAAGTCCAGAGAAACAGAGCTTAACTTTTGGCAGGTTATCTTCTGGCCCCTTGATTAATAAAATACACACTGACACTAGCAATGGAATAGTGGTGACGGGGCAATTGCTATTCAACCTCTCAAAAAAATATCATGAATTGGCCACTCAGATCCAAATAGTCCCTGGAAGGTGAAGGTATATCCAAGTTAGTGTTTCTTCTGGAAGTGATTCTATCAGGGTTCTATCAGTGCTCTATTTGAGCATTAAATATACAGTACTAACATTACAAAAACAAATAAAAAACCCAGAACATCTTTTTGTGTGGGTTTCAAGAACATTCTGTAAATGATTACTCATTATCTGCTAAGGCATTAGCATGTTTAGTCACCCCACTGGGGGACCCTTACACCTTCATTTATCTGAACGTCTGTATAGTATCCTGTGTGGGTTCCCATGAATCTACTCTTCTGAGAGCACCTTCAGGAACTATCACCATTATGAATGATCTTTCTTATTTTCCTTGACCTCACTGTTCTCATGTGAACAATGCAAAAAGAATTTCAAAATGAAATTTCTATTTCTGGTTTTGATACTAACTATATTAAGCTGTAATGAGGATACCCAGGCTGGGTCTCCAATTTATGCAGCGCCCTCCCTCCCAATATAATGTCATGTGATTCTTAGATGTCATCTAAATCCCATTCTAGGAACTGGGAAATCTCTTTAGGAGGGGGGAAAAATAAGTCCCATTTCAGGATCCTAGGTGGCCAGTGTAAAGTCAAACTTGCTGACACATAGAGCTCATCTCAGTTTAAGATCTGGGGAAGCACAGTTCCAAAGAATAACAAGGAGAGATAAGAAAGCCTCCCTCGGTGATCAATGCAAAGAAATAGAGGAAAATTATAGAATGGGAAAGACTAGAGATCTCCTCAAGAAAATTAGAGATATCAAGGGAACATTTCATGGAAAGATGGCTACAATAAAGGACAGAAACAGTATGGAACTAACAGAAGCAGAAGATATGAAGAAGAGGTGGAAAGAATACACAGAATTATACAAAAAAGATCTTCATAACCCAGAAAACCACAATAGTGTCATCACTCACCTAGAGCCAGACATTCTGGAATGTGAAGTCAAGTGGGCCTTAAGAAGCATTACTACAAACAAAGCTAGTGGAGGGGATGGAATCCCAGGTGAGCTATTTCAAATCCTAAAAGATGATGTTGTGAAAGTGCTGCACTCAATATGCCAGCAAATTTGGAAAACTCAACAGTGGTCATAGAAATGGAAAAGGTCAGTTTTCATTCCAGTTCCTAAGAAAGGCAATGCAAAGAATGCTCAAAATACCACACGTTTGCACTCGTCTCACACGCTAGCAAAGTTCTAGATGTTCAAGCTGGATTTAGAAAGGGCAGAGGAACCACAGATCAAATTGCCTACATCTGCTGGATCATCAAAAAAGCAAGAGAATACCAGAAAAACATCTATTTCTGCTTTATTGACTATGCCAAAGCCTTTGACTGTGTGGATCACAACAAACTGTGGAAAATTCTTCAAGAGATGGGAATACCAGACCACCTTTCCTGCTTCCTGGGAAACCAGTATGCACATCAAGAAGCAATAGTTAGAACTGGGCATGGAACAATAGACTGGTTCCAAACTGGGAAAGGAGTACATCAAGGCTGTATATTGTCACCCAGCTTATTTAACTTAAATGTAGAGTGCAATATGCAAAGTGCCAGGCTGGATGAAGCACAAGTTGAAATCAAGATTACCAGGAGAAATATCAATAACGTCAGATATGCAGATGACACCACCCTTATGGCAGAAAGCGAAGAACTAAAGTACCTCTTGATGAAAGTGAAAGAGGAGAGTGAAAATGTTGGCTTACAACTCAATATTCAGAAAACTAAGATCAAGGCATCTGGTCCCATAACTTCATGGCAAATAGATGGGGAGACAGTGGAAACAGTGAAAGACTTTTTATTTTGGGGGCTCCAGAGTCACTGCAGATCATGACTGCAGCCATGAAATTAAAAGATGCTTGCTCCTTTGAAGAAAAGCTATGACCAACCTAGACAGCATATTGAAAAGCAGAGACAATACTTTGCCAACAAAGGTCCATCTAGTCAAAGTTATGGTTTTTCTGGTAGTCATGTTTGAATGTGAGAGTTGGACTGTAAAGAAAGCTGAACACTGAAGAATTGATGCTTTTGAACTGTGATCTTGGAGAAGACTCTTGAGAGCTCCTTGGACTGCAATGAGATCAAACTAGTCAATAAAGGAAATCAATCCTGAATATTCATTAGAAGGACTGATGCTGAAGCTGAAACTCCAACACTTTGCCCCCCAGTGTGAAGAACTGACTCATTAGAAAAGACCCTGATGCTGGGAAAGATTGAAGACAGGAGGAGAAGGGGATGACAGAGGATGAGATGGTTGGATAGCATCAACAACTCAATGGACATGCATTTGAGTAAGCTCTGGGAGTTGGTGATGTACAGGGAAGCCTTGCATGCTGCAGTCCATGGGTTCACAAAGAGTTGGACATGGCTGAGCTACTGAACTGAATTTAGCCATGTTCCTCTGACCAAGCCTCAATCTTGTACTAATATTGCTTACTGTATCTCTATCCTACTGTCATATGACTGTATCTGACCTTGATTACAGTTCCATTATCCTGTGTCCTCCCTGACTGAAGTCAAGCTCTTCCCTGTCCTACTCTTCATTATTCTCTGAACCATAGTTCCTTTGTCAGGCTACTTGCTCTCAGATATCCTTATCACCAACTGCCCGTTTCCAACCCTTCTAGATTCTGTGTTTGATCAAGTCTTGGCATTCTGACAAGATCACTTTCTTTCCCTTCCTCATGCCCAATTTGTTCAAAAGCATTCAGAACATTCTCAGATGCTCAAAAATGAACAGTTTAAGCTGCAACTCCATCTTTAGATGCTCTACTTCCTTAATGAGCACAGAAACACACTACACTGATTCTTCCTTTACAGGATGGATCACTGTTTCTCTGTTGCTATTGCTGCCTCTTGTTCTTCCTTCCACACCATACATACAGAGGGCTCCTCTGCAAGATTCTTTCTTCAATCATCTGCTATTATCTTTCTACATATTCCCCCTCAGAGACCTCAGCTGTTCCCATAGTTACAACCATCATCACTAAGCAACCGACCCCCAGGTCAGCATCAGTTTGGAACTCTAGTCCTTAACTTCCAACATCCTGTCTACCAGATCCTTAGTTCAATAACTCCAAAACTAAACTGGTCATTTTTTCTCACAAACCAGTGCTTCCTTGAAATAATCCCATTTTTATTGATTGTACCATCATTTTCAAGGCATTAAGACTCAAAATTTGACATCATATTAACCATTTAAACTTGCCAGCCTCTTCAGGTTATCAGTAAGACCTACTGATTCCCTATCACATTTCCTTTTATTCTCTCAGTGAAAGCTCTAATACAGGCCTTTAGTAACTCACAACTATATGTTTACCTTCATCTTCTATTTGTCTACCTCCAATCACCCTGTATACCACCATAAGGTTAATCTTGTATAAAATTATCTAGCTATAGCTTTGGTAGCTGCCTATTAATTATAACTATATTTACCAAAAAATAAAACACATAACATTGGCTTAAAATGGGAAAATAATTTAAATAATAACATATTTATAATCACAGAAATAGAAATTGTATTAATTCAAAAACAATTATGTGAAAAAAGCTGGCTTAAAACAACACTCAAAAATGAAGATAAAGGCATCTGTTCCCATCACTTCATGCAAATAGATGGGGAAACAATGGCAAGAGTGACAGACTTTATTTTTTTGAGCTCCAAAATCACTGTGGATGGTGACTTCAGCCATGAAATTAAAAGACTGTTGCTCCTTTGAAGAAAAACAAGGACCAACCTAGACCGCATATTATAAAGTAGGGACATTACTTTGCCAACAAAGGTCCATATAGTCAATGCTATAGTTTATCCAGTAGTATGTATGGACGGATGTGAGAACTGGACAATACAAAAGCCTTGCCCAAGAAATGATGCCTTCAAACTGTGATTCTAGAGAAGACTCTTAACAGTTCCTTGACAGCAAGGAGTTCCAACCAATCAGTCCTAAAGGAAATCAACCCTGATTATTCATTGAAAGGACTGTTGCTGAAACTCCAATCCTTTGGCCACCTGATACAGAGAGTTGACTCACTGGAAAGGATTAAAGGCAGAGGAGAAGGGGATGACAGAAGACAAGATGATTGAATGACATCATTGACTCAATAGACATGAGTTTGAACAAGCTCTGGTAAATGGTGAAGGACTGGGAGGCCTGGCGTGCTGCAGTCTATGGGATTGCAAAGTGTTGGACACAACTGAGTGACTGAACAACAATGTGAAAATGAATACAAAATTTAAAAATCAATCAATTTAAAGCAAAAATAAGTGAAATATAATATAGATTACAGGAAAGCCTGGGGAAAATTGGATTAATTATGATCTATTGAATAAAACCCATATTATTTTATTTCCTCTGTTTTTTCTTAATATTTCAATTCTGTTTTTCACAACCCAGCTATGCAAAATTGTATCTTCCCAAAAAGGGACTTAATTTACCATGCCATGAGAAATATCAACAACTTCAGGTATGCAGATGATACCACTTTAATGGCGGAAAGTGAAGAGGATCTAAAGAACTTCTTGATGAAGGTGAAAGAAGAAAATGAAAAAGCTGGCTTAAAGCTCAACATTCAAAAAATGAAGATCATGGCATCTGGTCCTATCTCTTGATGGCAAGTAGATGGGGGAAATGTGGAAACAGTGTCAGATTTCGTTTTCTTGGGCTCTAAAATCACTGTGGATGGTGACTGCATCCACAAAATTAAAAGACATTTGTTGCTTGGAAGAATAGCTATGACAAACCTAGACAGTGTTTTAAAAAGTAGAGACATCACTTTGCTGAGAAAGGTCTGTATAGTCAAAGCTATGGTTTTTCCTGTAGTCATGCATGGATGTGACAGTTGAACCATAAAGAAGGCTGAGTGCTGAAGAACTGACACTTTCTAACTGTGGTGCTGGAGAAGACTCTTGAGTGTCCCTTGGACAGCAACATCAAACCAATGAATCCTAAAGGAAATCAACCCTGATTATTTATTAGAAGGACTGATGCTGAAGCTCCAGTACTTTGGCCCCCTGATGTGAAGAGTTGACTCATTAGAAAAGTCCTTGATGCCAGGAAAAATTGAAGGCAAGAAAAGGGGTTGACAGAGGATGAAATGGTTGGATGGCATCACTGACCCAATGAACATGAGTTTGAGCAAACCCCGCGAGATAGTGATGGACAGAGAAGACTGGCATGCTGTAGTTCATGGGGTCACAAAGAGTCTGACATGAATTAGTGACTGAACAACAAAAATGAATGAAATGTAGCTATTTCATTATGTTTATGAGTGTGCCAAAAGGCCAATAGACCAGTGACAAGAGGGAGAAATAGTTCAGTGATAAGCATTATAAGCTGGAAATTCATCAGTAACAGGAGCCAAAGTCAAAGGAGGGGACTAAACCATGAATCAGGCTGGTAAGGCAAGCCAAGGATGCAGGTAAGAATCAAGAAATGAGGTTGGTCATCAAGGAGGTCAAACTGAATGATGGGGTGTGACATCAGGTGTAGTTGAGGACCAAAAGAATTATTCAAAATCTAAATCTGTGACTGCTTAGAAAACAACAAAAGTAGGCCTAGCTCCTTCAGTACTCCAAATTCAATTAGATTATTTCATATTTGTGACTCAGTCTTATTATTCTCACATCTGTTGTTCCCAATCTCCTAATATTTAACTTTCTAAATCCTACCAGGTTTTGCTGCCCAGCTCAACTCCTACTTTTCCTAAGAACTCTTATTTGATAAGCCCAATTGAAATGGATGCCTTCCTTCTTTGAATTGTTGTAGCATTTATGATCACTTCTAATCTCATGAAGTGATGTTAGCAGGTTCTGCTTTGTATCACAGTGGTTTACATACATGCTTTATCTCTGCTTCTTTGGAAGCTCTTTAATAAGAGCAACCATGACTTGTATATGTAAATCCAACAGTACCTCATACAGTAGAAATATTTTTCTGTAGTCAATCTCTGGAATATAGCCTTCTTTAGTTCCAGGTCTGTAAGGGAATAGTTTTTCTTATGCTGTGCTTAATATTTATTCAGTTTGTTTAATATGTAAACAGAAGCCAAGGATGCTCCCTGCAATGTCTTGGAGGTCAAAACTACTACCAACTGCAAACGAATTTGGGGGGCAGGTGTTTAGGTTGGTGCTAATCAATGACTGTTTTTTATGGGGAAGATGCAACAGTGACATTGAATTCCCTTCTCATAAGGAATATATATGTGTGTGTGTGTGTGTTTATGGATAAATTATTTTGAGATCATTGCTTGTACCCAAGGAGGTTTATCATGTAGCTACTTCAAATCAGCTACTTTCACCACCTAATGCAAAGAACTGACTCATTTGAAGAGACCCTGATGCTGGGAAAGATTGAAGGCAGGATGAGAAGGGGATGACAGAGGATGAAGTGGTTGGATGGCATCACCGACTCAATGAACATCAACTTGAGTAAACTCCAGGAGTTGGTAATGGACAGGCGTGCGGCAGTCCATGGGGTTGTAAAGAGTCGGACACTACTGAGTGACTGAACTGAACTTCAAATCAAGTGGTTTAATAAAGTTCTCCCATCTAAAACATGAAATCTAGTTATTTTGCATCTCCAGATTCACAGTGAGTTAGGAAGGTGTATATGTAAATACGCATATGTATTTTGTAAAGAATGTCAATATATAGCAAAAGAGTTTGGTAGGAATGTACTTGCATTCATATGCTTTTACATATTTTTACCTTAACTTTAGGGAGTTTGATCCTGATAGCTAACATTCTTCCTGCATAAATCTTAGAGAACTCACTTTTATTGTAAGGAGTTTTAAAATGTTAACCTTCTATGTGATCTGTCATGAGTCATCACTCCTGACCCATATAATTAGATATAAAAATGAAAATATAACACTTCAAGTTTCTGTCATGAATTATGTTTCAAAAAAGAGAATTAATATTTCATTTGAAATAAAAGTGAATTTTCCCAAACATGAATACTCATAAATTTAGCACAATAAAGAAAATAAATTCATTATAATTGCTGCTGTTATACCTACTACACTGAAAACAAAACTTACTCTTTCATATTAATCTAATCATTGGTGCAATCTGTTAAAATAAGCAGTTATTAGTTCATCTGCTATAGTTAGCCAGCTCTCTCAGGTGCCATGGAGAAATTAAAAGTATAGACATTATATGATGCTCTTTCCACTCCTGAAAAAATTATCTTAGAATATAATTGTAGGTATATGTTAAACAAATATAAAAATTGTTAGTGATAAAATTAAAATTTCAGTAAAACTTTACATCTCACTACACACTAAAATCACAATTGAATACTATAAAAATAGGTATGACATATTAAAGATTCAGAATAAAAATATCAATATGGATTATATCTTCAAGCCAATCTCACTGTCTTCTTAATGAACAATTGATTTTCATCCATTTGTAAAACATGGTTCTTAAATATATATTTTAAATTATCTGTAAAAACTACATGAAAAGCTTTTAGATTCTTTGACAGCTTGATAGATTCAATTTTTCCTGTCAGTATGAAAAAAATAACTCACTAGCTTCTTTAAATTAAAAAAAAATTACTAACTCATAATTTATTCCTGCAGATTTTAACTCAGTGGCATGGTTCCCATCCATCTTGCCCATTCCACTCTTTAACTACTGTTCAAAATATTTATTATCACTTACCTAGACCAACTGCCTAATTGTTCTTCCTCCTTATAATATCTTCTCTCTCAAGTGTATCTTAGGGTCACATTCACATTTTTATAATATACTTCTGATCTTGTCCTTCCACTATTCAAAAAAAAATCTTGATGACTTTTTTCTGCTTATAGAGTAAAATGAGAATTTCTTAGTTTGGTGTTCTCATTAGATATTGCTTTCTGAACTTAAATCTCACTATATGCACTCTACTCCTTATATAGGGCTCATGTTTTCCCACTATAAATTGTTCCTCCTGCCTGAAAATCTTATGCTCTTCACTTTGACACAATCCTTTCAAAATGTCCTAGTCTTCATGTTATTCTTTTAGATATATTAAATACTTTTCTTATATTGATCCCTCAAATATCTAATCCAATTGAGTCACACTCTTCTGAAATCTAGCTGTAGACTTTGGAAAAAGATAATTCTATGGAGAGGCAGCAATTCTAGGGAGCAAAAGAAGACAGATTATCTTCATTCAGAATCTATAACAGAATTCCCATACATACAGGCTTCACACATAGACATACCTTATGATGTGGTACATTGCAGCTCAAATATTTCTCCTGTGAATTTTATGTAAGATAGCATCATAGCACATCATATTTCTTCTTCATTTCTGTACTACTTTTCCCTGCACTGTGAAAATTCCCTAGAGAAACAAGACTTGGAGCTGACTGTGACTCCAACCATCAGCTTCTTATTGCAAAATCCAGGCTCAAATTGAAGAAAGTGGTTTTCTCTAAAACCACTAGATCATTCAGATACAACCTAAATCAAGTCCCTTATGATTATACAGTGGAGATGACGAATAGACTCAACGTACTAGATCTAGTAGACAGAGGTCTCATCACTTCATGGCAAACAGATAGGGAAAATGTCAAAACACTGTCAGATTTCATTTTCTTGGGCTCCAAAATCAATGAGGACAGTGACTATAGTCACAAAATTAAGACACTGATCCTTGGAAGCATAGTTATGACTAAACTAGACAGTGTATTAAAAAGCAGAGACATAACTTTGCTCAGAAAGGTCCATAGAGTAAAAGCTATGGTTTTCCCAGTAGTCTTATACAGATGTGAGAGCTGGACCATAAAGAAGGCTGAGTGCCAAAGAACTGACACTTTTGAACTATGGTGCTGGAGAAGACTCTTGAGAGTAACTTGGACCTCAAGGAGATCAAATCAGTCAATCAAAAAGGAAATCAACCCTGAATACTCATTGGATGGACTGATGCTGAAGCTGAAGCTCCAGTACTTTGGCAACTGATGCAAAGGGTCAACTCATCAGAAAATACCCTGATGCTGTTAAAGACTGAAAGCAAGAGAAGGGCGTGACAGAGGATGAACAAGTTTGATGGCATCACTGACTCCATGTGTATGAGTTTGAGCAAACTCCAGGAGACAGTGAATGACAAAGAAAGCTAGTATGCTGCAGTTAATGGTCTCAAAGAGTCTGACAGGACTTAGCAATTGAACAACAAAAGAAACTTTACCATTTTCAGCCTTCCCAGATTGGAAATGCGTCAACACCATCCACTCTTTACAAGCAACCTGCATAGGATGAGCTTTGAAAGGAGCATTGGAATATTTCACTCTATAAAATGTAAACATACATTATGTATGTATATTTTTAGGCTTGCCTCAAAACCCATTATGATAAATAAGCATAAATCACTGTATGTTCACAACATATTCAAATAAATCATGAGAATCTGAAGTAATTAAGGATAGGACAATTGTAATTATATCTTTTGAAAGAAATAGATTGCTGGGTGATCTGTCATTTCGTAGAATTTGGAGTAAGGAATCTCAAAAATCAAGGGCTTAATTTTCACCATCGTTGCAAAGAAGCATTAGGCATCCCCAGTCCAAAAAGTCCTGAACTATCAGTCTCTCCCTGACAAAACATCAAAACTGATCTTAATCAAAGTCTGCCACATTTTCAGTCCTGCTTAGAACTGAAAGGACAAGGAATTTTCCCTCTAATGATAATTTTAAGAATTGGTTTTCTTGACTTTTTGGAATCTTTTTGTTCATGAAAAGTATATCCTCATTAAACCTATTACTACAAAAACAAGGGTTTTGATGTTTAAATTAGGGATATTGGAGCAATCTCTTTATAATCATTCCCTGTTTATTTTTATGAAGCTGTTCATCTGTAATTCTCCTCTCATTTCTGTTTCCAGGATAGTCATTCTTTACAACCCACAAGAGCTAAAGTAGCCTTGACCCATGGTCATCATGTAGAGTACTTACTAGTAGTGTTAGTCTGGACAAGTCACTTAAATTCAGTTTCTTCACTTCTAAAATGGGCAATAAGGCAAATGATGAGAGATACATAAAATAAATCATGTTAACTTATTAGTAGCTCTGGTACGTGCATATGGACTGGATAACAAATATTCTTTCTCCTTTGGCAGAAAATAGAGTGCTTGAAAGCTTAGTCTCCTTTATTCCTCACACCTTCCAAAGTTCCTATCAGGAACTATACCTTGGGCTTTTGTAATGAAAAATCATGTACAAAGCAGGACTACAGAAAACATACAGGAAGATACTGGGGATAAAAACACTGGGGCAGGTCTTAGGTGTGAGAGTAACCATTTATGTAAGATCATTCAATAGAGGGGGAACACAAAATTTAAGAAGTTTGATTGTGGAGTCAGTGTTTCCAAGAGGCTGGAGAAACACAAGATATATTATTCAAAATTTGCTTCTGACGGAGGAGCCAAACTGAAAGAGCTCTCAATGACCAAAGCTCCAATAATTGGAGCAACAAAATAAATAATATTAAATTATAACCCATAGAATAAAATATCCATGAGTCCATAGTGCAATAGGGCTTCCCCAGTGGCTCAGTGGTAATGAATCTGCCTACCAAAGCAAGATATGCAGGTTAGATCTCTGGATCTGGAAGATCCCTTGCAGTAGGAAATGGCAACCCATTCCAGTGTTCTTGCCTGGGAAATCTCATGGACAGAGGAGCCTGGCAGGTTACAGTCCACAGGATCTATATCCATCTTGTAACATCATCAGGCTTCCCAGGTGGCACTAGTGGTAAAGCATCTGCCTGCCAATGCAAGAGATGCAGGTTCAATCCCTGGATCTGGAAGATCCCCTGGAGTAGGAAATGGCAACCAATTCCAGTGTTCTTGCCTGGGAAATCTCATGGACAGAGGAGCCTGGCAGGCTACAGTCCACAGGGTTGCAAAGAGTGTGACATGACTGAGTGTGCGCAGTGCAATAAGTAGTTGAACAAATAAATAAATGGTCAATCTTGCCTCTAGTAAATACTGATGTCTCATAGAAGAATTCTAATTAATAAATGCAGAAGATAAGAGGAAAAGGGCAACCATCATTAGAACTCCAGAGCTCTTCTAATAAAATAATCCACAGATAGAAGCTAAAATTAGTGGGCAAAAGTTTGAATAAAATGGAATATTTGCAGGTTTTATTAATATTAAAAGGTAAAAATAGTTTATTTACCATGGAGAAACTTAGTAGATAGTATCTTAACCAAGAGATCAGTGTTAACATCACCAATAATAAGACAAATCAACGTCATGTACTTCTTGATATGATGCATTGAGAAGGCCATATGACTTATGTGATGCAAGTCCTCCAACCAATAATTAGGAAATATTAGAAAAACCCAACTCAAGAAACATTCTATAAAATAATTACCTAGTTCTCTTCAAAAGTGTCAAGGTCATGAAAGTCAAGGAAAGACTATGAAACCATCATAGATTGGGAGAGACAAGGCACCACAATGAAATGTACTGTGCTATCCTGGATTGACTCCTGGAAGAGGTAAAGGATGTGAGTGAAAAAGAATGGGTGAAAATAATGAAGTCAAGTCAATATGTGAGTTAATATTATTGTACTAATGTTAACATAATTTGGGTAATTGTATCGTGCTTTGTAAAATATCAGTACTAACAGAGGAAGTTGGATGAAACACATTCACGAAGTAGCCATAAATACTATTTTTGTAACTTTTTTTGGAAGCCTATAATTATTTCAAAGTAAACTATATTTTTTGTTTGCTACACTGTTCTGTTGTTGTTGTTTAGTTGTTAAGACACATCTGCCTCTTTACGACCTCTGTCCATGGGATTTCCCAGGCAGGAATACTGGGGTGGGTTACCATTTCCCACTCCAGGGGATCTTCTCGACCCAGGGATAGAATCTCCATCTCCTGCATTGCAGGCAGGTTCTTTACCGATGAGAAGCCTAACAGTGTTCTAGGAGAGAAATATGTGGGTTCTGCTAATTGCCCCCTTAGGACAATAAGGACCAAAAATGGATGAAAAGGGGGGTAGCACCCAACTTTGTTGAGAAAGCCCAGCCTCTTTCTCTATAGACTAGTGCATAGGCCTCCCCATCATTAGCCTCACTCCTCTTTTCTTTGTCTTTATTCTTTAAAATTTTGTTCTGGGGATTTTTTTTTTTGGTTTATAATAATAAAAAATGATCGAATAATAATATAAACATAAGTATGTATCATTTAAGGAGAATGTATCATAGGCTAGACACTCCTTTGGAGGCTTGTTATTAATAATCTTATTTACTGAAAACGGTCCTGTTTTTCCTTCCTAAGACTTTTCAGCTTTTGAATCCCCGGATCAGGGAAGTGAGCAAGGTATTTTGTGAAGATATCAGAAAAGAAATAGAAAATTTTGAGATCACAAGAGAAAACTGTAAAGTCAGAATTATGGGGGAAATATGATGTATAGTACATTATCAACTTTGGGATATTTTTCTCTATATTTTGTAATTTATCACTCTAGATAGAATATAAACTTAAGGAAAAGAGTAAAACTTAGGTAATTAAACATGCAGCAAACTATTTAACACAAATATACTATTGACTGATCTATAAATTTGTCAGCTATCAGCCCTGAGAAGGGAGAATCTGTGATAAAATAGTGAAATTGATAAAATAATTCAAATTCCACTTCTTAAACTTTCTTTATTCATGATAGTTATTTCCTGCGTATCAGATATGTTCACCAGAATATGGAGTTCCTCTTAAGAATTCCCTAATTTAAAATAAAAGGTCATGACCACAAAGTTACCTTGAGTGGCTTTGGTAAAGTGTGTGGCTGGAGTCATCTCACACATAAAGAGTTCGTGTTAAACTCCTGAACACATTTTTTTCCCCTTTACTCTTCCTTTCTCCCTTTAAAAGACTGAGATTTTACATGTCAAATTTCAGCCCAGAGAGACTTTTTTTCTGTAGTGATGTTATAGATCCTGACAGGAATCAGTTACTCTAAAACTGCTGACAGATATTTGTCTTTAACATGGCTAGTGGGCACCACCGTGTCCTAAATCAGTTAAGACAAAACAAAAAACTCGTGTTATATGTAATCTCTCCAAGTTCTAGCACCAGTCAAGTGTACAGGGCTGTTTTTTTTTTTTAACAGAGCCAATAATCAAGGAAGCCCATAGATAGACAAAAGAAGATACAATAACTCTATTAGCTCACCACAGAAGTAAGAACTGCCTGAGGTTTTATTGAATAATTCAGTATTTTGGGCTCCCTGCTGATCAATACTGAATACTCATTGAAAGCACTGATGCTGAAGCTGAAGCTCCAATACTTTGGCCACCTGATGCAAAGAGCTGACTCACTGGAAAAGACCCTGACTCTGGGAAAGATTGAAGGCAAAAGGAGAAGAGTATGGCAGGGGCTGATATGGTTAGATAGTATCATCAACTCAGTGGACATGAATTTGATCAAACTCCGGAGATAGTGAAGCACAGGGAAGCCTAGCATTCTGCACAAAGAGTTGCACATGAGCGAGTAAACGACAACAAAGCTGATGAATACCCTCCAAGGGAAACACCAGCAGAGAGTATGGAATTTGAATGTGATAGATTTTCTTTAATGCTTTAGCCAAGTACGAAACAGTGGACACCACAGTATTTCAGCAATCCACCCAGCATCCCAGGACTCTGCCTTTAGAACAAGCATTCTCTCAGTTTTGTCACTCTTTTCTCTCCAAACAAATTTATACTTAAGACATGAAAGACATCCTTTTAGGCCACTTTCCCCGCATAGAATTAAAATAGCACTAACACATGACACTAAAATGTTATAAATGATCATTTATAAAATGATTATTCTATGTGTTAATTTGAAGATAATAAAGACAATGATTTTGCTATGCTTTGCTGTTATTTACTATAACTTGATTCAACTTAACATGCAGGTCAAATATTGTTGTAGCAGAGTGTAATTTACTCATATAACACTAAACCAACTTTATCATCCTTGGTTAATAACCTGCTTACCTTAAACTATATTTAATTCTGTGAAATTCTTGAGAAACCCAAAAATCTGTATAAACTTGTAAGTGTGTGTGAGAATCAGTGATATTGGAGAAATAAAATACACAAAGCATAATCATGTTTACTTTCTCAATTATAGAGCCTTCATACTTAAAGAAAATATGGTAGTTATTACATTTGTCTTCTTTTAAAAAATGCTTTTGAGTTGAATACCCAAAGCTAATTTGACAAGACCTTTTAGGAACATGAGCATCTTCCTTGGTATCATTTCAACAGTCAGTAAATTCTCTTGGAGGGGATGTGAGTTTCCTTTCATAACCAACAATAGAGAATCATGTTGGCAGCAGAGATAACTTGATTAGTCTAGTTGTCCTTCTAATCTTGGACCTGCACTTGATGATAAATGAAAATTCACTGTAATTGTTAATTGTGCAAGACTGGTTATAAGGCTAGGCAAGGTAATTAGCTGCCTAGATATTGTCAGGACTGCTTTGGTGACTAAAAATACGAGTCTCTTCTTTCTCACAGTTTTTGCAAATCTATGCTGCCATGTTATTTTAAACAGGTAACTAGTAAAGATCAAAATACAAGTATTAGTCTTTCTAAGAGGGATAATTAAACAAACCTTTATCTGATAGCATTTCAGTGGGGAAGCCAAATGAAATCTTTTCCAGAGCAAGACAAAGGATAAATAATACATATGAACATTAATAGGGATTTGTCATATGGGTGTCTACCTGTGATGACTGGTTAAAGGAAGAGACACCTGGATATTAGGTACTGAAAAGGTAGACCTTGACTGATTTATTACCCATTAAGCTGTGGATGACCTATGCTTTAAGCAGGAATTCTTACTGTTCTCTGTACTGGGGAAGATTGAAATGTCTTTAGTATTTCAGGTGAGACCTGAGCTATTGCCATGTATGAACAGTCTGAGAGAAACAGACTAATGACTTTCTAGAACATTATGGAGAAATACAAAGAATGTGGAATTTAGAAACAGAAACAAAACAATAATCTGGGTTTGATTCATGGCTCTGTCTCAGCCTAGCTGTTTGTCCTTAAGAAAGTCATTTAACTTCTTAGAATCTCAGTTTCTTCTTCTGTAAATGGGAAGAGCAGGATTATCTTGCAGAATCATACTGAAGATAAAATGAGACAAGCTTTGGGAAATTCCTGAGCAAATATTAGTAATTCAGGCAGACAGAGTCGCAGATATGATTAAGTGTCTCCAACTACATAGATCCTCTTTCATGCTACACAGTCATTTCATTCTTCTCTCTTTGATTTGATTTCACTTCATAAATCTTTCTACCACCACCCCAGCACATGTGCTGTTTAATCAAACTAAACCTGTCTAATTCCACCTTATGTTATAAATCATACTGAACCTGTCTAAAATCCTTTAACATATAATGGCTCCCTATAAGCTGTTCTAATGAGTAAATCCAAGACACTAATTGAAAATGAACTTGAACGGCAGAGCAGATCTCCACCACTCCTCTGAAGCGGAGGTTGCAGGTCTCCCTAAAGTGAAAGCTCTCCATCTACAATGCACAGAAAAGAAAAAGGGGAGGGGGGAGAAACTACTGAGAACAGAGTGGGGTGTGCAGAGCCATGTTTCTCAGAGCTTGAGTTATAGACAATGCACTGATGTCTTCCGGGCAGAGTTTAGATGCCTGTGAAATAAGCCAGGACATTATAGTAACTAGGATTGCTCTCATATGTAGTAATACATCATGGAAAATTAACAAGGACTGAAAGAGAGTTTATCTTCTCTTCCACATGTTCTTAGGGCAAAAGTTACTTTTGAATAATGACAAAGTAGTTACACAAATTGACACAGGAGAGACTCCTTCTGTTGTGATAAAATTGGCTTATGTATTCCTCCTCTTTCCTGCAAGGTAAAGGCATAGTCCAAAAGAAGTTGAATAACAATACTGATTTGTTTACTGGACAGCTCATGAAAATTAGAAATGCCTTAAATATTTTTTCAGCAGGCAATATAACATAAGTCGGCATATGCATAGAGCCCCAAATGGCAACAATATGATTAATTCTCTCTGCATATTTTGTTATATTATCTCTATCATTAAAAACATTTAGTATGAAGCCTAAAGAATGCATTCCTTATTCCCAAAAAGCAAAACTTTGCCAAACATTCCAAATGAATGTAAAACAAAATGTAATTTGATCACTGTATTTTAAGGCTATAAAAGAAAATTCTCTACCATCATTCTGAACCATTCTTCACTAATATAAGTACCAAACATGCCATCTTCTTAAGTATCAGTAGAGAAACAAGAGGAATGCGACTTTAAACCTCAGATTCTAAAGAGGTTTTGTTTAAATATTCACACTGTTCTTAGCCTGGGTACAAACCCTGTCTGTAAATGAATTCATTTTGGCAATTTTCTAATCTCATTATACCTTTTGTCAGGAGAATGATTTATCAGAATTACAATGTGTAATGCTGTATATCTTGTGAAATATAGTCATCTGGACCAAGACAGTATCATCATTTGACTCTTTCAATATAGGATATTTTCATTAGCAGCAGGATATTCATTCCTTCCCCTCTACTCAGCAGGGCTATAAATAGAGAGGCCAGCCAACCAAATCACACAATATTGAAAAGGTCAGAGAAGTACAGTATATTACTATAATTTACAGAATGTTGTTCGTGAAGTATTAAAACTCTTGACAACTTATTTATGTACAGAGAAAATAAAACATAAAGCAGTGTGCAGTGGTCATATTATCATTGCTGTGATGGTGGAGACAGTATTGAATGAAGCTTCCCTTTGCAGTGAAACAGGAACTAAACAAGCAGGAAGGTTTATTTAGGTAGTCAATAACAAGATTGCACTTCCTCCTATTAGATCAATATAGGATTTTAAAATAAAGAAAAGGAATAAAAAATAAAGCAAATAAGCATGAAAAAAATAAAGCAAAGAAGCACATTGCTAAGGAAAAAGGCAGAGTCTACTATTCTGGTTCCGGAAGAAACTAGAACTTATGGTCTAATTGGCAGAGCTGGAAGACGTCTTCTTTAAGAATACCAGCTTCAGATCAGCATCAATGGTTAAATTTTATGCAGTTACATGTATGATTTGGGATGAGCCAAAGGAGACAGACTATGTAATCTCATGCTAGAGTTTCAGTCTTAATATTTCCTGCCTGAGTTGTCAAATTCTTTATATAACTAACTGAGTTAAAGTAAGAACAAAAGGAAAAATGCTCATCTGTACTTCAGCAAATGTTATTTGTGGGAAACATCCATACAACTTTATAAAAAAGATGCTGAAACCTAAATCTTGTTAAAACAAAAGAAGTTTAAGAGAGCCATATTTGAAACTCTTGACCACCTTTTCCCCACCAGTAACTTTATCCAAATGCTAGACATTCTACTGCATGTATTCAAAGGCATTTATTAGCTGGTATTATGTAATGTGCTGCAGAAAGCTGGAAGAATGCTTAATTCCCAGTTCCACAGTTTTCTCTTTCTTCTTACCACTGTTGTCTTATTAGATCATTATTTCTCACTACCTAGTCTAAAGCAATTTTTTTTTCTTAAATAGGTTACTATCCCTACAATGTATTCTTCATATTCTTACCAAAAGGAACTTTTCTGAAATTGAAATTTTATATTATTTTCCCCATCCTAAACCTATTCCTGTTGCCATCTTATATAGAATCCAAACTCTTCCACCTGCCATTCATGGTCCTCCAGGATCTAAGACTTGCCAGTATCCTTGGGCCCTTGTCCTGTTGAGCCCTATGCAAGTGTTATACTAGTGACATCAGTCTCCTGAAACTAATCTTATGGAGATCACATAGAAAATCTGGTTAAGCCTGACCCTCTCAGCTCTTGCCACATCACTACTACCACTTTTTCTTCTTAAAAGAACAGAAGGGTGCTAACACATTATGGCCCTTCTCCCAATGAACACCACTGGACTCTTCTTAAAGCAGAATAAAAGGTACAAAATTGTGTCAAAAATCACTACATCTGTCTCATGGTAGAATGAATAATTTGTGTAAATCTCCTTATATCACTGGCCATATGCTGATCTCCCCAGTATATTTACCAAACTAAAAAGGAGACAATGAAAAATGTTGAAGAGAAAATAAATGAGTATGAAGAAGTGTGGGAGGGTAGGAAGGAATAGATAGAAAAGTAACACTCTCTAATAAACTAATTTAACAGGGCTTTTGCCATTGGGTTAGGCAATTGGCTTGGTTCTGATTATTAGTGTGTAAGTTTTGTCCATGGCGATTATAATCAAAGGCCAAAGCATGCCTTCCATTTTCTGGTACAGTCACTTAGGATTTTTCTACAGAAAAATAATGTTTTTTACTATCAGAAAAAGAAATCATATGTTATCAGCTGCCAAAAAAAATGAGTGAGTGAGGAATACCAATTCTGGCACCCTGATTACGGACTTCTACCTCCAGAACTGTGAAACAATACATTTTTGTCATCTAGGCCATACAGTCTATGGTGCTTTGTTACGGCAGTCCTAGCAAACTACTACAAACTCCATTATATTTTCTCATTATATATAAAATGGGTCTCAGTAACACTGTCTGTCTCACAGATTGTGTGTGAGGGTTACACAAGATGCTTTATGTAAAATTCTAGCACAATGGTTAGTATATTCAATAAATTTTAATTATTTTCTGTTATTCCCACCTGAGGGTTCCTTCGATAAGCAACGCTTGTGTACTCAGTTACTCAGTCGTGTCGGACATTCTGTGACCTTTTGGACTGTAGCCCACCAAGCTCCTCTGTCCATGGGATTTTAAGGCAAGAGTAATGGAGGGGGTTGTCATTGCCTTCTCCAGGGGATCTTCCCGACTGAGGGATCAAATCTCTCTTTTGGAGGATAATTAGTTTACAATACTGTGGTGGTTTTTTGCCAAACATCAGTATGAATCGGCCACAGTTACACGTGTCCCCTCCTTCCTACCTCCCTTCTCACCCTTTCCCTCCCAGTTGCCACAAAGCACCAGCTGCATCAAACATCAAACTCTCATTGATAATCTAATTTATATATCGTATGTATGTTTCAGTGCTATTCTCTCAAATAATCTCACCCTCTACTTCTCCCTCTGAGCCCCAAATTCGGTTCTTTATGTCTGTGTCTCCTTTGCTACGTTGCATGTAGGATCATCAGTACCATTTTTCTAGATTCCATATATATGCATTAATATATGGTGTTTATCTTTCTCTTTCTGACTTACTTCACTTTGTATAATAGGCTCTAGATTCACCCACCTCATTGTTCATTGCAGCACCATTACAATAGCAGGGACATGCAAGCCACCTAGATGTCCATCAGCAGATGAATAGATAAGGAAGTTGTGATACATATACACAATGGAATATTACTAAGCTATATAAAGGAATGTACTTGAGTTAGTTATAGTGAGGTGGATGAACCTCCTGTGTCTCTCATATTACAGGTGGATTCTTTGCTTGATGAGCCATTGTGGAAGCCATAGGCAACGCATTCTTTGCTAACCTGTTCTTATGAGCTTTTATTTATTAACCTTTTAGCTAAAGTAAGAAGCCATCTATTTTCCTCACTATTAGAATATTTTCTTTTCCCTCTTACATTTAAAAATACTTTGGTTATATATTTGTATGTGGAACACACTCAAGGAGACTTCAGGTAAGAGGCAGGTTTAATACATACCAGTTACTAAATGGCATGCTTTTAATTGCTTTATACCCCAGTCATGAAAAATATCTCATAATTGAGTACCTTTGAAGAACAGATCCCATTCATTACTAAAAATCACTTTTTCTCATGAAGAAGAGCTGGTTCAGATGTATATTAGAGTTGTGGAATCATCAATTCCTCTAATATTACTAAGAATTTATGATAATAGAATATAACTAAAATGTATTTTAAATAAGTGCAATAAAGAAACTGATAATATCTTGCTTCCAAAGATTATTAAGAATGACTCATTTTGCTAAAATTGAAACACAGAAATATATCTTAGAATATAGAATCATAAGAATGCTTAAAAGAGAATCTTTATATCATTATATCATCTTTTAGATATCTAGAATCCAGAAGAAAAAAAAAAATCTCTTCCTAAGCACACAAATTATACCTTTAGAAACAGGCCATTATGGTATCATGAAGCACCCCTAGAAGGTATTAAGTGACCTAAAACTTTGAATTTGACATTTATTTATATATAAGACATTTCTTTAATGTGGCAATAGTTTTTGTTGAAAGTTTTGCTTTTAAACCTAATGTATCCTACTCATATTACAGTGATCATGGCCTTGTTGTTACCAAGACAAGTTTTACTAAGAATTGTAGACTCTGGAAAGAGTAGTCTAGATCCATGAGATGTAGTAATATGTTAGAGATATCACCTGACTTCAGAGTCAATGGTATGGTTCTCACTCCACTATCACCTGCTTCTTTGTCAGGAAAGTAGCAGAAGCTACTTTGTGTCTTGGTTTCCTTGTTTGCATACAGGGAGAATAATATCTGCTGTTCTTTGATCTGGATTGTTGTAAGTAGTAGGTGAGATAATGTGTGTAAAAGGCACAAAATATTCTGATGTTGGTAAATATGATTTATCAGAGAAATATCAAGTTCTTGTCTGGATATACTCCCTGCCAACTTAATTTCTATGATTGATGATTTGTTACAAGAATAAGGAAATAAAGGAAAATGTTATTTTTTATGAAGTTATAATTAGAAGCTGGTACTTATTTACACAGTCTAACTGGGAATTTCTGGGGTATTTTAATGGAGAGAACTTTTGTTTTCTTCGATGATGAACTGTTTTGCCACTACTAGAGCCAGTATGTGTACTGAGCAGTTTATTTATATGACGTTTTATGCTAAAATAGCAAACTAGAGTTTGTATTGATTTCTACAGACAAAACATATTAAAATTCCATTAGTGGGTTTACTCCCACTGATGAACTGGTGTCCTATATGTTATGAACCCCTCTTCTGTGTTTATACACTAGTGATTTGGAACAAATGACACTACTGTAAGAGCAAGAGTCTGTGTCTCTTCTTAATATGGTTGGGACAAGGGATAGAAAAAAAGCTTTTAATTTATACAGTGGATTAGAAATGAAACTTGACCTCTCTTATGCCTTACTTTCCTCATCTGTTAAAGAAGAGTTAGCAGTATTTACTTCTCTCACTGTGGGGGTCACACAAAATAACTTAATGTTGATAACATGCAGTGAAAACTAGAAGAGTTTTCTCTGTAGGTTTCTTATGAACACAGCTCTGGAGCCAGAAGAGAGTCAGTCCATTTTAGAGACTCTTCAAGACTAGAGTCCACTGTAGTCTATCTTAAGATATCCCATAAGTATAATTGGGACCATCTTAACTACTTTAAGAACTTCTGTGCATGATTACACTAAAATGCTTTTATGGACTTTAGTGACTGAGAATTTTTTCCAACAAAATTAATAACCATTTATTTGTGTGACAGTAGGCAGGTAAACTACACACACATGCATGTGTGTGTATGCTCCCCAAACTATTTTGGCATGGCAGACTATCAAAGTGTAATGAGGCTGAGCATTCATCTTTAGGTAAGAGAATTCTCCCTTCTTTTATTTTTGTTATTACATCCATTATACATTTACTTAATGTTAGAATCCTCCTACATTGGATTATTCAAAAATGTGTTAATTTTCTTTTTTTTTTTATTAGTTTTGCCATACAATGACATGATATCGACATGGGTTTACATATGCTCCCCATCCTCCCTCCCACCTCCCTCCCCCCGGGGAAATCTCGATGCACCAGCCCCGAGCATCAATCCTGGGCTGGCGATTGATTTCACATATGATATTTAACATGTTTCAATGCCATTCTCCCATATCATCCCACCCTTGCCCTCATCCACAGAGTCCACGAGTCTGTTCTATACGTCTGCGTTTCTTTTGCTGTCTCGCATGCAGTGTTCTTGTTACCATCTTTCTAAATTCCATATATATGCGTTAGTATACTGCATTGTTGTTTTACCTTCTGGCTTACTTCACTCTGGATAATGGGCTCCAGTTCCGTCCACCTGAGTAGAACTGATTCAAATGAATTTTTTTTTTAATGCTGAGTAATATTCCATTGTGTATATGTACCACAGCTTTCGTATCCATTCGTCAGTTGATGGGCATCTAGGTTGCTTCCATGTCCTGGCTATTATAAACAATGCAGCAATGAACATTGGGGTACACATGTCTCTTTCAATTCTGGTTTCCTCGGTGTATATGCCCAGCAGTGGGATTGCTGGGTCATATGGCAGGTCTATTTGCAGTTTTTTAAGGAACCTCCACACTGTTTTCCATAGTGGCTGTACTAGTTTGCAATCCCACCAACAGTGTGAGAGAGTTCCCTTTTCTCCACATCCTCTCCAGCATTTATTACTTGTAGATTTTTGGATGGCAGCCATTCTGACTGGTGTAAAGTGGTACCTCATTGTGGTTTTGATCTGCATTTCTCTGATAATGAGTGATGTTGAACATCTCTTCATGTGTTTGTTAGCCATTTTTATGTCTTCTTTGGAGAAATGTCTGATAAGTTCTTTGGCCCACTTTTTGATTGGGTCGTTTATTTTTCTAGAATAGAGCTGCAGGAGTTGCTTGTATATTTTTGAGATTAATTGTTTGTCCATTGCTTCATTGGCTATTATTTTCTCCCATTCTGAAGGCTGTCTTTTCACCTTGCTTATAGTTTCCTTTGTTATGCAGAAGCTTTTAATTTTGATTAGGTCCCATTTGTTTATTCGTGCTTTTATTTCCAATATTCTGGGAGGTGGGTCATGCAGGATCCTGCTTTGGTTTATGTCAGAGAGTGTTTTGCCTATGTTATCCTCTAGGAGTTTTATAGTTTCTGGTCTTATGCTTAGATCTTTGATCCATTTTGAGTTTATCTTTGTGTATGGTGTTAGAAAGTGTTCTAGTTTCATTCTTTTACAAGTGGCTGTCCAGTTTTCCCAGCACCACTTGTTAAAGAGGTTGTCTTCTCTCCATTGTATATTCTTGCCTCCTTTGTCAAAGATAAGATGTCCATAGATGCGTGGATTTATCTCTGGACTTTCTATTTTGTTCCATTGCTCTATATTTCTGTCTTTGTGCCAGTACCATACTGTCTTAATGACTGTGGATTTGTAGTATAGCCTAAAGTCAGGTAGGTTGATTCCTCCAGTTCCATTCTTCTTTCTCAAGATTGCTTTGGCTATACGAGGTTTTTTGTATTTTCAATAATTGGTCATTTTAGAGTCTTTATATACTTTGACCCCCTGATGCCTACTCATTGGAAAAGGCTGATGATGGGAAACATTGAAGGCAAAAGGAAAAGAGGGTGGCAGAGGATGAGATGGCTAGATAGTATCATTGACTCAACAGACATGAATTTGAGCAAACTCTGGAGATAGTGAAGGACAGGGAAGCCTGGAGTGCTGCAGTCCATGGGGTTGCAAAAAGCTGGACATAACTTAGTGAATGAGCAACAACAACAGAGAGCGATTATAATTGATATCTATTTAATTATATCATGGTTAGAGAACACACTGTAAGGTTTTATTCTTCAGAGATATGTTGAGACTTGTTTATGATCAAGCATATGATCTTGGAAAATATTTCATGGACACATTAAAAAAAGTTTCACTCCTTTTGTTCTTGAAGTTGTCTGTAAATGTCAATTACATCAAATTAGCTATAGTGTTACTTAGATCTTCTATCTTCTTACTATTTTGGGTCAACTTTTCTAATCATTAACAACAAGAGTATTATGCAAATATCAGTATGAATTTGTCTTTTTCCTCTCTCTAGTTTTGTCTGTTTTCACTTCATGTGTTTCGGAGCTCATCTATTAATTGCATGCATTCACATGTAAGATGATCATGTCTCCCTAATTGCTCTTCTATCATGAAATGTCTACCTTCACCTTCAGAAATACTCTGTGTTGAGATTTATTTCATGTAATATGAGTATGGAGATACTAATACCAATATATATTATTGTCACCTTGCTATGCAAATTCTTTTCTAGATGTCTGACATATCATTTTCCTTTCCTTCCTTTGAAGTGTTCTTCATCTTTATATTTAATAGATGTCTTATAGATAACTTATAATTGAGTCTTCCTTCTTCATCCAGACTTACATTTTTTGCTTTATAATTGGAACTTTTTTTTGCATTTTTATTTAAAGCAATTTCATATAGTTGGGTTTACATCTACTATTTTGCTAATTATTTTTAGTTTGTCCTTTTTAGCTTTTGTTGTTTTTTACTGACTGTGGCTCCTTATTCACAGTTCCTTACTACATTCCATATTATGTAGGAAATGACAGGAGCTGAAGTTGAACATAGAATTACAGAGAAATTATGAAGAAAGAATTATATATACCATCCTAATGAATCTAAATTTTATTGTGCAGACATTAAAGTTTCATAAAGCTTTTATGGATATTTAAGATCTTCTTTAAATGACAGAATGCTTCATGGAGAATATGCAAATAAAACCTGACCTAAAAGAAGAAAAGTTTATAGGGAATCTATGGAAATAGTCTGTCAAAACATGAAATTAAGGAATTCCAAATAAAGATGAAGAAGAGAGGATGCATCTGAGAACTCAGAGGCGAAAATGTCAGAATCTGGTGATTGATAAGTATGGACATTTTGATAGTGAATATTTCTAGATATTCTTAAGTTTCTATCCTGAGAACTGTCTGAGGATGATTCAGGTGGTAAAGAATCTGCCTGCAATGCAGAAGACCCAGGTTCAATCCCTGGGTCAGGAAGATCCCCTGGAGAACACTGATGTTGATGGTACCATTTACTGACCAAAGGAGAGTAGAAGACAGGTCAAACTGAAGGTGTCATAAGCTTGTTTGGGGGCTTTATGTGTTTTCAGATATTTGTGGGCACCTAGCTACAAATATTTAATGGGATGCAAGATGGTCAAGTTGGAGCTTCAACAAAAGTTTGGTCTAGATGGTGACTGCAGCCATGAAATAAAAAAAAGCCTACTCCTTGGAAGAAAAGTTAGGGCCAACCTGGATAGCATATTGAAAAGCAGAGACATTACATTATCAACAAAGGTCCATCTAGTCAAGGCTATGGTTTTTCCAGTAGTCATGTATGGATGTGAGAGTTGAACTGTAAAGAAAGCTGTGCGCCAAAGAATTGATGCTTTTGAACTGTGGTGTTGGAGAAGACTCTTGAGAGTTCCTTGGACTGCACGGAGATCCAACAAGTCCATTCTAAAGGAGATCAGTCCTGGGTGTTCATTGGAAGGACTGATGTTGAAGCTGAAACTCCAATAATTTGGCCACCTCATGTGAAGAGTTGATTCATTGGAAAAGACCTTGATGCTGGGAAGGATTAGGGGCAGGAGGAAAAGGGGAAGACAGAGGATGAGTTGGCTGGATGGCATCACTGACTTGCTAAACATAGGTCTGGGTGGACTCCGGGAGTTGGTGATGGACAGGGAGGCCTGGCATGCTGCAGTTCATGGGGTCACAAAGAGTTGGAGATGACTGAGCGACTGAACTAACTAACTAAAACATTTGGAAGTTATCCAATTATCTATCAGTTTAGTAGGAAGAAGGATGAAATTTCCCAATGAATATATAATCAGAGACTTATGTCCACTGTGATTATGTAAACGTGGACATGTGTGTATACACGATTATGCATGAGCCTATTTTAAATTGTTGAATACAATATGAAACCTAAGGTTACTTTTAATACCAAGTTGAACAAAACTAAAGAACATACACACTAAAAATTGATTCTGTATAAATCAAAATTGACCAGAAGTGTCCTTACCAGTTCAATCATTAGCTTTATGAATGAAGTTATTCCATGTAATGCTCTGCTTTTCAAGTTGCAGCTAGTTTAATGACACTGGAGTTTTTCAGTTCCATTCTGATTACATCTCTGTGAAGATTTTTAATCTGTTTACTCATGAGAAGTTAATAACCAGCTTCACTGAATAAACAGACTAAGATCTACTTTAAAAAAGGACAACTGTTCAGTTTTACAACAGTGTCTTAGATTTCAATGGGGAAGATCCTAATTACATACAGTTTCAGGAGGTGGTTAAATGTTTTTTGGATACTGAAACTTGGTTATATCGAATGCTTTATAAACTTGTGCTTTTCAAACATTTATTATGGATTTTTATTATGGCAATATTTAAAATATATTTTTAGACTTCAGGATTGCCTAGAGGAAATGGTTCATCCCACAGTTTCACTAGTAAGATACTAGGTTGGAAGGGGAAGAAGGAATTAGCAATGTGAAACAATTAAGGAATGAAGACTTAGATAAAAACTGTTACCTAGGATACCTGTGCTGCGCAAAATGACCTCTCCTTGTCTAGTGATTTCACAGGCTCTCACAGATGTCAGGGAAGTCAGTCTGCATCACAGGGCACAAACATCTGGACCTTGCTCTACTGCCTTCTTGCTGCACACCCTGAGCTCACAGACAATTAAACATCATGGTCAGACCGATTTCAGGATGATGCACACATCCTGAAAGTCAGATGTGGGTTATGTTTATGACTCTAAAACATTATCATTCAAAAATAGCACTGCCTTTGTGAAAGCCTACAATGTTATTAAAATATTTCCCATTATCATCTTCCTAGAGGGCAGAAATAAATAGACAAGGCAAATAAGTTCTCTTAGGAATTCTGTCTTCTCATTTCCATGGAAAATTCATACTCTTCATATGAAATGTATTTGTTTTCTGTTCAGACAGCAGTGTTTCTTACCCAATTCACTGACATCCATTCTGCTAACTTCATGCTTAACTGCATATCCTCAGGCTATGATAATTTACACACCCTCTGCCTACATAGGATGCTGCAGGTCAAAGCATGTTGTTGACAGAAAATGCACAATGACTGCTGCTACCACGCTAATTTTCAGCTCATGCTCTGTGCCTGGACTCCTGTATACATATAAAGCATATGTTCAGGAGATCTATAGAATCACACAAGAGAACAGGCAGTAGAGTTATTATGCAGACCAGAAGGTTACTATGCAGAAATTTTAGAGGACAAGGTTGTGTTCTTTCAATCCTGGCTCCCCCTTGCTATCATTCTTGAATACCTGATATGCTGTTTTACACATAATAGTTACTTAAAATATGACAGTGAATGACTGCTACAAAGAAAAGCAAGCCAATAACTGATATGTTGTGGGATAAAATATATACTGATTCATATTCTTCCTCAATATTTCTCTTAAACTTATTTGCTAATTTGCCCTGAAGAGAAATAAGAAAGCTGAGTGCCAAAGAATTGATGCGTTTGAACTGTGGTGTTGGAGAAGACTCGAGAGTCCCTTGGACTGCAGGAGATCCAACCAGTCAATCCTAACCATTGGAAGGACTGATGCTGAAGCTGAAACTATAATATTCTGGCCACCTGATGTGAAGAACTGACTCATTGGAAAAGACCCTGATGCTGGGAAAGATTGAAGGCAGGGGAGGAGGGGATGACAGAGAATGAAATGGTAGGATAGCATCACCGACTTGATGATGGACCTGAGTCTGAGCAAACTCTGGGAGTTGGTGATGGACAGGGAGGCCTGGCATGCTGCAGTCCATGGGGTCGCAAACAGCAGGACATGACTGAGCAACTGAACTGAAATGAAATGAAAGTGTTAGTCATTCAGTCGTATCCAGGTCTTTGCAAACCCATGGACTGTAGCCTGCTAGGCTCCTCTGTCCATGGAATTCTCCAGGAAAGAATACTGGAGCAGGAAGCCATTCTCTTCTCCAGGGGATTTTCCCAACCCAGTTTCACACCCGAGTCTCCTTGCAGGTAGATTCTTTACCATCTGAGCCACTGGAAAAACCCTAATTTTCTCTACAAATTTTACCTAAAACTATTTGTTCTTTATGTGTGTGTATTTATATCTTATTCCAAAGAGTAATGGCTTAAATTTGTATAACTTTTAAAGTTCTATTTAATATATTACTTAATTAATATAAAACCATAGTGTGAGGTTTCTAGAACCAAAGTCTGTGTCTTAGGTTAACATTCTAACTGTTCAATGAAAAAGTTGGTGAATGAGTGAATAAATGGATCTGTTTCACTGGAGAATCAGAAAGTACGTCATTACAGCAGGCTTGCTGTTAAATTTAACCCTGACTGCTAATGAGCAGTGGGCCAAGGAATGTTACTTATGAGGAAGCAAATAAATGAATTAGATTAAGTCTATTACCTTTGAAATCACAAAGAACAAACAAGCAGAACACATTCCTGGAAGCAAAGAGGAATAGATTAAGTAAAATCATAAAGTAAGGATCAGAGATGAGTGGAGAAACACAAACAGGCCCAAAGGAGAAGTTAAACACTGGTAGGATCTGAGGTATTTTGTCTCTAAGAAACTATACTTAGGATAAGTAGGAATTCTAGTCGCAAGGAGAGATGGTCAGCAAATAGAGAGAAAGGATATACCTTTCCCCCCCCCCCCCCATCATTGTTTATGACAAGCTATCACTATTGTAGTCTTTTGTTTAGGTCAGAAATCTGGTCATGACATGGCACGATTTTCTGCTCAAGGTCTCACAAAGCTGAAATCAAGATGTGAGCTACACTGGGTTCTCATCTAGAGTGCTTTTCCTCGCTCCCATGGTTGTTGGCAGAATTAAATACATTGCTCTCACAGGACTGATAGCAATTTCCTTATCGACTATTGGCTGGGGGTACTCTCATCTTCCAGAGGCTACCCAGAGTTTTCCAGTCTACAGTCCTGTCCACGGTATGGGAGCTTGTGTTTTCAAAACCAGCAAGAGACTGCCCAGACTCTTCTTCCTTCTTCTAAGGTTTTACCTGACTGGCTCAGGTATACCCAGCTAATCTTCTGATTAGACCTTAATCACATTTCCATAGTCCCTTTCACATATTGTCTAACCATAGCATTGAATGCTACTCCATCATCATCATAGATCTACCACACTGAGGACTGAACAAGGCAAGAACACCAGCTGTGTGGGAATCTCCAGGGCCATGCTAAAACTCTGTCTACCACAGGAAGTGAATCCTTAACTCTGAGTAAATGAAAAACTGAGGGGCACAATAAAGGAAAGAAAAGAAGGAATGTTCAAAAAGCTTCCCAATATTAAATTGGGAGCTATTGATTCTCAAATACTGTATGAGAGAAATGTCTGCATTGAGGGTGAGGAGAGGTGAACAGAAGCAGTCTCTGAGGGGGAGACAGCAGAGGAGGAACGTAATAATTATCTGAAGGAGGATGGTGCCTTGTCAGGAGAAGAATTAAAGTCAGAGCATTTACCTAGTAATCACATTGAGAGAACTATGATTATAAAATTACTGGGGATAACTCTGAAAGACATGTTGGCAGTAATTCACTTCCAAAGATTAAATAGAACTTTTAGAGGTGGAGAAATGGAGTATGTTTTGAAAGAAATATAGTTCGGAATAAAAAAAAATTTCTCAAAATTGCTGGTTTGATTATGCAAAATTATAGTGATAAAAACTATATGAATGCTATTCAAAAATGAAATGACTACTAGAAAAGACAAAAATCAGTGACTAAAAAGGCACAAGAAATGCCATAAGTTTCAACTAAGAAAAAGGTGAAAATGGAAAATAGAAGTAAGAGTATTTAGAAAAAGTTCCAAGTGTCATATAGTGCAAGGCATTATCATCAGTGATCCAGACAGGTGTGCTCCCCTGGCTGCATGTGAGGTATCTGTCAGGTCTCTTTTTCCCTAAATAGAGAGGTTGGGGCTGTTGTATCAGGCTGCTAGAGGTAAACAACAGGGCATATTTTATTGAAGCATTTTAAATGGGGAGAGGAGAAACAAAATGCACAGGTGCAGAGAAAATATTTCAAGCCAATTATATGACATGGGGGGCATGTTGAGTCCAATTACTCAGTCATATTTGTAAAGACTAAACAGGAAAAAAAGTAAAAACCACAGATATGTGGGTAAAGAACACATTTTGTAAGGGCAGAGTGTGACTTGAGAGGTTGTGTCCTGCATCACTAAAATTAGGACCAGTGAGTTCAGGCTGACTGCGAGAACAAGAGTAACAGGGCTCAGGCTGAGGAAAAAGCTAAAATATTCCAAGGATGGATATGCACTTCATTTGCAAACAAGAGTTCGTGATCTAGGAACTACTATGAAAGAAAAGAAAACATATTGAAGCTTGAGGAATGGTGATGTAGAGAGGAAAAAAAGGAGAGGCATTAAAAAGAAAAGGTCTAAATGAACATCACAGAGCAACATGCATTGAAATCAGATAAATAAGTATTGTAAATGGCAGAAATACAGAAGCATTCAACAGAACTAAAGAAAAGGCCAATAGGATAGGATAGAAATAAAAGTACTGTTTCTCAGGAAGGTGGTTTTCCAAACCAAGTAAAGCTTCTCATTAAGATGAGAAGTGTGAAGAGTGAGATGGCAAGAGTGAACATAGACATTTTAGGAATCAGTGAATTAAAATGGAGCAGAATGGGCTAATTTAATTCAAATGACCATTATATCTACCACTGTGGGCAAGAATCCCATAAAAGAAATGGAGTAGCCCTCATAGTCAACAACAGAGTTCAAAATGCACTACTTGGGTGCAGTCTCATAAATGACAGAACGATCTCTGTTCATTTCCAAGCAAACCATTCAGTATTACAGTAATCCAAGTCTATGCCTCAATCAGTAATGCTGAAGAAGCTGAAGTTGAATGGTTCTATGAAGACCTACAAGACCTTCTAGAACTAACACACAAAAAAAGATGTCCTTTTTATCAGAGGGGACTGGAATGCAAAAGTAGGTAGTCAAGAGCTACCTGAAGTAATGGGTATATTTGTCCTTGGAGTACAAGATAAAACAGAGAAAAGACTAATAGAGTTTTGCCAAGAGGATGTACTGGTCATAGCAAACATCCTCTTCCAACAACATAAGAGAAGACTCTACACATGGACATCACCAGATGGTTGATACCAAAATCAGATTGATTATATTCTTTGTAGCCAAAGATGAGAAGCTCTATACAGTCAGCAAAAACAAAACTGGGAGATAACTGTGGCTCAGATCATGAACTCTTCATTGCCAAATTCAGACTTAAATTGAAGTAAGTAGAGAATACCACTAGACCATTCAGTGGTGAATCAAATCCCTTATGATTATACAGTGGAAGTGACAAATAGATTCAAGGGATCAGATTTGATAGAGTGCCTGAAGAACTATGGACAGAGGTTCATGACATTGTACAGGAGACAGGGATCAAGACCATCCCCAAGAAAAAGAAAGGCAAAATGGTTGTCTATGGAGGCCTTACAAATAGCTGTGAAAAGAAGAGAAGCTAAAGGCAAAGGAGAAAAGGAAAGATATACCCATCTGAATGCAGAGTTCCAAAGAATAGCAATGAGAGATAAGAAACCCTTCCTCAGTGATCAATGTAAAGAAACAGGAAACCAATAAAATGGGGAAGACTAGAGATCTCTTCAAGAAAATTAGAGATACCAAGAGAACATTTCATGCAAAGATGGGCACAATAGAGGACAGAAACAATATGGACAGAAACAATATGGACCTAACAGAAGCAGAAGATATTAAGACACAGAAGAACTAAACAAAAAATATCTTAATTTCCCAGACCACAAAGGTGTGATCACTCATCTAAAGCCAGACATCTTGTAGTCCAAAGTCAAGTGGGCCTCAAGAAGTATCACTATGAACAAAGCTAGTGGAGGTGATGGAATTCCAGTTGAGCCATTTCAAATCCTGAAAGATGACACTGTGAAAGTGCTGCACTCAATATGCCAGCAAATTTGGAAAACTCAGCAGTGGCCACAGGACTGGAAAAGGTCAGTTTTCATCCCAGTCTCGAAGAAAGCCAGTGCCAAAGAATGTTCAAGTTCAGTTCAGTCACTCAGTTGTGTCCAACTCTTTGTGACACCATGGCTTCCCTGTCCATCACCAACTCCTGGAGTTTACTCAAACTCATGTCCAAAGAGTTTGTGATGCCAGTCAACCATCTCATCCTCTGTTGACCCCTTATCCTCCTGCCTTCAATCTTTCCCAGCATCAAGGTTTTTCCAGTGAGTCAGTTCTTTGCATCAGGTAGCCAAAGTGTTCAAGTTTCAGCTTGAGCATCAGTCCTTCCAATGAATACTCAGGACTGATTTCCTTTAGGATGAACTGGTTGGATCTCCTTGCAGTCCAATGAACTCTCAAGAGTCTTCTCCAACACCACAGTTCCAAAGCAGCAATTCTTCAGCACTCAGTTTTCTTTATATTCCAACTCTCACATCCATACAGGACTACTGGAAAAGCCACAGCTGTGATTAGACAGACCTTTGTTGGCAAGGTAATGTAATGTCTCTGCTTTTTGATATGCTGTCTACAAGGTTGGTCATAGGTTTTCTTCCAAGGAGTAAGTGTCTTTTAATTTCATGGCTACAGTCAACATCTGCAGTGATTTTTGAGACCAAAAAAAAAAAGTTTCTCACTGTTTCCAAAGACACAAAAGGCAAAGAATGATCAAACTACCACACAATTGTACTCACTTCACACACTAACAAAGTAATGCTTTAAATTCTCCAAGCCAGGTTTCAATAGTATGTGAACTGAGAACTTCTAGATGTTCAAGCTGGATTTACAAAAGGCAGAGGGACTAGAGATCAAATTGCCAACATCTGCTGGTTCATCAAAAAGGCAAGAGTTCCAGAAAAATATCTACTTCTGCTTCACTGACTATGCCAAAGTCTTTGATGTGTGGATCACAAACTGTAAAAAATTCTTCAAGAGATGGGAACACCAGACCACCTTACCTGCCTCTTGAGAAATTGGTATGCAGGTCAAGAAGCAACAGTTAGAACTGGACATGGAGCAAAGTGAGCAAACCAGAACTGGGCTGGTTACAAATCAGGAAAGGAGTGTAACAAGGCTGTATATTACCACCCTGCTTATTTAACTTATATGCAGAGTGCATCAGGCAAAATGCCAGGCTGGATGAAGCACAAGCTGGAATCAAGATTGTTGGGAGAAATATCAATAACCTCAGATATGCAGATGACACCACCCTTATGGCAGAAAGTAAAGAAGAACTAAAGAGCCTCTTGATGAAAGTGAAAGAAGAGAGTGAAAAAGTTGGCTTAAAACTCAGCATTAAAAAACTAAGGTCATGGCCTCCAGTCTCATCACTTTATGATGAGACCAAATAGATGGGGAAACAGTGAGAGTCTTCATTCAGGGGGGCTCCAAAATCACTGCAGTTGGTGACTGTAGCCATGAAATTAAAACATGCCTGCTCCTTTGAAGAAAGGCTATGACCAACCTAGACAGAGTATTAAAAAGCAGAGGCATTACTTTGCTGACAAAGGTCCATCTAGTCAAGGCTATGGTTTGTCCAGTAGTCATGTATGGATGTAAGAGTTGAACTATAAAGAAAATTGAGCACCAAAGAATTGATGCTTTTGAACTCTTGTGTTGGAGAAGACTCTTGAGAGTCCCTTGGACTGCAAGGAGATCCAACCAGTCCATACTAAAGAAATCAACCCTGAATATTCATTGAAAGGACTGATGCTGAAGCTGAAATTGCAATACTTTGGCCATGTGATGCTAAGAATTGATTGATTTGAAAAGACTCTGATGCTAGGAAAAATTGAAGGAGAAGGGGATGACAGAGGATGAGATAGTTGGATTGCATCACCGACTCAGTGGACAAGAGTCTGAGCAAGCTCTGGGAGATGGTGAAGGACAGGGAAGCCTGGTGGGCTGTGGTTCATGGGGTCACAAAGAGTCACACATGACTGAGCCACTGAATTGAACTGAAAACTTCTAAGTCCACATGTTGTGTTCCTGCCAGCCTCCTCTTCTTCCTCATGAATGGCTGACCTCATGTCCTCCTGTAGTCCTGAACTCTAAAATCATTTTTCCAAATTTTTCTTGGTTAGTGGTAAACATAACTTTGAAGGATCCTATTTTATCAGAACTATTTTTAAATTGCTCATTATTTGTTGCTGTTGAAGAGGGACAAAGTGAACTAATTCATGTAATGATGCTGTTGAATAAAGCTTAATGAGATTTTCCCTCAGGAAACTGTACGTACCTCCGGGTGAGTTTTTCAGGCAGGAAATGGCTTATTTAAAGTCAGGCCTTTCCCATGATTCTTAAAAGTAAAGCCCAGAGATAAATACCTAGTCATTCTGCAAATATGACTAGTCCTCGATGAAAGTCATGGAGTTTTGCTGAAGAAAGTCTGGATCTTATGATTCTGTATCTCTTATTTGTATCCTACACATTATCATTTGTGATCACAGAACAAAGTCTGGGCTAAATGCTGCTAAACACACAGCTTCACTTTGCATCTTTATTTGTGGGGGGCACATTGAACAAACATTCAGTGTAGAATCTGTTATGCATCAAGCAGTACGCTTGACATTAGGGACACAGTATTGAGTCATGTGTTCCACTATTATGGAGCTCAGGGTTCAACAGTTTAGCAGAGAAGTCCTATACACAGCTACCTCATCTCATTAATTCTAAAACACACCTTTCATTTATATTCTATCACCTCTGGAGTTGCAATGTTTCATAAAATCAATTGCCCCATAGTTTAATGTGAGCCATTTCTCTTTCTTTGTGTTATATATAAAGTAATGGGACACATTATCATCAATGGAATCCTAGATTTGAGAAATATAATAACTCTAATTACAAAAATGTAAATGCTACACAGATCTTACTAAAGAACAAGGGAGGAAACTGGAAAAACAATGTCAAATTTCAGAAAGGAGTTGATTCAAAAAGATTGTTGATAGATTCAAAAAAATTTCACCAGGCAGGAAGGAGGAAGGCTAGGGAGACCTGCAGGGAATAGAGAACAGCAAGAATATTTTACATGTTAATCTTGACACAACTGAGTGATCCTGTGTGCTGGTTTACAGAGGTCCTTGGAAGATTGTTGTAAGATGAAACTGGAAAGGTAAGTTGTGATAAGAGAGTAGAAACCTTTAAATGGCTTTAACAATAGCTTTCTGGTATCATTTACCTGGTATCTTTAAGTTAGTTTGCTTTCTTCCTGTCTCAATGATAGTGAGCTTGTACTAATTTTCCAGACTACCTGTCAATTTTAACTAGCTTAAAGGAGGCTTCGAGAAGCAGTAGCAGTGCTCAAGTTTAAGTTGTCTTGTAAAGCAGGTATTGATTTCTTATCTAGGTGACTTCTTAACCTCAAATAACAGGAAATACACAAAGGTGGAAAAGAACAATGTTTTTTTTTTTAAGTGCCACTATGAAGATGGAGTTTAAAAGCCTTCCATTCTTCTCTATCTCTGTGATATCTATTAACTGATTTGTTAGTGTACAATTTTAAATTTTTCTTAGGGGACTTATGTGTATATGTTCCCCCTTTCCTATTCCTAGGAGAGGATGGCTATCATTGTTAATATTAATAGTTCTGCAATACAGGAACACATTTGATAATGATTAATTTATTATATTCACATTCCCTTTTTTGTTGTTATTGATTTAGTGTTCTACAGTTTCTGAATTAACCTCAAGGCAGGATTGACTCGGATCTTAAAGTCACTTTTCTGGCACCCTGTAAAGCCTGGATTATTTCTTTGTCTAAGAAATATAACAAGTGTATTAGGCTAACATATTCCAGAGAGCTGGCTATGGGTAAGGAAGAGTGAATCTGGATCCAATTCTCAGACTCAGCCTGGGGCTGCTGAGAGCAGGACCATGCTTCTGGCTGACAAGTGGTGAGGGCAGCCCCTGGGCAAAAAGAGAGGGGCCCCACTTACCCACACTCCAAAGCTGAGAGTTCTGTTAACATGTATACTTTCCAGACTCTGTCTGTTCTCCCATCAATGACCACCATGCCAGGTATTAGGCAACTACTTTTCAATTCCAAACCCATGCTTCTAAAAACATGCCTTAATGATGCTGGATGAGTGAGTGAAGTCGCTCACTCATGTCCGACTCTTTGCGACCCCATGGACTGTAGCATACCAGGCTCCTCTGTCCATGGGATTTGCCAGTTAAGGGTACTGGAGTGGGTTGCCATTTCCTTCTCCAGAGGATCTTCCCCACCCAGGAATCGAACCCCGGTCTCCCACATTGCAGGCAGACGCTTTACCGTCTGAGCCACCAGGGAAGCCTTGATGCTGGATGAGGACTCTGTAAACCCATTTTTGCTGTGACATCTGCCCCCTTAGGATCAGCCAGAAGGGGGCAATGGAGGGAATCTACAAGGCTGCAGTAGAAAGAAAGGACTTAGTTACTCCTTGTTTACTTCCTGGCTGTTTGCATCAATTGTTCTTGTCACCGTCACCCTAGAAATACTCCTTTATGCCAACAATGACAATTTGTCCGTAATAGGAAGTGATTTCTAAGAGGTCTGGGTCTCAGTTCCATGGAAACACTCCTCTAAACTTCTAAGTTTTGTACTATTCCAAGGTCTTCCCTTATTCTCTAGTGCTGGCTGCTCTTCCCTGATAACCTAGACAGTTTTTGTTTCCCATCTGCTTCCTCGTTAGTAATATTATGCCAACTTAATTCTTTTTGATTTTAAATTTTCTATCTTAAGAATCTTTTAAAATCACTGATTCTATCACCTGACTGCATACTGACTGGTCCTGTCTCAGTGATCTTCATATAGTCCCTATATCACAGAGTCTCAGCCTATTTGTTTTGCATCAAGTCTAGGATTCTTACTTTTATTAGAAACATAACTAAATAGGTTGGAGGGATAAGTCCATGCATATCCTCTTCATGTTATTTTGAAGAATTTAAATGTGGCAACTAATATGGGCATTAGCCCAGCCTTTTTCTTCTGGGAAATTTCACATTTTTTTCTGGTTTTCTTCTAACAGAAAGAATGCCTTTCCCTTGTATTATCTATAATATTTTGAGACTTTCCTGTAGTTTAGCTCAGAATGGGTTTGCATTAATGTCCTAATATCTCACTTGCATACTAGACTTATGTTTCTATTTCAATTAAGCTCATTATATTGGAAATACTTGTCAGGAGTTAATAAGCAATGTAAAATGTTAGAGATCAAAATTATAGATAAGATAGAAGACATAATTAACAAATAATATTGACATAAATATATAGTTTTTCAACAGAAGTATTGCACAGAAAGAACTACCCTTCTTGTCACAGACTAGGTCCTCAATAAATGTTGCCTAATGAATGAGTGAACAGACCTGAATTAAGGCAGAAGCAGAGAAGGTAAAGAGAAAAAGGTGGGTTGAGGGAGCTTCTACCAATTACCAGAAGAATTGCTTGGTTGTGGAGTGTGAGGAAAAGGAGATAAATGGAATAACTCTGGATTTGGGGGACAATCTTGGTAATTGAACAAATGGTAGTGGTATACAGGGACTAAAAAGAACAGCAACGGATGTAACTGGTAAGGTTCAGAAGTAAATATTCTCACCTTAACTACTCAAGCATTTGTTGTGCTCTTTAGCCATGCCTATAGTCTTTAGGCCAAAGAAGAGGAGTTTATCCTGAAAATACAGCCAAGTTCAGTCCCTGCTTCACCTCACACAATGAACAAGACAATAGACCCTTCCTGAAGTTAAGGCCTAAGCCAACCTTGCCTCATAAAATGTTGGTGCCTATTAAATATCGATCGAACTGTCACTGGACTCTCAATAAATAATATTCTTAAATGTTATTTATGTTCTTCTTCTTCTCTGATTATATGGGTACCAATCATCTCTGCTAAAACCTCAACCAGCACTGGAGTTTTATGAAATTTGCCTTCTCAAAAATATATTAATATAATGGATAAAAGACAGTTTCTTCAATAAGTGGTATTGGGAAAAGTGGACGGTTACATGTAGAAGAATGATACTAGAAAAGTCTCTAACATTATACACAAAATTAACCTCAAAATGGATCAAAAGCTAAATATAAGGCTGGACACTATAAACTCTTAAAGAAAAACATAGGCAGAACATTCTTTGACATAAACTGCAGTATTTTTTTTGATCTACCTCCTAGAGTAACAAAAATAAAAACAAAAGTAAATGGAACCTAATTAAACTTAAAAGCTTCTCAACAGCAAAGGAAGTCAAAACCAAAATGAAAAGACAGCTTACAAAATGGGAGAAAATATTTGCAATTGAAGCAACCAAGTGATTAATCTTCAAAATATACAAACAGCTCATGAAGCTCTATGTCATAAAAACAAATAACCCAAAATGGGCAGAAAGTCCAAACAGACATTTCTCCAAAGAAAACATACAGATGGCCAAAAAGCACATGAAAAGATTCTCAACATCATTATCAGAGAAATGCAAATCAAAGCTACAATGAGGTGTCACCTCATACAGATAAGAATGGCCATCATCAAAAAGTCTATACATAACAAATGCTGGAGAAGGTGTGGGGAAATGGGAACCCTCCTGCATTGTTGCTGGGACTGTAAATTGGTGCAGCCACTATGGAGAACAGTATGGAGATTCCTTTTAAAAAACTAAACATATGATCCAGCAATCCCACTCCTGGGCATATATATCGGGTGAAAGCCATAATCTGAAAAGTTAAGTGCACCTCAATGTTCAATGAAGCACTGTTTACAATAGCCAGGACATGGAAGCAACCTAAATGTCCAATGACAGAGGACTGGATAAAGAAGATGTGGTTCATATATATAGTGGTACATTACTCAGTCCTGTAAATAAGGAAATAATTTACATCAACATGGAGGGACCCAGAGATTATCATACTAAGTCAGTCAAAGACAAATACCATAAGATATCATTCATATGTGGAATGTAATTTCTTTTAAAGATACAAATTTACAGAAACAGACTTACAGACATTGAAAACAAACTTAAGGTTACCAAAGGGGAATTATAATCGGCAGGGATAAATTAGGGGCTTGGGATGTGCACATGTACATGCGTCTGCACACACACACACACGCACACACACTACTGTATATAAGACAGATAACCAATAGCAACCTACCATACAGCAAAGGGAACTCTATTTAATACTGTCTATAACCTATGAGAAAAGAATCTAAAAATGAATGAATATATGTATATAACTGAATCACTTTGCTGTATACCTGGAACTAACACAACATTAAAAATCAACTATACTGCAATAAAGTTAAAATGTATAAAATATTTCCCTTCTTAATCTTTTCATAAATATACTTGCTGCCATTTCTTACATTTAAGCTGTGGTACATATACACAATGGAATATTACTCAGCATTAAAAAAAATTCATTTGAATCAGTTCTACTCAGGTGGACGGAACTGGAGCCTATTATCCAGAGTGAAGTAAGCCAGAAGGTAAAACAACAATACAGTATACTAACGCATATATATGGAATTTAGAAAGATGGTAACGAGAACCTTGCATGCGAGACAGCAAAAGGAACGCAGAGGTATAGAAAAGACTCGTGGACTCTGTGGAAGAGGGCAAGGGTGGGATGATATGGGAGGGAGGTTCTGGAGGGGGAGCATATGTAAACCCATGGCAGTTTCATGTCATTTTATGGCAAAACCAACACAACAAAGTAAAGAAAACTTAAAAAAAAAAATAAAAGATGCACCTTGTCATATATTGTTTCTGACTTTTTTCAATCTCAGTGAAGGTTCACTGTAATAAAATGGTCTATTTTCCAACAACAAACTTAAAAAAAAAATTCTAATTCATACAAGCATTCACTTTAACATGCATTTTAACATATTATAGAATATATGTTTTTAATTATGTTAATAAAACCCCCTTACCCTATGGCATTACGTACTTTATACAGTGCTCTCCCTCTTTGCATCAATTTGTTTATCCCACCCAATCAAGGACACGAGGATAGAGGATCATGCCAGAAAGATCAACTCAGGAAGTGATTTCACAATCTCATGCACCCAAAAGATAAGTGTTGACACTGGATGGTGGGGGAGAATGTGACAAACACTGATGTGGAATATGAACCTGTAATATAGAAGATTCCCCTCTACCATGCTGGTAGCCCCACTCTTGGATCTTGCTACAAGCTCCGTTTACTTGGGCCCGATGCTGTAGGAGACCCACATATTGTACATACGTGCTCATAAAAATGTGTTAAAGATACATGGGACCATATATCACTTCAAATCAGGTACTCAACTCTGGCATAGCACAATCTACAACTCCAAACATTAATTCTTATCACTACATTGTTCAAGGAGGAAAAGAAAAAGGCAACTCATCCAAATAACAAAGGTTTATGGGTGGTACTGCTGCCTACATTTAGAGTGCAGGAGTGTTTAGGTTAAGAAAAAAAATTAATTAACCTCTTAAATATAACTCCTCTCGGATCGCACAAATGTAGTAGACTTTCTGCTTAACAAAGTACTGCTTCCCAGCATTGCCAAGCATCCTTTTCCTTGCATCTTGTTAGGGTTTTCCAACTGGTGGTGCTGAATATTCTTGCATTACAATACTGTTCCTAACAGTTACAAGGGAGACTGAGAACTATTTTTCAATATGAAATAAATCATATTATACTCAAATACGTATACATGTTGGTTAGAAGTAACAAGCGTAAGCCTAATACTTACTGATTCCTACCACTGTCAATCACATAAGCATTGAACACTAGAATTGAAAATCTTGTTATTTGTATTTAAAAGTTAATAAAGTTTAATTACTACTTTAAAAAGTTAAATGAAAATCCCATTCTTACTAATATAATTTGATTAAAATTGTTTATATAAATTATTTGTATAATGCACTGCAATTTTAATAAAAAATTTAATATCAAAGAAGTAAAACTCAAAAACATAAAAACAATTTCACTTTTTCAATCTTTTACTTCACACTATTACTGTAAACATATTTAAACTTTGTATATGTTAAATGCATCTTATTTTTTATCCTTTTTATTATTAGCATTATTAGAATATAAATTACATGAAAATTCTGATTTTTAACAACAAAATCAATCACTTTGCTGAAATTAAGACAGGATAATAAATGTACTAAAGTAAAAATGTACTATTTTTGTTTTTTACTCACCCAAGTATTGTTGTCCCCAAACATCCAGACATGCCTCAATAGAAATTAAGTTCATCATTTTTAATATTTTAATGCTAAATTATAGGCATTTAAATAAGTAGAACTTACTCCTTTTAAAAATCTTGTCATTTTTAAGTTGCTTTGTTGTTGTTTGTTAAGGTAGCAGTATAAGACTTGTTTTATTTAACAGATTGCTGTGTAACTTTTAAATATTCAGACTCATGTTTTTGGTGGCCTCTGTTGGCACTCCAGGCAGGGCTCTAGGGAAATTTGAGATGAACTCACATGCTGCACCATTGTCTGATGAAAACTTCTTTCACATTCTGGGACCTGGGGACACAGTGAGAGGTAATCTCTTAGGGCCAAGCTTGCCATTCTACTTGGATGTCAAAAGCATAGAATTTTAGAAATGGAGGTGACCTCAGTGATCATTCAACCCTTCCCGTCATGGGTGAGACCACTGAGATCAAGGAAAGTCTGTAACTTTCTTGAACCCAAGTCTAGTTATGGAAAAGGAGGCAATCCTTTTCCTCCAATGCATCAAATATATAACATATATTTTCTGAAGGCATATTTAGGAGATGTTTCTTCACAGATGTTTTGATTCTTTGAATAACACTATAACCATGGAAGCACAACCAGTTAGCACAACTTTGTTATCAAAGAAACAAAGGAAGGAAGGAAGGAAAGGAGGCAGAGAAGGAAAAATGGAAGAAGGAGAGGAAAACAGCAATCCTGAGCCAATAAAATATCACCTTCACTTTTGGGAAATATGACATGGTCTTGTTACATGAAAAAAGGGAAAAAAAAACAGCCTCCCTAAGTCAATGCTCAGAGATAGAACATTAATTTAGCAGCAGCTTAGATGCTTTGCCTTCCTTTCCATCTGCATGCTGCAGATTTATTTTTTTTAATATTATATGGAATAAAAAGGGCAACTTCTGAAGCAAATTGAGATCTTGCAGTCCAAGGCAAATCATGTTACTTATGCATCAACCAATCTGAAACTGTCCTTCAGAAAATTAGAAATAACATACTTTCATTTTTTTAATATTTACTTGTACATTAGGTGTTTATGGAATTACTGTGAGGTATTATACCTTCCATCTCCCTCTCTCCCGCTGTCAAAATGACATGAATTTCTTTCCTAAAATCATCAAAGACTGAATGTAAATAAACGGAAAAGAAAGCAGCCAAGACCTGAATCTCAGCCTTAAATGCTACTGGGTCCCAGCTCCCAACCTTTTATGGTTAGTAATTGTTCAAGAAACAGCCTGTCATAAAAAACAAAAAACAAAAACCTCTTCCCATCTTTCTTAATGTTGCAGTAAATTCTTTCATAATAAACAAATTTAAGCCACAAATGCAAATATACTAAAATAACCATGTTAAGTACTTGCTTAAAAATCAGTGTGGTCTCTTATTTGGCATAAGGCAGGGTCTCAACTCCTTAGAATATCTATCTTGAGTCTTAAATTTCTGATCCAAACCTAACTTACTTTTGGACCTATAAACTCTAACTCTCTGCCATATTGCTAGTCATCATTACTCCAAAATGAGGACTTCACCCTCTGTCCTTTTGCCCATACTGTTTCATTATCCCAAAGGACCCTCCTGAGTGGACAGCATATGGCAAAATCCTTTAAACCTCATATCTGGTTTTTTTTTGTTTGTTTTTCCTGCAGTTTTCCATGACTCTTAAGGCTACAAATTCCTTATTCATCTGTAATTTCCTGATTCTTCACAATTTTGTCTTGCAGCATTTATGCTGAATTTTAACTGTTTAAGGATTTACGTTCCCTGCTAGACTTTGAGTTCCTGAGGGATAGAATAGGACAATACTTTATTTATTTTTATATGCTCAACAACTAGTAGGGCACTTGCCACATGCAGACCAAAAACTGTTTTGTGAAATTGAGTCAAGTCTTCCAGGGGGCCGATTAGCTTTAAATTACACCAAGGTAGACATTACTAATGTAACTCTTTCCTGAGGGCAGATTTGTTGTTTTTTTTTTTTTTTAGGAGAGAGTATAGCGAATGCTTGAGGGCATCAAGGGTGAGAAAAATATACAAAATATTCTATGACATTTCCTCTTAATATATTTGCAGTTGTAGCATCTAATTATACCACTGCAGAGGAAAAACATCTTTTTGTTTGCTTGTTTATTTCAATGTTGATGTAGCACTTGGCCAGCAGAGGGAGAAAATACAATATGAAATACAAGCAGCAATGTTTAGCATTCATCGTTACAAATCACGTGATTTCATATATATATATATATTTTTTTTAATTTAGAGTATATATGACTTTGATTCAAGAATAGGTATTCAGATAAGATTCAGATAGTCTCTACCAACTCCCCAAATTTGAAGTCTTACCCTTAGTTTTCTTTAGGTTCAAAGAAGTCAGCAGTGTATTTTATTTGATAGTCAGTAGCTCTCATCTGAAATTAATGGAAAATTATGTCTTTCAGAGAGAGCTTCAATTTCCAGATGCTCATTCCTCCTCTCACTGCACACTAATGAAATGAACCAGAATATTCAGTCACTAGGTATTCAGTTGCATGGGTTTGAGGACAGTGAGCCAAGATCTGATGATGTAAAGTGGAACTCTTTCTCCCCAGTAGCAAGAGACATGCTAATAAGATGAACTGTGGTGGGAAGGTGTGAGTAGAGTATAATTGCCCAGGGTGAGCTAGGAATGAAACATTTATATTTTTCCAACCTGCCAAATCAATACTATTTATACAGATAAAATGTATATTAGCAAATAGATAAAATGAGGATGATTATTCACATCAAAACTTGATTCTTTCAGTAAAACACAATTCACAGCTCTCATTAGTAAACATCAAACACAGTTAGATCTTTGAAACGTGATGCACAAAGTTTTCACATCCATTGAGATGTCTAGGTAATACAGCTTGCAATGAAAACAAACAAAGTTGAGTGAATGTTAGTAGCAGTTGCAGATACTTCGCATTAAATATAACGTACCATCCTCCTTCCTGAAATAGTAAAGACTCTGTAGCATCATTTTCTTCATAGTCTCTCTATCCATACCCTTTTTTGCTTGGCTTCTTCTCCCTTTCCCATGAACCTGCTCATATTCTTAAAATACCAGCATTATCCAGCCAACTATTCAAATCTCAAATTTAGACTTCATCCATAATGCCCCCTTTTCCTTTACTTCCACATCCAAATATTCAGAAGTATTACTGGTTTCTACTACCTCCATATGTTTCAACCTGATACAGTCATCACAAATACCATTGCCACTGACTTAGCTTAAGCCACATCTGTTCCTTCTCTCCATTAGTTTATCACCTCATCTTACTATAGTCTTGCTTTCCTAGAACCATATCTACAGTGTATCCAGATGATTTTTAATTTTTTTTAATTTTGAGATAATTACAGGTTCATATGTAATTAATAAGAAGTAATGCAAAGAGGTTCTATGTACTCTTTACTAAATTTCTGCCAATGAAACATCTCCCAATGACAACTCCCCTAATACAATATCTTAACCAGAATACTGACAGTACATTTACACCATCACAATACTTCCTCCTGTTATCCTTTTATAAAGATACCTACTTCCTCTTTCCATCCCTAACCTATTATGTTTCTCTAACTTCGTCACTTCAAGAATGTTATGTAATTTTAATCATATATTATGGAATTTGGGGGGTTTATTTTTCATTTTGCATAAATCTGTGGACTCTTAGGTATATTGGTAGAATGCTCTTTCTGCTGTCAAGCAGTTTTCAGTGATGTTGAAGTGTCCCAATCATTTAGCCACCTACTGAAGGACACCTGGGTAGTTTCCAGTGATTGGCTATTACTGTAAAAACATGTAAAGGTTTTTGTGTGAACTTGTTTTTATATTTTTGGAAAATGTCCAGGAGCACAGTTGCTGTGTCATATGGTAGGTGCAGGTTTACTTTAAAAGAGAATGCTAATCTTTTCCAAAATGACTGTGCCATTCCACATTCCCACAAGCAAAGTGTAAATGATACAGTTTACTTGCATCCTCACCAGCATTTAATCTTGTTATTTTTTTACATTAGTCATTTTGATCAATATGTAGTGATACTTCATTGTGGTTTTAATTTGAAAAGGAGTACATCAAGGCTGTATATTTAACAACAACCTGCTTATTGAACAACCTGCTTTAAAAAAAAAAAACCCTGCTTATTTAACTTATATGCAGAGTACATCATGAGAAATGCTGGGCTGGAAGAAGCACAAGCTGGAATCAAGATTGCCAGGAGAAATATTAATAACCTCAGATATGCAGATGATACCACCCTTATGGCAAATGTGAAGAGGAACTGAAGAGCCTCTTGATGAAAGTGAAAGAGGAGAGTGAAAAAATATTTCCCATCACTCATTTAAAAAAAAAAACCTTCAAAATATTGATGTCTGCCTACATCAGTAACTGTGGCCAGGTTATATATGTTTATTTCTGAGCTCTTGATTGTACATTTAAATCAGAATTTTTTTTAAAAAGTCTTAAATGAACATTATGAGTAATTTGTGTCTTGGACGAGCTTACACTTATGGACCTTCTTTGAGAAATAAACGGACTTTATTTAAAGAACCAATTATATACCCATGGCTGGTTCATGTTGAGGTTTGACATAAAACAACAAAAATTCTGTAAAGCAATTATTCTTCAATTAAACAATAAATAATTTTTTTAAAAAGAACCAATTGTTTTGAAGATTTTAAAAGTCCTGTTTAGCCCAAGTATTCTTAAACGTTGCTCCTGACTTGTGGGATACAGAATGAACATGAAATTTAGCTGGGTGGTATTGTGTGATGAACCTACTTGTTTTCAACTTCTGATTGAAATGATTATAATGTGAAGATAATATTTAGCAAGCAAGCATCTTTCCTTCCATCACTCCACTTGGTCATATATTTCCCACTCTCAGTGCTCAATACTCTTGTAAATTCTTAGGAACTCTAGAGTGAATTGACATGGGATCTATCCTGCAACTTTGAAAAGTCAGCTAATGTAAAATGTTCTTAGGTACATTTGTCCAGGGTACTTGTCAGCAATTTTTCAGAGGCCTAATATAGATTCACTGTTTCAAAATCCTACAGGTATTACTCTCACTTTAGCCAAAGCCAGGCAGATTTTTGATAAATGGCTAGCAGGAATTTTGGGAGGATGATAATCAAGTGACAAAAGTACACCAAGAGTTGCTACCCAAACTCCTCAGAAAGAAAAAGGGAGGCTAGAATTTGATTTCATATAGGTTAGAGTCTCCAAAGGAATGTCCTTAAAAATCTACATTGTCTATTTTTCTGCTTCCAGTGACATTACTGCCTTTTTAAACTTTCTTTTTCAACCCAGCTTACATTTGAGTGGGACTGGAATCAGCATAGAGAGATAACAAAGGTGAAAAGGCATCGCATCTTTCTTTTTTCCTTTTGTATAGCATGGAGCTACTCTTTATTCCTTTCTCCAATCTGAGAAAAATATAGGTCCTAGACATTTCAAAGGTTAGGAATTTAATGGACGAGAGATAAATATATTCTGTAGCTTCTGCAGCGGGATATTACCCTGTGGGTGATCTCATAAGTCTATGAGTTGAGGACAGATACTTTGAAGTATGAAATCAAGCTTGCCTAGAATATCTGTTCACACTTTTCACTAGGGACTCCTCCCAGACTCTCTTATAAAGTGTACCCATTCCCTTAATTTCTGAATAGCCTGGTGGTGGTGGTTTAGTCACTAAGTCGTGTTCAACTCTTGCAGCCCCATGGACTGTCGCTCGCTAGGCTCCTCTGTCTATGAGTTTTCCCAGGCAAAAATACTGGAGTAGGTTACCATTTCCTTCTCCAGGGGATCTTGCCAACCCAGGGATCTAATCCTGGTCTCCTGCATCGCAGGTGGATTCTTTACCAACTGAGCTACAAGGGAAACCCCCTCTGAATAGTCTAAGCAACCCCTAAAAACAGGATTCAAAGGGAGGTCAGAATTATGCAGAGAAAATGCACCTCAAACCACGCTATTTGTTCTTAAAATATTAAAGCTTTTTGGTAGATAGAATAGTGTGTAATATTGTACCTTCCATCACCAGAATCTTATTAATATTCATGCATTTATATGTCTCTTCTCAAAATATATCTATCATCTCACATATGTCCTCTAATTTTTTAAGTTTCCCACAGTCAGACAAACCCAAATCATAAAAGGAGAGTCTGATGAGAAGTTTAAAATGACTAGGGATCAATGTCTCTTATTTACCTTCACAGGAAACCAGAAGTCTGTAATTGATTTTCAAATCTGCCTGGGGACATGGCCCTCAATGTCTCAAGATAATGTTTCACTAGAAATCTGTGTTTACTATTATAGGTAAAGAGCTAAACATTTAAAGCCCATAATAAAGCACCTCAATGGTGGGGTAGATAAACTAGTCTGAGAGATAGCAGGGCACCATGACCTTCTAGAATTCCCTGGAGCAACTGGTCCACTGTGCACTTTTTGCACGTTGACTAGAGCCTGAATAGCATGGCTCAAATGGCTGGATATATCTGGGACAGCTCTTCTGAGGTAATATATCTCTGTGGTTTTGCTTCTGGCTGTGGGTTGGACTCCTTGATTCTTCTCCACATTGCAGCCCTTGAGAGTAGAACATGTAAGCAACAGTTTCGTTCATTTGTCTGGGACTTGGGATGAGATGGTTAGAAGAGCTGGATCTGGTCAGGTTCTTTTTTGCTGTCCTTTTGACCTAAGCAGCTCACTCTGGCTTCCTCACAGAATGATGGTCTCAGAGTAACTTCCTACAAAGCAGCTGGTTTCCCCCAGAATGACTAGACTAAGGTGGGGCAGAAGCTGCGAATAATACTTCTGCTGCATAATACCAGTCAAGTTAAGTCACTCAGATCTAAGGAGAGGGGAAGTGGACTCCACCGATGGATAACTCTGCAAATAATTTGCAGCATTTTTAATATAGTATCTCATGAACAAAAAGATGCTCACAATGAGAACACATATACATTTAATTCTCATCTTCTCTTACGTACACTGGAAAAGCTAATCAATTTTTCTGTGCCTCTGTTTTTCCTATCTGCAAAGTGCTAAGGATGATTTCTACCCCTTTCTTTTTATCAGAAATAGAGACACAATGCAAAAGGTAAACAAAATATGGTAGTACATTAAGTTATTTAAAGAAAAATGTATTAAAAATATCATAAGAGTTAATACCATTACCTTTGGGGTAAGGCAAAACTAAATTTAGGATAACCTGCCACTTATTGTTGAAGGCCATAGGTAAATTATCCAGTGTCACTGAGCCTTAGTTTCCTCACTTCTAAAATAGGGAAATTATATATAAGTTAAATTATTATGCTGTACACTTTAAACTTATACACTATGGTATGTCAATTATATCTCAGTAAAGGTAGAAGGAAAATAACATAAAACAGGAAAGGATCACAGAGGCAACTTCATAGTATGTAATGTTTAGCATGCTTAACACAATTCCTATTACACAACAAATACACATAGCTATTATAATATAAGTGCTTCCACCCAGATGTGAATTCATGAAGGTGAATGTTTGATAGCAATAGAGATTTTAGGATCAACTGTAGATATCCTGGTAAAGACCAGGCTCTATTCAATATCCTGGAGATGTCACTTTTGCAAAGGCAATGTGCTAGAAGGGATATTTTTTTCCCTTCTCTTTATTTTTCCAGTCAGTGCACAATACACGTCTTGTTACTGAGAGCCACCAGTAGGGAGGCACAATGTAATTAAAAGATTGATCTTCTAGAAACAATGCTTAATAACAGGCATGAAAAAGTGAGAGTAATTCTACATTTTCAAACACTGTCCTCAAGTTAATTTAACCTGAGCTGTTTGTGAACCACCTAGAAAGTCTGAGATCAATATGTCCAGGCAGAAATCAATGGACCAGTCAGGAGAGGAGAGAAACTCCAATTGGCTAGTTCATTCAGATCAGTGGAGCTTTGTGAAGAAAGCACGTGGTGGAATATCCATTTTGTATGCTAACAGTTCAGCTTTGCAAGAGCAGTTTTTTGTAGTTTGCTTTTTCTCTAAAGGTAAAGATCAATCTTTGTGCATGCGGGTGTGTGTATAGATATGTGTGTGTGTACATATATACGTTAAAAACATTTTGTATATTTAAAAGTCCAAGGAAATAGAAAATGGTTCTGAGAACATCCTTCCTTCTTATACTTCAAAATCCATCCTGTAAACCAACTGACAAACAGAAAATATACCCTGAAAAACCATCTACTACACTTTTTCTCAAATGTTCTCACCTAAGAATCTTTGGGATGTGACATTTTCATTTTGATCCTTTTGATCTGTTTATTTTATTCTCTTTACCTATGCTTCTTGACCAACTTTTCTATGTATTTTGATACACGGTTTGTCTTTTCTATCAGTCTCTTATAGCTGATTACTTTTCTGCAGAAATTATTTCACTTCAACATTCATTGAGAAACGAGCATAAGCAAAGCCTGCCACAAAATGTTATTCATTATATTAGCTTTTATATCCCAATGTTACTGCCTTTGGGGTATTTTCTCTCCTTTCCCTCAGTGAAAATTTGCCCTAAAAAACAGTAAGATTTACTTTTAGACTTCTGATTGTATTGTTACTGATAACAAATCATCAGTAAAATGAATTAAAAAAAAAAAACTGAGGCCAAAAGAATTTCTTGCATGATCTTAAGATTCAGTTTCCAGGAAATGTGAAAATTTTCACTTCTGAAAATCACTCAGGCCCATAAATAGCCTGTGAAGAAATAAAACAGAAAAACCCCTAAACCAAAGGTGTCAGCGATTTTTGCCAGATCATCCAAATTGTGTGAAAATAAATAGTTCTGTGTATAATATTTTCAAAAATAGTGCAATTTGTGCTTCCAGTACACTTTATTATTTAAAAAATTGATGACGGGGATGGGTATCAATTGATTTGGTTCATGCTTATTTCCCATTCAGATAGACCTCAGCAGAGTGTAAGCATTTATTTTTCATGAGGGATATATCATATACAGGGTTTCCCAGGTAGCACTAGTGGTCAAGAACCTGGCTCCAATGCAAGAGACATAAGAGACGCAGGTTTGAGCCCTGGGTTAGAAAGATCCTCTCTGGAGGAGGGCATGTCAACCCTTTCCAGTGTTCTTGCCTGGAGAATCCCAGGGACAAAGGAGCCCGGCAGGTCACAGTTCTCAGGATAGCAAAGTCAGACACAACTGAAGCGACTGAGCATGCATGCACACATACCATATACATTAGAGCATATCTCATCTAACCAGTAATATATTTCATAGAAATGGGTACATGGCATCTTAACTTCCAGTTGGCAGCTGAGAAACGTGTGAGGAATCTGAGAGTCGAGCTTAGAGGTAGGGACCAGAGAGCAACTTCATAGAATGATCTTCTAGAAGCTCACCAGTTGTAAGCACAGTCACATAAAAAGCCCATTAGAAAAATAGTTAAGTTCCACTTTTCTGACTGATGTATTGGGAAATGAAAAAAGCGTTCGGTTTCCTACTATTAAATTTTTCATTAAGAATAAAATACAGAAAAGAAAACTACCTAGGGAGAGAATAAACTCTTCTCTAAGGATGAAATAGGATGGAGAATAATTGTAAAATCTTACAATATAATTTAACCATTGAGAATATTAAATTAATATTTATGAAATATCTGCTTCATTGAGTCTAGTGGACCATGTGAGAAACATGGGGCACACATTCTATAAGCTTCCCAGAATAAACATCAGCAAACAAAACACACAAAATGATTGCTAAAGAGTTCTATTAATACCAAGGGTTTTTGGTATTTCCCGCTTTCACTCTGTCCTTGTGGAACACCCTAAATGCTTATCACATTTATTCACCAAAAACATGACAAAATCTTGGACCAAGTGTGAGGAGCCAAAAACTAAGCAGAAAATGTTCTCAATTTTTAAGGTAAAATTCTTAAAATTACTAATTTGCATTGCTATTATGGTAAAAAAAAACATTGCATATTCTGAAACTTCAAATATACCTGACTTTAAAGGAATCCAGTATATGAAAAGCTAGGTAGTTATTAGTTTCACAAAATGATTTCCCATAAGATGCCTCTAAATAGGATATACTCCTAATGTATTTAAAATTGTATTACCTCTACAGAACTTAATTCACAAACAGTATTCCAAAAAATATTAAAAAGGTAGATCTATTTTTAAAAAGCATATCTAATTTTAAAGTATATCTGTTTTCTCAATAATACTTTCCATTTGTAGAACTGATTACAGCCTAATGTATTTGAAACTAATTTCATTTTATATATCTGATACTTCTAAAAACCCTTAAATTTGTCTGAACAATCATTATTTGTTACCCATTTCAAAGTAAGAGAATCAAGACCCAGATAAGTGCATTTGCCCAGAGTCAGTCAGTCACCGAACGGCAGAGCCGCTGTCATGAGTCAGGTCTATGTTTAGACTTTTGCTTCTTTCGAATATCACAATAATGCAAACCTCAAAATTTCACACGTCCCTCTTTCTAGTAATAACATTTTTCTAAATGGGTACACGAGAGTTTCAAATCCTTTGTAAATATTTCTTATCAGTATTTTGTTTGATTCCAGAGTTGCTGCTGCTGTTTAGTCATTCAGGTGTGTCCGACGCTTTTGCAACCCCATGGACTGTGGCCCAGCAGGCTCCTCTGTCCATGAGATTCCCCAGACAGGAATACTGGAGTGGGTTGCCATTTCCTTCTCCAGGGGATCTTCCTGACCCAGGGATCCAATGCATTTCTCCTGCATTGGCAGGCGGGTTCTTTACCACTGAGCTACCAGGAAGCCCCAGACTAGACCTATTGTGGAACAGCTGGATTAGAAGTATCTGTGCCAGCTCAGATGGATAAATCTCTTCTTACTTTAAATACTGTACTACTGCTTATAAGTTAATTCAGAATCACCAATGCACTGTTTCTTCTCAGAAATCCTCAAATTGTCTCAAGTGTTACTGAGTTCAAAATTTTCTAGTACCTGAGATGCCATCCATCCAGTAAAATATCCAAGTTTTTTTAAATGATAAGAATTCATGAAATTAAACTTCATGTAAATCCATGTTTCATATACACATGTTTTTTCTTATTTCTACTGTCCAAACCCACCTTGTTTATATTAGCTTTCTGGGGGTTTATGTTTTCTTTGGTACCAAAATAGCTATGTATTTACATACATGCATGTACATACACACACACATGTGTGGTCTTTGAACACTCAGAATTATGCTTAACATACTTAAAATCTCTCTTAGGAATGTAAGATGCTAGAAATATACTTCTAGGGCTTCCTTGGTGGCTCAGTGGTAAAGAATCCACCTACCAATGCAGGAGACAAGGGTTCAATCCCTGATCCTGGAAGATCCCACACGCCATGGAGCAACTAAGCCCATGCACCACAAATATTGAGCCTGTGCTCTAGACCCCGGGAGCTGCAACGACTGCACCAGATGCGCCACAGCTATTGAGCCAAACCTGCTGCAACTGCTGAAGCCTGCATACCTGGAGCCCATGCTCTGCAATAAGAGCAGCCAGCACACCCCAACGAGAGGAGCATCCGCTTGCTGCAACTAGAGGAAAGCCTGCATGGCAACAAAGATTCAACACAGCCCAACAATAAAGAAGTGAGTGATTATTTTTAAAAAGGAAATGTCCTTCTAGTATTTGTGCTTTTATTCAAAATGACTCTGCATAGTCTCACTTTTGGTATCTCAATTGCATTCTTAATTTGTTTGGGTTATAAATGTGATAGAGTTAGGGATTATCTTTTTAACCCCTTTTACTATAAACATCACGAAAGATTTTGAGCAACACAAGTTTTGAGGCATGTGGGGAATCTTATTCATTTCAGTCATTTTCTCCTGACTCGGTAATAAAAGTGTAACTGTGCATTGTATTAGCTTTCATAATCAAAAAGCAAATGATTTTTCCATAGTTTCTCCGACATGATCTAATGAAATGAACATGTACCTAATTATGGAAATCACCAATTTGAAACCATGACATCATGGCACTCAAAATGATTCTGACTTATGATTTTAGTGTTTTCCTTCTTCGAGAAGTGACATTTCCAAGCTGTCAGAGAATTAGAGTTTCTGTATTCTACATGATAATTAGCACACCTGATTCTTGTATTAATCACTTGGCTTTCGATTGTGACAGGGACTGTCAGAATGAAGACCCTTGAGTTATCAGCTGGTAGATTTCACATTTAATCCTCTCTGCATCACCCATAAGTCAAAGTCAAATCTATCTAGGAGTTCATTTTCAATAGGCCGTTAGCTTCCCCAGCTTTCATAGCCCTCACCAGAATCATCTGTTTTTTCTACTCTGTCCATGGTATTCCAATCAAATCACTGTTTTAAGGTGCTATTAAAAAACAACAACAACAACATTAAAACTAAGTAAATAACCAAATTGTTTATTTTATCAGGTTAGCATGGTCCAGGTTTTAAGTGTTTGTAGTGTTTCCCTCCTTTCCTCTGTTGTCTCTTCATTTAAATGTCATATCCCCCGTTGGGTCACAAACCTCCCCCTCAGTCTACTCCCCCTGACTTCCTTCCTGGAATACAAGTCAAGTAACAGCATTTAGCTACCTGTTTGACTCTGGAGAATTAAATAAATTTTATATTTGACCCTCTGGATTCTTGGTCCACTTTTCCCACTTAAATGACTAAAGTTCACTTCATTTCAGACAAGGTATGTGAATCACACTTCTACCCTTATCAAAGTACAGTGTGCTTTTCTGACAAGTTGCCTATGAGTTTCCAATGAGTATTTGGGAAGGGAATGCTCTCTCAACTGCCTTAGTATAGCACTTTGTACTTTTAAAGAGATTACAAATACATTATGCCATTTGATCCTCATAAAACCCCTCTGAGAGAGGCTGGACACTTTAAAGACAAAAGAAATCGGCTCAAAGAGATTTTCTAACAAAGCTGGTTAGTTAGTGGTGAAATTAGATCTCCCGGTGCTTAGTGTGTATTCTTTCCACCACAGTGAAGATTTAGCTGGAAGAGTTAAAAGGAAAATTATCTAACACTTCAACATACCATTTTTAAAGTTTGCTTATTTCTTGTTATTTAAGGTTTTTAAAAACTATACACTGTAGATAAGTTAGAAAACCTTGAAAATATACATAGGATGAAATTTACCAATGTCAATACCTGTAGGAAAACGATTTTCCTGATTATGTTCCTATATATTTATACAGTTGACATCATGCCAAGATTAAAATTCAATTTATTTATAATATCAGTTTCTAATGATATCAGGAATATGTCTTCATGCTGTGAATACTGTCAGAAATTTTAAAGATAATATTTTATCATCTGGATGTATCATAAATGTTGCAATATACTATTATCAGATAATCATGCTTTTCCTAATTTTTCACATCATTAATAATAATGTAATAAACAAGCTTGGATTTACATCTACAAAAATTAGGATGACTAGTCATAGGGTATAATTGTTTTTAATACAATTGCTACAAATTGTCAAAAGTTTTCCTAGAGCTTTGTATCAATATAAAACTCCTCTAATAATGGAGATGAATACACAGCATTAAAATGCATAGTCTAATTTCTTATTCCCCCAATTTGATCAACTTGTTGACTAGTTTTGGTTTGCATTCCCTTCATTATTAGTGCTTTTCTTTCGAGCCTTAGGGGGACATTTCTGATTCTTTTCTCTCCATAATACTGTAAGTACACTTTTCCTCCTTAAATCTGATTTTGCAGGTCACTCATTCTCCCCTACTACGTCCAGAGTTCAGTGAGTTTTCAGTTTCATGCAGCTGGAAAGAATTTCCAAGAGGAGTTACCAGATCATCTTTAGCCATGTAGTTCTCTAGTGTTCTATTCTTGGAGGGTAGTATTTTTCCAGTTTTTTCCATGAAAAATTGATGCTTTAATTTCTCAGATTTTGGAGAGAATGACAATTCACTATGATTAAGACTCACAAGGTAAAATGTTGACTTACTCAAGTCTATCTCTTCTTCCTCATAATTGGAGGAATTCTTACTCTTCTTGGTTAAGTCACTAGGGGGGAAAAAACTGAACAAACACTATCTTGCTTTCACTGGTTGTAGAGCGTTATAAAAGTAATGCCGTATTTTACAGAGCCTTCTGGAACTTGCTCCTTCACTTAACAAGATACTTGATTTATGTAGATGAACGCATTGGTAGTCCATTTTCACTGCTATATTTTTATGCAACAGAATTTTATTGATTCTATATGATTTTTCTGAACATCAACACTTAACCTGTTTTTAGTTCTTTAACATTAATTCTAATTCCATGAACATACTTTTATGCATTTCCTGGTGCATATTTGCAGACTTTTTCCCAGGATAAATAAATAGTTGAATTATTGGATTATAGTAGGTCACTTTTTTTCCACACCACAAGGCATGTGGGCCTGTAGTTCCCCCAACCCAGAACTGACCCCTTGATTCCTGCAGTGGAAGCACAGAGTCTTAACCACTGGACTGCCAACACAGTCCCAGTAGGTCACTGTTGAGAAGAAATATAAATCCAATTTAAAATAATTATAATATTATTCATAGAACCAGGTACTCACAACTTTCTTGGGTTGCTCTGTTTAAGGAAAGATGACAAGAAATCCTTTTCAAATGTCTGGGTTAAAAAAAAACCAAACAAACAAGCTATACCTAAGTTTAAACTAGTTCTCATTTCTTTTTGATTTTGCTTCAAAATTACATCTCATGTCATCAAAGTCTAGTTGTAATGTATATCTTATGGACTATAGCATTAAAATATAACCCCAGATGCCTTCTTGGTACAGCAGAATAGCCTAGGAGAGACCCACTCTGCAGTAACCAGACCATGCATGGGATTTCTAAAGCAAGAAGAGTCATGAGCATTCATCATTGATTATAAATATTCATTGAGCATTTTCATGGTGTCAGAACTTGGATTGAGCAAGTTGAATGAAGTAAGATGAATGAATTTGGGAAAGGTGAACATCCACAAGGTGAGGCAAACACTGGGTGTCATAACTTGGACTCAAGGAAAGGAGTGAACCATTTGAGAGAGGAGTGCTCAGGAGTTAGTGACTAAATGAAGGCTGGAGGACAGGCACATTTTCAACTAGCACAGGCATGACAGTAATACTGTCAGTCAACAGACTAACCTGGCAAAGATCTAGAACAACTTACTGTTCAGGCAAAGAGACAAATCAAGAGGAGCCCACTTGAAAGGAAACTTAAAGAACACAAGGAGGTCATGTGTGTGAACTATAAAAGCATAGAAACAGGTCTCATAGTGTAACAAAATGGAGCAAATTTTGTTCACATAAGTGCCTCTTAGGAAGAATATTGTAATTACTTAAAGTGGCAGCAGTGACATGTTCTTAGGAGAAAAGTTCAGATGCTAAAGGCATCAATAATGGCCAAGATTTTAGAGAAAGCAGTGAATCCAGTTCTACCTATGGGGGGAAAAATGGGGGAAGGAATAAATAAAACAAAACTGAGAGAGGAGATATGTAAGGAAGGAGGCAGAAGAATATGCAGGACCCAATTAAAAATTCTTTACACAACTCCTTCTGTAAACCTTCAGCAAAATTATTCTTCTCATAAAGTGTAGATGTGAGTAGAGTTTTCAGTTAAATCCAGTAAAGGGTTGAGTTTTAAATTTGGGTGGAGACAGAGTGGAACCAAGAAGGATGAAAATGGAAGTGGAAGCTGGAAATGGATGTAACCAAAGGAAATTAGCACTAGGGATCTCTAATCTACCATGGGAATAACTGTAGTCCATTGGCAGCTGCATAGGCAGATTAGCTCACTTATATCTCAAGGAGTTAGGAACCCTTAGCTAACACCTGGTTTGAACAGGGAAACTCCAAGAACCCCAAAACCACCATGAAAACTGAAGTGCCAAAATTAATATAGCACCTTTAGCAAGACTGATCTTAGATGCCTCTGTTCTACATATAGTTTCTCATGTACTTTGTGCTTAGACACACAAAGTGCTCCAGGGCCAAAAGTTGGTTTGAGTTTATAAGGGCAGAATGGAGGGGTTCAACATGTTAAGATTAAAATATTTCTGATAAGGAGTTAAATTTATAGTACATGTGAGTCTGAATGGACATGTGGAATCAGTTCAAATACCAACTATTACCTAAAAAGACACTTGGCAAAGAAGTAAAACTGAGGATAATAATGATTTCTATCTACATAGAATATAAATTATTTTGAAGGTTAGTTTCATGAGGTTTTCAAATAGTCTTCCTTTTTGTGAAGTTTCTTAATATAAACTTCACCTGTGAACTAGGTGAAGGCATTAAAGAGACATTGGGAAGGTGTACGTGATGCACAAATTGAAAGGAACACAGAAAAAAATGCTGAAACTACAGAGATGCAGAGAATGATGGGAAGTCATGGAGAGACTCTCCTCTGGTGGGAAGAGAGGGCCAAGTAGATGGCAACATCCAGGACATCCAGTCAGTGTGTAGATTTCTCTTGGATTTAGTTTTGCTGCCCTTCCATATCCTAGCATGTTTTCCTTAAGTGCTATAAATGACCTTCAATATGGCTAGGTTAAAAACTAGGTGGGTAAATTAAAGATAGCACCTAGCTTAAAACCATTTGATCAAAAAAAATTTTTTTTAATTACCAGAGACATTTCTCCTCAGTTGTATGAGAAAAAAATAAATTAAGACCATCTTCTCTGTCCTTTCTGTACTGTATTTCATTACTAGACAGCTGTTTCTTTGCCCTTCCCCTTCTTCTCTTTGCATCCATATCACATTGTTGTCTTGTTCTGTTTTCAGTCTGATGCTGAGGTATGTGTATTCTCCACTCAGACTTTAACAGGGGTGTTCCTAAAGGTTCTAGCTTTGGACTTTTCTCTTTTCACACTGTATTGTCTATTGAGAACAGCAAAACGTCAAGGTTAAGAACATATAATCTGGAGCAAGTTTCAGTTCAGTTCAGTTGCTCAGTCGTGTCAGACTTTTTTTAACCCATGGACTGCAGCACACCAGGCTTCCCTGTCCATCACCAACTCCCGGAGCTTGCTCAAACTCATGTCCATTGAGTCAGTGATGCCATCCAACCATCTCATCCTCTACTTCTCCTCCTGCTTGAATCTTTCGCAGCATCAGGGTCTTATCCAATGAGTTGGTTCTTTGCATCAGGTGGCCAAAATATTGGAGTTTCAGTTTCAGCATCAGTCCTTCCAATGAATATTCAGGACTGACTTCCTTTAGGATGGACTGGTTGGATCTCCTTGCAGTCCAAGGGACTCTCAAGAGTCTTTTCCAACAACCACAGTTCAAAAGCATCAATTCTTCAGCTTTCGGCTTTCTTTACAGTCCAACTCTCACATCCATCTCACATCCTTTGTCAGCAAACTAATGTCTCTCCTTTTTAATATGCTATCTTCAGTTCAGTTCAGTCACTTAGTTGTGTCCATCTCTTTGTGACCCCATGAATTGCAGCATGCCAGGCCTCCCTGTCTGTCACCAACTCCCAGAGTCTACCCATACCCATGTCCATTGAGTTGGTGATGCCATCCATCCATCTCATCCTCTGTCTTCCCCTTCTCCTCCTGACCCCAATCCTTCCCAGCATCAGGGTCTTTGCCAATGAGTCAACTCTTTGCATGACGTGGCCAAAGTATTGGAGTTTCAGCTTCAATATCAGTCCTTCCAATGAACACCCAGGACTGATCTCCTTTAGGATGGACTGGTTGGATCTCTTTGCAGTCCAAGGGACTCTCAAGAGTCTTCAACACCACAGTTCAAAAGCATCAATTCTTCAGTGCTCAGCCTTTTTCACTGTCCAACTCTCACATCCATACATGACTATTGGAAAAACCATAGTCTTGACTAGACAGACCTTTGTTGGCAAAGTAATGTCTCTGCTTTTCAATATGCTATCTAGGTTGGCTGTAACTTTCCTTCCAAGAAGTAAGTGTCTTTTGATTTCATGGCTGCAATCACCATCTACAGTGATTTTGGAGCCCCCCAAAATAAAGTCTGACACTGTTTCCAACACTTCCACTTAATAGATCTTCATATCTTTTCTCAGATTATTTCTCTTCCTCTTCTCTGTGTTTTTAAAATGAAATAATAATCTTTTATTCACTCAACCTCAAATCTTCTTGATCAACTTTAAACTGCTTATTCTTCAACTTTCACATCACTTCTGTCTCTGGGTTCTATCTAACCTTTTCAGATATATCCCTCATATGTCCCTTCATTTTTCCACTTCCTCTTCATTACCTGAGTTCAGACACTTGTAACTGGTGATCTGACTTATTACCATAGCCTGTGGACTGTTCTCCCTACCTCTATCCCCTCATCCCTTTACTACAACTTATATGTGAGCAGCAAACCACTGTGCTAAAACCCTGTGTGCCCTAATCACTTCCTTGTTCATATGGAGTTAAACTTACCACTATTTAAGAGTAATTTAAAGATCACTAAGTGGACTGTCAAGATGCTTTATGATCTGCTCAGAAGACCTATTTTCACATTTGCTTTCCACGACAACCTGAGCTTTCTCTGCTCTGTCGCATCCACAGCTCTCAAACCACACCTGGTGTTTTTTTCTCACCACCATGTTTTTACTGACTAGAAAATATTTCTTCCTTATTTTAGTTTATCAAAGTTTTTCTCAACATTCAAGACCCAGTCTAATTTCTCTTTCTGCATTAAGCTTCTCTGATTGCTTCTCCTGCTTCATTTGATTCAGAATTTCTTTTCTGTCTACCATGGGCACTGGTTTAAGACTTAGAGTGTCTATTGTGTGTACTTTAGGCTGATCTGGATCACTTGGGAATATTATTTATGTTACTTATAATATTCCTGTAATGTAATAATGATTATCTCAATTTATGTATATGAAATTTGAAGATTTAAGGTTTAAAATGTTGCCCAAAAATATCCTGGTAACAGAAACAAAGAGACATGCTAAATATGTATATCTCTTATATCAGTGCTCATTTCATTATCATTTATTTCAGTGTCCTTTGAAACATTATCTTGAAGGAGTTACTAAAATATAAATTTCTAATCATAGGACTACTAGGGAAGGGATAAGAAATCTTCATCTTTAATAATTTCCCTAGGTGATTCTCATGCACTGGCAATTTTCAAAAACAGTGCCATAGTTCACAGAACCTCTCTTTCATTACCACGTTTGTATATGTATTAGAATATATACGAGGCAAGTGAAAGTTGCTCCATCGAGTCCGACTTTTTGAGACCCCATAGACTATACAATCCATGGAATTCTCCAGGCCAGAATACTGGAGTGGGTAGCCTTTCCCTTCTCTAGGGGATCTTCCCAATCCAGAGATTGATCCCAGGTCTCCCACATTGCAGGTGGATTCTTTACCAACTGAGCTATCTATATAATAGTATATAGTATATTATTCTATATACTAAATTCAGTGATGAATATACATTCTTGAAGACAAGAATAATATTTTATTTCCCTCTGTATTTGCTACTTTCATAGCACAGTGCCTTATACATAATAGATAATAAATTTTAGTTGAATTACTGCAATAAATTTCAATTATTGAAAAATAAAAAATTATAGTTGAATTATTTAGTTGAAATATTACACAGAAATAATTTCTGTGTTTCATCAGGGCAAAAATTACCTTGAACTTGTTAATAGTCAGTAATACATTTTCTTATACAGCAAACTATGAGAAGTATTCTTGAAGCTTTGATTTGACATACATACACAAACATGTTCACATTTGTATGTTAGTTATAGATCCCCTACCCCCACCCCCCCCCGCTGGTGGCTCAGATGGTAAAGTGTCTGCCTGCAATGCAAGAGACCCAGGTTGGATCCCTGGTGGAGAAAATTCCCCACTCCGGTCCTCTTGCCTGGAAAATTCCATGGACAGAGGAGCCAGGTGGGCTACAGTCCATGGGATCACAAAGTCAGATACAACTGAGCGACTTCACTTTCACATACACAAACACACTCTCATTTTTATGTTGGTTACAGAACATTTAGAAGAATGTAAAAAAGAAAGTAACAATGAAAAATATCATCTAAAGACAATGTCTTTTTCTCATAGTCGTTCATTTTACTAAATAGTCTTTCTATGTATATTTCGGATCTTTCAGGAAGATCCCATAGATGTGTATATTTGTGTATACACAATATACAAAAAATTGTGTCAGTTTTATTTTGATGGAAGATTCCAGTATCACTAATACTTCAGTGTAACTATCTGTATAGTCATATTTTCTTTGAAAATCATTTCTAGCTTTTAGTGGGGCTTCCAAAGAAATGTAAATACTCTTGCCCTCTTTCAAAAAGAAGTGCAGAGTAGTAGGGGAGCAAACTCATCTGACATCAAATAAGTTTTCACCACTGTGTTGAGATTTTTCCTTGGTAATGATAAGGAGTTCTGTGTTACACCTATTAGAACGATCTTTGTCACGTAAACAAAGTGCAATACACTGCCCAATTAATAACAACAAAAAAATCCATGAGGGTTTTCAGCAGGAAAAAAACCTGTAACTTTGCCCTGAGGCTCTGTGTATTCTTGACACTTTGTTTCCAGTTGATTTCAAAAACACTGCCATCCACACACTGCTGCATTTAAAAGAGATAACCAACAAGGGCCTAGTGTACAGCCCAGGGAACTCTGGGGAAAGAATTTGAAAAAGAGTATATGCATGTATATGCATTACTAAATCACTTTGCTGTCTGCCTGAAACTAACACAACTTTGTTAGCTAACTATATTCCAATATAAAAGGAAAGAGTTAAAAAAAAAATACTGATTCCGTAGGGATAGGTAAGATGAAACTTTACCTTTGAAACTTTAACTGAAGAAGGAAATTTAGGTGTTGGGACAAGATGGCAGAGTAGGAAGATCCTGGGCTTACCTCCTCCCAGACACACACCAAAATAGCCACTCCCTATAGAGAAACTATCTCTGAGAATGAACTGAAGACCAGCAGAAAAGATTTACTACAACTAAAGAATGAAAATAAAAAAGCTACCTTGAAATACAAGAGGGGTAGAGATGCCATCTGGAGAGGACACATAGCCCTGGCATGGTAACCTACATGTGGAAAAGATATCATAGCGTCAAAGGCTCCCCATAAGGACCAATAGCTCCAAATCCCATATCAGGCTTCCCAGCCCAGAGGAGCTGCATGGAGGAGATCAAACTTCATAACATCTGGCTTTGAAAGTCAGTGTGACTTAAATGCAGGCTAGCCAGAGATTTGTAGGACAATGAGACTTTGCCCTTAAAGGGTGTGTGCCCTTTAAATTTACTCACTCTGAGTCCCAGTGCAGAGACAGCAGCCTGGAAAGAACCTGGGGCATACGTGAAAGAAATTCACTGACTTAGAGTGTGTGCCCACGGAGCAGGGATATCTTGGAACTTCTCTGGGTACAGAGAGGCAAGTGGCAGGTTTATTTGTTTCATGGTTTGATCATTTTGTTTTGGTTTTTGTTTATGGTTTACCCTCTCCCTAGTTGGTTTAGCACTGGCAAAAGCCATTTCTGACTACCCCACCCCTCAACTTAATAGCACCATTCACACAGTTCCAGGTTTACCCGTGGATGCAATACAGCAGGTGATCCTCCAGAACTGCTTCCCCTCTTTCCCAGAACCAGCAGGCACCCTTAGCCATCACCAAAGCCCATCCAAAGCACTACTGCACCCTGCCAATCCCAGCAGACTCCCACAGCTGGCACCAGAGCATCTCCGAAGTGGCCCCCTGCCTTACCAGACCCAATAGACATATTCAGTCAGCACAGGCATCTTCCCAAAGCAACTCCTGTCCTGGAGTCTGGCCTTGCATAGGCCTTGTAACCAGCTGCACTGACAGCAAACCCACAACACTAGCATTCCCATAGCAGTCATGGTCATTTCAAACAGAAGGACATACACCACCAACATGAGGGATACTCCTGGAATATGTTCTACACAAAGTCACTCCTTCAAGACTGGGAGACAAACCTGATATACCTAATACATAGAAACAAAGCGGAGAGTTGGGCAAAGTGAGGAGACAAGGGAATATGTTCTAAGTGAAAGAACAAGACAAAAACAGAAAAAGAACTAAATGAAAACAGAGATAAGGAACCACCCAGAGAAAAGGTTCAAATTAATGGTCATAAAGATACTCAGTGAACTCAGGAGAAGACTGGAAGAACACAATGAAAAGTTAAGCAAAGAGTGTGTGTGTGTGTGTGTGTGTGTATGTGAGTGTGTGTGAGTGAGTGTGTGTGTGTGTGTATGAAAAGAATCGATCAAGGCTCAAGAATAAAATGATAATTAAAAACAAAAAGAATAGAGGGAGCCAGCATAGGATATATGATGCAGAAGAAAGGATCACCTATCTGGAAGACATGCTACTGGGAATCACCCAAAAACAGTAAAGGAAAAAGAAAGAAACAACAACAACAACAAAAATAAGGATAATTTATGTGACCTCTGGCAAAACATCAAGTATACTCACTATAGGCAGTTCCAGAAGACAGAGAGAGAGAGAGAAAGGATCAGAAAGCCTATTTTAAGAAATAATGACTGAAAACTTATTGACCAGGCAAAGGAAACAGACCTGAAAGTCTAGAAAGTACAGAATGTATCAAACAAGATAACTCAAGGAGACCTAAACCAAGACGTATTATACTTGTCAGAAATTAAAAATAAAGAGAGAATCTTAAAAGCAGCAAAGGGAAACAAATAGTTACATACAGAGGAGCCCCAACAAGATTACCAACTGAATTTTCAGCAGAGATTTTAGGGATCAGAAGGGAATAGAACAATATACTTAAAGAATAGAAGGGGGGAAAAAAAAAACTTCCAACAAAGAATACATTATCCAGCAAATTTATCATTCAGAATTGAAAGACAGTTTCCCAGACAAGAAAAAGCTGAAGAAGTTTGTCACCATTAAAATGACCAAACAAAAAATGCTATAGGAACTCCTTGTGATAAAAAGAAAATATAACTAGAAATATGAAAATTGAAAAAGAAAAAAAAAGTGACAGAAAGTAAAGTGAAAGTGAAGTCACTCAGTTGTGTCCGATTCTTTGCTACCCCATGGACTGCAGCCCACCAGGCTCTCCATCCATGGGATTCTCCAAGCAAGAATACTGGAGTGGCTTCCCAATTCCTTCTCCAGAGGATCTTCCCAACCCAGGAACCAAACCCAGGTCTCCCACATTGCAAGCAGACACTTTAATCTCTGAGCCACCAGGGAAGATCAGTCTCACAGTAAAAGGGAAAACATAGGAAAAGCAGCAAGTGTATTAAGCATCTATATGTCTAGTATGAAGATTAAAAGACAAAACTAGTAAAATAATATATATCTATATAAATCAGGGCTTCTCTGGACAGAGGAACCTGGTGGGCTCCATGGGGTCACAAAAGAGTCAGACATGATTTAGCAGCTGAACAACAACAACAAAATCAGTTAAGGGATATGCACAAAATAAAAAAGATATAAAAATGCTGTCAGACACAAGAGGGTGTATTTGGGGAAGGTTAAAATGTAGTGTTTTTAGAATGTGCTCAAATTAAGTGACAGTCAGCTTAAAACGGACACATATAAGAATGTTACATAAGAATCTCATAGTAATCATAAATGAAAAAATGGATAGTTGATAAATAGAAAACTTAAAAAATAAAACAAACATAATAATGAAAAAGTACCTAAACTATGAAGATATTAGAGAAGATATTAAGAGAAGTAGGAAGGAATAAAGAAAAAAAAACAAAAAAGAGTGAAAAACAACAAAATTGCAAAGAGTGCATGCTTATCAGTCATTAATGCAAATATAAATGGATTAAGGCCACAATCAAAAGACACAGGGTGCAAAAATAGATTAAAAAACAACTCATCTATATGCTGCCTCAAAAGACTCACTTCATGTCTAGAGACAATGCAGTCTAAAAATGAAGGGATGGAAATAAATATTCCATGCAAACAGAAACAAAAAGCAATCTGTGGTAGCAATACTTATACCAGATAAAGCAAATTTACAAAGATTATAACAAAAGACAAAGAAGAACATTGTGCTTTGTGCTCCATCAGTCATGTCCAACTCTTTGCAATCCCATGGACTGTAGTCTTCCAGGCTCCTCTGTCCATGGAATTCTCCAGGCAAGAACACTCGAGTGGGTTGCCATTCCCTACTCCAGGTGATTTTTCCAACCCAGGTATCGAACCCATGTTTCCTGCATTGGCAGGTGAATTTTTTACCAATATGCCACCAGGGAAGCCCAAAGAAGGACAGTCCATGATGATAAAGTTATCAATCCAAGAAAAAGATACAATACTTGTAAATAGGCATATATATATATATGTGTGTGTGTGTGTGTGTATATATATATATACACACCCAACACTGGATAACCTAAATACATAAAACAAATATTAACAAAGGGAGAAATTGATAGTAATGAAATAACAATATGAAACTTTAATACCCCAGTTAGTTCAGTGGCAAATCATCCAGACAGAAAATGAATATGAAACATTAGCTCCACACGGCACATTTAATGACCTGAATTTAATAGATCTCTACAGAACATTTCATCCAAAAACAGCATAATAGATGTTCTTGTCAAATGCACATAGAACATTCTCCAAGATAATCACATGCTGGGCCACAAAACAAACTCAAAAAAACTTAGTAAGATTGAGATTATATGAAGTATCTTTTCTGACCATGGTATGTGACTAGAATCCAACTACTAGAAAAAGCACAAATACATGGAATCTGGACAACATACTACTAAATAGCCAATGAATCACTGAGGAAATCAGATAAAATTTTAAAATACTATGGACAAATGGAAATAAAAATGTAATATTTCAAAATAATGGGACACAACAAAGGCATTTCTAAGATGGAAATTTATAACAATATAGGCCTAACTCAGGAGACAAAAATCTCAAATGAACAATCTAACATTACACCTATGGAAGTGGAATGACAACAACAACAAATCCAAAATTAGTAAAAGAAAGGGAATATTAAAGATCTTAGTGGAAATAAATGAAGACTTAAAAATAGAAAAGATCAAGAAACTAAGAGTAGTTGTTGAAGTAATAAACAACAAACCTTTAGCTGAATTCATCAAGAAACATAAAACATGAAAGAGGAATGGAGAGAGGGAGGGAGTATGCATTAGTGTGTGTGACAGAACCCAAGTAAACTCAGAAGTGAAAGATGAGAAATTACAACCAATACCATAGATATCAATAATTTGAGAGACAACTCCAAAAAATTATATGCCAATAAATTGGGTTACCTAGAAAACAATGGACAAATTCCTTGAAATATGTAATCTCCCAAGACTAAATCATGAAGAAATAAAAAATCTGAATAGACCAGTTACTAGTAGTGAAACAATAAATAATTATTTATAGCTCTTACCTGGAGAAAGAAATGGCAGTCCACTCCAGTATTCCTGCCTACAGAATCCCATGGACAGAGGAGCCTGGCAGGCTACAGAGCATGGGGTTGCAAAGGGTCGGACACAACTGAGCGACTAACACAACATAGCTCTCAACACAAAAGTGTAAAACTACATATTTTCACACATGAGTTCTACTTAACATTTCAAAGACTTAATACCTATCCTTCTTAAAGTATTCCAAAAAACTGAAGAGGAAGGAACATTTCCAAACTCACTCTTCATGGTCAGCATCACCCTGATAACAAAACCAGACAGTGAAATAATGAAAGACAACAGACCAGTATCTCTGATGAACATACATGTAAAAATCCTCAACAAAATTTTAGAAAACCAGATTTAACAATGCATTTAAAAGGAGCATATGTCATGATGAAGTGCTATTAACTCTAGGCATATGAGAATGTTTCAATATCAGCAAATTAAACAATGTGATACACTACATTAAGAAACTGAAGAATAAAAACCATGTGATAATCTCAATAGATGCAGAAAAATATTCTGACAGAATTCAACAGCCATTCATAATAAAAATTCTCAATAAAGTGGGTATGGGGAATATACCTCAACATATAAAGGCTGTATATGATAAACCCACAATCAACATCATAATCAATGGTATGAATGTATTTCCTCTAAGATGAAGAACAAGATAAGGATGCCCACTCTTGCTACTTTTATTTAACTTAGTATTGGTCTTCCTAGCTAGAGTAATTATATAAGAAAAAGAAATAAATCCAAAAGGGAAAGGAATAAGTAAAACTGCTACTGTTTGAAGACAGCATGATCCAATACATAGAAATCCTATAGACTCCCTCCCCCATAAAAAAGCTATGAGAATAAATGGTCTTAGCAATTTTTCAGGATAAAAAATTAATATACAGAATTATTTAGTATTTCTATACACTAATAACAATCTATGAGAAAAACAAATGTAAAAAATTGTATCAAAATACCTAGGGAAAAAACTAACCAAGAAGGTAAAAGACTTTTACTCTGAAAAAACTATAACACACTGATGAAATAAACTGAAGATGATACAAACATATGGAAAGATTTACTGTGCTCATGAATGGGAGGAACAAATATTGCTACAATATCCATATTACCCAATGCAATCTACAGATTCAATGCAATCTCTATCAAAATAACAATGAAATTTTTCCACCCATAATCCTAAAATTTGTATGTAACCACAAAAGACTCCAAATAATCAAAGCAATTTTGAGAAAGAAAACAAAGCTGGACTCCTAGACTTCAAACTCTAATACAAAGCTACAGAAATCAAAACAGTATAGTACTGGCACAAAAATGAACACATAGATCAAGGGAAGAAAACTGATAGCCCAGAAGTAAATTGACTCTTACATGGTCAATTAATTTTCAAGAAATTAAACAAGAATTTGGAAACGACGGCATCTATAATAAATGATGCTTAGAAACCTAGACAGAGGCATTCAAAGAAATGAATTTGGACCTCTTTTTCATATCATGTACAGAAAAAAAAAAGACTCAAATGGATTAACTGCTTGAAGATTTGAAATCATAAAATTTCTGGAAAAATCATAGGTGTTATGCTCTTTGACATCAACCTTGTAATTAGTTTTTCAATCAATCACCTCAGGCAAGGAAAACAAAAACAAATATATGGGACTATATCAAACAGAAAAGCTCATGTGCAGTGAAGGAAACCATCAAATAAACACAAAGGGAACCTACTGATAGGGAGAAAACATTTGCAAATGATATATATAATAAAGGGTTAAATCATGCAACTAAATATCAAAAGCCAACAATTGATTCAATAAGGTCAAAGGATCTGAACATTTCCCAAACAAAACATACAGACTGGTAGCAGTCACATGAAAATATACTCAAATCATTAATTATTGAGGAAATGCAAATAAAAATTATAATCAGATATCATCTCAGAATGGGCTAGAATCAAAAATATAAAAACTGTAAGCAAGGATGTTGGAAAAATGCACCCAGGTGCACTGTTGGTGGAAATGCAAATTGGTGCAACCACGATGGAAAACAGTATGGAGGTATTTTAACTATCATCAGTTCAGTTCAGTTGCTCAGTCGTGTCCATCTCTTTGTGACTCCATGGACTATAGCACGCCAGGCTTCCCTGTCCATCACCAACTCCCAGAGTTTACTCAAACTTATGTCCATCGAGTCAGTGATGCCATCCAAAGACCTCATCCTTTGTCATCCCCTTCTTCTCTGACCCAATAAGTCAACTTATGGGTATTCAGAAGAAAACAAAAATTCTTTACCAAAAAGATACATGAACCCTTATGTACAATGCAGCATTATTTATAATATCCAAAATATGGAAACAACCTAAATGTTCACTTATAGATGAGTGTATGAAGAAGCTATAGTAATGGAATATTACTCAGGCATAAAAAGAATGAAGTTTTGCTGCTTGCTATAACATGGATAGACTTAGCAGGTATTATGCTCAGTGGACTAAGTCAGACAGAGAAAGACAATACCATATTATCTCATTTTTATGTAGAATCTAAGAAACAAAACAAATAAAACAAAAACATTTATATATGCAGAAAACTGATTTTTGCCAGAGGTAAGGAGATGGGTAAAATAGGAAAGAGGATTAAGATATACACTTAGTTATAAAATAAATAGGTGGCACTAGTGGTAAAGAACTCACTAGCAGGAGACATAAGTCATGCAGGTTTGATCCCTGGGTTGGGAAAGATCCTCTAGAGTAGGGCAATGCAACCCATCCCAGTACTGTTGCCTGAAGAATCCCATGGACAGTGGAGCCTGGTGGGCTACAGTCCACAGAGCCTCAAAGAGTTGAACATGAAATGACGTAGCACATAATATACAACACAAGGAATACACTTAATAATGCTGCAGTAACAATTTTGTGTGTTGACATCTGGTTACTGGACTTGTTCTGATCATTTTTTAAGGTATTTGACTGTCAGATCACTAGCTGTACATTCAAAGCTAACATAATAAACCAACTATACTTCAATAAAACATGAAAAGCACATAATAAAAGGACAGAAAGTCATCCTTAGAGGGTCATGCTCCATATATTAATGCTGTTCATATATTCTGCATTTGGTATTCTGCTTTTTTCATTTAACATCATGGAAAATGTACCAATTTATTAAAATTCTTCCAAAATGTAGGAAAAAAAGGACAAATTTTATTTCTTCAATTCTCTTCACACATCGAAGAAAGATTCCATCCACTAATGGTGGGAGAAAAAAAAAAAACATTATAGTAGTAACCAATGAGGAATCCTAAGGTAAAAGATGGCATATTCAAAGAAAATTCAATAACTCATTATGTCTTCCCTTTCTGAAAAGTTCAATACAAGGACAGTGAAAAGGATTAAGGAATAAAACCAAAGAACAAAAATAACAGTAAAGGAGATAGTAGTAAAATCTTTTTGGAAATGCAGAGTAGAAAGACAAATGGATTGACTTAACAGATGCAAATAGCCAAGACCCTGGCCAGCAGTGAGAAAAATTAGGAGGCAGCATAAATTGTGCTAAGGGTCCCAAATATTCAAAAAATATTTATTTCAAGGATTTCTTGCAATAGGAACAAAGGTGAGGCTGAAAACAATTGGATTAATCAAAGTCTATGAAGATAGAACACCAAATCCTTTCCAAGAACCCACACAGAAGAGTAAAAATTGACTCCAGCCTTAGCATAAGATCAGAGGAATATGTTTTTTAAAAAGATAATACAAGTTGAACCCATGCTTTACATTATGTACGAAAATTAGCTCAAAATGGATAAGAATCCGAACAGAAGAGCTAAAACCATAAAACTCATTGAAGACATAGGGGTTAGACAGTGGCTTCTGAGATTGACACCTAAAGCATGAGCCACAAAGGAAAAAAAAATAGATAAACTAGGCTTAATCAAAATTTAAAACTTTTGTGCAAGAGTTTATAAAAAAAGTGAAAATACAACATATAAAATGGGGGGGGGAAATCCTTGCAAATCATATATCTGATAAGGAATTAGTATCCAGAATAAAGTACTCTTAACTAAGCAACAGAACAACAAAATTTTTAAATGGTTATAGTGCTTGAATCCAGAGAAGGAAATGGCAACCCACTCCAGTATTCTTGCCTAGAGAATCCCGTGGATAGAGAGGCTGGTGGGCTGCTGTCCATAGGGTCCAGAGTCAACATGACTGAAGCGACTTAGCATGCATGCATGCACTGGAGAAGGAAATGGCACCCCACTCCAGTATTCTTGCCTGGAGAATCCCAGGGACAGAGGAGCCTGGTGGGCTGCTGTCTTTGGGGTCGAATAGAGTCAGACACGACTGAAGCAACTTAGCAGCAGCAGTGCTTGAATCAATGCTTCTCTGAAGCAGATATACAAATGGTCAACAAGCACATGTAAAAATGTTCAGTATCATTGGTCATTAAAGGAACACAAGTCAAAACCACAATGGATATTACTTCACACCTAGTAGGGAGTTTAGCATCAAGAATAAATAAAGTACTCTTTTAAACTAAGAAACAAGTGTTCTTTTTTTATTTTGGGGAATAGTTTGAAAAGGATAAATATTAATTCTTTGTTATGTTCTTGGTAGAATATTCCTGTGAAGCTGTCTGGTACTGGACTTCATGCTGGGAGTTTTTTAAATTATAAATTCAATTTCACTATTACTGATCAAAATGTCTGTTTCTTCTTGATTCAGTCTTGACAGTTTGCACATTTCTGCAACTTTATCCATCCAATCTATATATAAACAGCTCCTACAACACAATTAAAAAATTATCCAAAGAAAAAATGAGCAGAAAACCTGAATGGAAATTTTTCTGAAGAAGGCTAACCAACACATGAAAAGATACTCAACATAACTATTGGAGAAATGCAAATCAAAATGAAGAGAAGTTATCACCTCATACCTGTCAGAATGGCTATCATCAAAAGAACACAAACAACAAATGTTGGAGAGTATGTGGAAAAAAGGAAACCAGTGTACACTGTTGTTAAGAATGTAAATTGCTGCAGCCGCTATGGAAAACAGTATTGACATTCCTCAAAAACTAAAATTAGAAGTATCATATGATCCAGAAATTCCTCTCCTGGGTATATATCCAGGAAATACAAAAATACTACTTTGAAAATATACACCGACCGCCCACCCCAATGTTCACAGCACTACTGTTTACAATAACCAAGATATGGAAATAACCCAAATGTCCGTTAACTGATGAATGAATAAAGAAGACATGGTTTATGTATGTGTGTGTATAAATCTACGAAGTAAAGTGAAGTAAAACTTTCTCAGTCATGTCCGCCTCTTTGCAACCCCATGGATTATAGCCCCCCAGGTTCCTCTGTCCATGGGGATTCTCCCGCAAGTATACTGGAATGGGTTGCCATACGGGAACGGTTTGCCAAACCCTTCTCCAGGGGATCTTCCCAACCCAGGGATCAAACCCTGGTCTCCCACATTGCAGGAGGATTTTTCACCAATTGGGCCATTGGGAAGCCCAAGAATAGTGGAGTGGGTAGCCTGTCCCTTATCTGACCCAGAAATGGAACTAGGGTCTCTTACATTGCAGGCAGATTCTTTATCAACTGAGCTACCGGGGAAGCCCATATTCTCTTTTACCCATAAAAGGGAACAAAATGAAACCATCGGCAACAATGTGGATGGACCTAGGGAATACTATGCTTAGTGAAAAAAGTCAGAAGAAGACAATTACTGTATGACACCACTCTATGTGAAATCTAAAAAAAAAAATAATACACATGAATGTATATAGCCCAACAGAAACAAAGCCACAGATAAAGGAAATAAACTAGTGGTTACTGGAGGTGAGAGGGAAAAGAGGAGGGGAAAGATAGGGATATGGGGTTAAGAGATAGAACTACTATGTATAAAATAGGCAACAAGGGTTTATTTTATAGCTCAGGGAATTACAGCTATTATCTTGTAAGAACATCTGATGAAGTACAAGTTATAAAATACAAAAACATGCTGTAACAGCTGAAACTGATATGTTATAAATCAACTATATGTCAATAAAATACTTTTTAGAAAGTTACCTATTGTATGATTTCATTTCTAGAAAATACTCAGAAGAGGTGCACCCATAATGATAGGAAGCAGATCAGTGGCTGCTGCGACTTACAGAGGGGAAAATGCTGCACTGGCCCTGGATTTCTTTCAGGGGTGATAAATATATTCTGTTATATAAAGGTAGCAATTACACAACATTGTGAATGTGCCAAACACCACCAAACTGTATATTTTAAAACAATTACTTTTATGTTATGTGAAGTTTTCACCTCAATAATTTTTAAAAGTTATTTTTTAAAAAGATACAGAGGCGCCTCGGGCAGAAGTACACCAGGCACAACTGTGGTCTTCTATGCCATCGTGAAAACAGGCCAATTAAGTTAAACTAAATTTACATACTAAATGAAATTTTCCCAAATTTTGTTTGAGAATTCTCACAGTATTTTTAAAACTTCAAGCAGGAATATGAGAGTGTGAGAGAGAGAGAGAGAGAGAGAGAGAGAGAGAGTGTGTGTGTGTGATACTGCAATACTTAAATAAGAAGGTGATATTTTTTAAAATAGTGAAATTGACAGAGCTTTGAAAACAAAATACTATGACAGGATTGATGAAATTCTCAACAAAAGTGCTAGAAAATAAATTTCAGAGAAATTCTAAATAAACAGATTAAAAAGAGGTAGAAGACAGGAAAGATAAATCATCTGAAAGTAGGAATTTGAGAAGTGAGAAAATGGAGGGGAATAATCAAAGACCTAATTTAAAATACTTGTGCTTCAGTATTCTCTTTTCTCTTGCATGCACATTGCAGTCAGACTTTGTTTCCAATTTTTCTATCAAAGCCTTTCATGTCAAAGTCATCTTTCATCTCCAAGTTGCTATATATAGTACATCCAATTCTCTATCCCTATTTTTCCTTACTTCTTTACATCATTTAACACAGTTTCCCCATCCTAAATGTTTTTGACCATTTGATATCCAGAAAACACTCTCTAGGTTCCTCTAACACCTCACTTCAGGCCTCAATCCTAAGTCAGTTTTGCTAATGTTACACTCTCTGGATTATATCTGAGCTGCTTCTTGAACCTCTTCTTTCCCTTATTGACAATCCCTTGATTGTTTCATTCAGTATTTTGACTTTAAATATAATTCCTATACTGATAACAGAAATGTGCAGCTTTAAGCCAGAACTCTCTCATGAATTGCATCCTCCTAAGTCTAATTTGCTATTCAACCTTCCCACTTAGATATCAAAGAGAAATTTCAACTTACAAAGTCTAAAACAGTTTATAATGCTCAAGAATTTACATTGTTCCCTCTTCTGGGTTCCCTATCTCAGTAAACAGCAGTAGCATTCTTCCAGTTACTTCAGCCGAAATTCTTGCTGTAATTTTATCCAGTCTCACATTTAAGACCCAATCCATTGGCATGATATATTAGATCTTCCTTGAGAATTCCTTGGATAGCAAAGAGATTAAACCAGTCAATCCTAAAGTAAATCAACCCTGAATATTAACCAGAAGGACTGATGCTGAAGCTGAAGCTTTGGCCACATGATGCAAAGAGCCTACTCATTGGAAAAGACCCGGATTCTGGGAAAGATTGAGGGCAAGAGAAAAAGGGGGCAATGGAGGATGAGATGATTGGATGGCATCACTGACTTGATGAACGTGAGTTTGAGCAAACTCCAAGAGATAGACAAGGACAGGGAAGCCTGGCATGCTGCAGTCCATGGGGTTACAAAGAGTTGGATATTACTTAGCGACTGAACAGCAACAACAGGAATATGTCCAGACAGATGGACACAGGATGGTAAGGGGAGGGTGGCATGAATTGAGTAGCACTAACATATATACACCACCATGTGTGAAACAGTAAGTAGGATGCTGCTGTAAAGCACAGAGGGCTCGGCTCCATATTCTGTGATGACCTGGAGGGGTGAGACAGTTGGGGGAGGGAGGCTTAAGAGGTAGAAATATACGTATACTTATAGCTGATTCACTCTGTTGTACAGCAGAAACTAACACAACATTGTAAAGCAATTTTACTCCAGCAAGGTTGTTTTTTTTTTTTTTTTTTAAAGCAGGACAGGTTTGAATCTCACCAAAAAAGAAAAAAAAGACATTTAACTTCTTACAAACCTTGATTTTCTCATCTGTTAATTGTGGATGAGATAATACAGATAAAGATCTAACTGTAGTTTCTGGCACAAACTATGCTTTCAGTAATTGTTACTTTCATTTAATAAATACCCTGTGCATTGAATGGAAAAGAATATATCCAGAATCGAACCATTTATTTTTTTTTCCACCTCTATTTTTGTGGTTCAAGCTGCAATATCTTTCACCTGGATTATTCATTAACCTCTTATCTTGCCTCATTCCTACCATTCCCATCATTCCAAGTATATCCTCTGCAAAGAAAAACTTTTAGGAAACCTTTCAGGAAGCCTTTCAAAATGTGAGTCAGACCATACAATTCCTATATATATTGGGGTTGGCCAAAAAGTTCATAACAGCTTAAGAAAAGCCTGAGTGAACTTTTTGGCCAAGCATTTTAAAAATAAATCTCCAGTTGATTCCCCTGTCACTCAGAACAAAAGCTCACGGCCTTATAAGAATTTGCAAAACATCACAAAATCTCAATTTTAACTGCTCTTTACCTTGTTGAGCTGTACCACACAGCTTTCTAGAAATCTCTCAAGTATGTCCAGTATACCCCTCCCTTGGCATCTCTGCTCTTGCTTTCTCACTTCTTTCAGATATTTTCTTAATCATTCTCATCAAGGAGGCCTTCACCTATCATCCTATTTCTTTTAAAAAATATGGTGGTGGATAGAAAAATGAGGTGACTGAAACTGGACCCTATTATACAGAGTGAAATAAGCCAGAAAGAAAATCACCAATATATTAATAAAAATATGCATCTATACCTACCTACCTATCTATTGAGAGAGATCTACACTTCTATCTATAGATACAGATATCTATTTAGGGAACACAGAATGCTATTTCTGACTAAAATTATTAGACTTTAAGAAAAAATGGGAAATTAAAGTGAAACCCAACAAATTGCTTAACATGGGATAAACATTCCTTTACCGTGATCGCTACCATGTTTGAAATGACCATAAACGTTGGAAGGAGTGATTATGAAAAGCCAATAAAAATATGAAGTCTCTTTTTGACATATGTTTCAGATTTAGAGGTCTCAATATAACCCTTGCTCTGATGATATAATTAGTACTTCTGTCTTGCCTCCTAAGTTTTATGAGTTATACCATTGACTTTATATTATCTGAAATTTAATATTTAGGCTCCACTCTATAACCATAGTTCTGGTTCTTTAGTTTTAATCTTTAAATAGATTCAATGCTACTAGCTAGCAGCTTTCCATTCTAATTGTTAAATTTTCATCTTTTAATGAGTTAGATGTCCTTTTCTTGATTTGTTTTGAGAAAAGAACATTGGTGCTACATTCCTTGGTTTCTTTTATGCTTAAAGGTGTTTCTCCATTGACTTAGTATTTGAACTATATCGCTATGGGCTTCCCTGGTGGCTCAGTGGTAAAGAATCCACCTGTCAAGGCAGGAGATGTGGGTTCAATACCTAGGTCAAGAATATCCCCTGGAGAAGGAAATGGCAACCCACTTCAATATTCTTGCCTTGGAAGTTCCATGGACAGAGGAGCTTGGTGGGCTACAGTCCATGGGGTTGCAGAGTCAGACACAGTGACTAAACAACAATAATTTCTCTGCTAAGTACACTCTTTTTTTTTGGATCACACTTCATTTTCCTTCAGTTAAATAGATGCTTCTCATCATGTTCCATCACTGAATGCTGTGGTGGGTTCATCAGAATCCAACTTAATCCCTCCATTTTGTGTTTTTTTCTTTCAATGCCTCTACCTACAGAACTGAAAGATTCATTCATAAGGATGTACATTAGTGCCAATTATTTTATATATACATATTTTTTCCTGTATTAGATGACATCTTTTCAATATTAAATTCTCAACTTTTTCATTTTAGGGAAACCTTATATGATATTTTAATGTAGTTCAGTTCAGTTGCTCAGTCGTGTCTGACTCTTTGCGACCCCATGGACTGCAGCACGCCAAGCTTCCCTGTCCATCACCAACTCCTGGAGCCTACTCAAACTCATGTCCATCGCTTCAGTGATCCCATCCAACCATCTCATCCTTTGTTATCCCCTTCTCCTCCCAACTTGAATCTTTCCCAGCATCAGGGTCTTTTCCAATGAGTCAGTACTTTGCATCAGGTGGCCAAAGTATTGGAGTTTCAGCTTCAGCATCAGACCTTCCAATGAATATTCAGGACTGATTTCCTTTAGGATGGACTGGTTGGACCTCCTTGAAGTCCAGGGGACTCTCAAAAGTCTTCTCCCAAAACCACAGTTCAAAAACACCAGTTCTTCAGCACTCAGCTTTCATTATGGTCCAACTCTCACATATATACATGACTACTGGAAAAACCATAGCTTTGACTAGACAGACCATTGTCAGCAAAGTAATGTCTCTGCTTTTTAATATTTTGTCTAGGTTGGTCTTAACTTTTCTTCCAAGGAACAAGCGTCTTTTAATTTCAAGGCTGCAATCACCACATACAGTGTTTTTGGAGCTACTAAAAATAAAGTCTCTCACTGTTTCCATTGTTTCCCCATCTATTTCCCATGAAGTGATGGGACCAGATACTATGATCTTAGTTTTCTCAATGTTGATTTTTAAGCCAACTTTTTCACTCTCCTCTTTCACCTTCTTCAAGAGGCTCTTTAGTTCTTTTTTGCTTTCTGCCGTAAGGGTGGTGTCATCTCCATTTCTGAGGTAATTGGTATTTCTCCCTGCAATCTTGATTCCAGCTTGTGCTTCATCCAGTCCAGCATTTCACATGATGTACTCTGCATGTACGTTAAATAAGCAAGGTGACAATATACAGCTTTGACATACTCCCTTCCTGATTTGGAACCAGTCTGTTGTTCCATGTTCAGTTCTGTTTCTTCTTGACCCACATGCAGACTTCTCAGGAGGCAGGTCAGGTGGTCTGGTATTCCCGTCTCGTGAAGAATTTTCCACAGTTTGTTGTGATCCACACAGTCTAAGGCTTAGGCATAGTAAATAAAGCAAAAGTAGATGTTTTTCTGGAACTCTCTCGCCTTTTTGATGATCCAGCGGATGTAGGCAATTTGATCTCTGGTTTCTCTGCCTTTTCTAAATCCAGCTTGCACATCTGGAAGTTCATGGTTCAATTACTGTTGAAGCCTCCTTTGGAGAACTTTGAGGATTACTTAGTGTGTGAGATGAGTGCAATTGTGCAGTAGTTTGAGCATTCTTTGGCATTGCTCTTCTTTGGGACTGGAATGAAAACTGAGCTTTTTCAGTCCTGAGTTTTCCAGATTTGCTGGCATATTGAGTGTAGCACTTTCACAGCATCATCTTTTAGGACTTGAAAGAGCTCAACTGGAATTCCATCACCTCCACTAGCTTTATTTGTAGTGATGCTTTCTGAGGCTCACTTGACTTTGCATTCCAGGATGTCTGGCTCTGAGTGAACGATCACACCGTCACGCTTATCTGGGTCATGAATATCTTTTTTGCATAGTTCTTCTGTGTATTCTTGCCACCTCTTCCTAATATCTTCTGCTTCTTTCAGTGTTTAATTTTAATGTAAACACTGTTTAATTCTAATCAGAGGATTTTCTATTCCAGAGACACAAGCTGTCCTCACGTCAGACTTTTACTGGCTCTTTCATATCTGTTATATTCTCTCTAATATGCTTAATTCTTGGTTATTTTCCTCAGCATTTTTTGATTATCTGAAACTAATAATGCTTGACTTTCTTACCTCTGCGATTTATCCTAAAATTTCATTCTGAAGTATTTCATTTTAGTAAATTAATATGTTTACTAACTTGTTCCACAGCATGGAGTACTTGTGGAGCAATGTTTGGGATACCTTGGGTGTGTGCTATTCCAAATGGTGTTCTTTTCCTAGACTATATTTACTGTGCTTCCCCCCTCCCCTTTCTTTATTTCCATGTAGAAACTACCAGCTGTCTCCTGGTATTCTCCCTAATTAATACAAGCCTAATTGTTAGGGACATGGTTGCTGGATCGACAGTTACTGTTCCGTCCTCCTTCGGTGACAGGTCTGGCTATGAGGTTAGGTTCTGAGAGGGTACGAGGCAGGATGGCCAGGGCTCTCCAAATGGAGGAATAGGCTGCGAGAGCCATACATTTTTTTCTCTCTCCCTTGAAGGGGCAGGAGGGAACAAACTACAAGTGTTAGATTTTTTTTTTCTCTTAAAATTCTGTGTTGCCACAACACCTGGTTCCACCTGAACTTCACTTTTCTCAAACCTTGAGCTAACCAACGTGGTTTTTCTTACACTACTTTAATTAAACTATGATTCTGCTTTGGAATTTGCCTTTCTTCCAAACAGTTCCACCTAAGACTAACTTGGCTGGTAATAGCTCAGCAAACCAGTATTCATATCAATCGTTTTATGACTGGGGATGACACATCTTGTGCCACCCTATCTCAAAAATGCATATTGTGGGAGAGGGGCCTGGTGAAACTCCTTCAGCCTTGAGGTGTCTCTCTTATATGATTAATAACTTTCTAACAGACATAAAACAGCTTGCTAAAACTAGCAGGGGGGTCACTCTCCGTCCCCCTTCTAATGTTTATGTCAGAAGCTTCCTCTGTCCCTTTTTCACCTTGATAAAACTCTGCTACACAAAAGCTTTTGAGTGATCAAGCCTGGTCCCTAGTCCCTAAGCTAAATCTTCTTCTTTGGAGATCACGAATCTGACACCATTCACCATGAGCTGTCATATCTGGCTACCCAATTGTAATCAGACATTTTTCTTCAAGTGAAGCATCTTTTAAAAGGCAGAATATGCACCCTTTACTCGTTCCCTTTTCTTGACTCCTAAAACATGGATATAAGACTGGAATATGAATGGTCATTTTGCAGCTACAACTACATGTTGAAACCAGGATCTCTGATTACTTGTTGTTCTTCTAGTCACTGCGTCATGTCTGACTCTTTGCAACTCCATGGACTGTAGCCTCTTGGGCTCCTCTGTCCATGGGATTTCCCCGGCAAGAATACTGGAGTGGGAAGAATTCATTTCCTTCTTCAGGGGATCTTCCCTACCCAGGGATTAAACTCCTGTCTCCTGCACTAGCAGGTAGATTCCTTACCACTGACGGCCATGAAAAACATCTGTGTGTGGGCTCTTTTAACATGAGAGCAATAGTTGTTAAAAATCATGTTTAAATTTGGAGTTTGTTTTAATTGCAGCTGAAACTAATCCTAACAAATAACCTGTCTCCATTTCTTCCTCCCTATTCCTCTTCTTATTTCCTCTCTGGTCACATCTCTGCATAATTTCATGCCATTTTTCTTCATTTTGCTCATGCTTCACAGCTTTATTCAGGCTTGTGTTGGCTGTCATGTTCTGTAGGAGATGTTTCCGTTATTCCCTTTGGAGACCTCTTTGGTTTGCTGTCTGAGCTACAGCCTGTGAGCAGGGTTTTGTGTTCTGTCTGTTCATTCCTCTGTGGCCTGAAAACTGGAGCCTGTGTGTGGAATTGGCATCATTGGAGGCAGTTTGCCATCTTGAGGAAAGGGAAAAGGTCAGAGGCACTCAAATGTTGGCTCTACCACTTGCTAGCAGTGCAGTCATGGGCAAATTATTTACCTTTGCTATACCTCAGTTTCCCCATTTTTAAGGAAGTATGCAATTAAAACCCATATCACTGGTAATGAAATGAAAAACAAATAAGACAGTAAAGCAAAAGAGTTTAGAAGGCCACATAGTGCGTTAAGAGAGCTGTCTTTGAGTGTAATCACCATTATGTTTAATTTCACCATACATGAACTGTGATGCTGTTTCTTAGTTGTTTTTTTTTTTATGGTAAATATTGAGTACCTTTTACCTAGTGCTTCATTTCACTAGGATAGGTACCCTTGATCTTTGGGGTTTTCTACCAATCCAGTGTGGGTATCAACCTCCATCATCAACACCCTCCACAGAGCCTAGTCTTTTATTGAATTGCATTTGTATATTGTTATCTATCTCATAGGCACTGAAATCTTTCTTCTCTCCTTTATTTCAGATTCCAGTTGGAGAGCAGCCTGGAAAAGAGGAGACTAATCTCTACCTAGTAGTCCTGGGTCTCAATAGCAGTAATAATTTTGCAATTATGTCATAAACTTTGGGTAAATATTAAATTACTTTGAGGCTCATCACTTCTTTTACTTACATAACATCCTGAAAATTCTATATCAGAGCTATAATTCTGACTTGTTTTAATGTCTTCTATCATAGATCTCAAGGAACTTCTATAAACTTCCTCTGCATCTCAAGGTTGTTCATCTTATGTGGACAGTAAGCACTTGGGAGTCATAGAGGTTAAGAACAGTGTGGGAGCAGAAGGAACTGAGTCCACATGACTTTATTTCAGCCCAGTGCCTATTCCCTGATTAATCTTTCCCAGGTCCTCTCTGAGGAATTTTTGTCTCCCAGCTGTGGAGCCTGAAACAGTGAAATAAACAGAGGTACAAAATAATGACACAAAAATCCTAATCACAAACTGTAAGATTTCACCATTTATACATGCTCTACATCTCCCTAATTAATTGAATCTCCTTTCAACAAACCAGCTCTTTTCCCTTCCTTTAGGAAAATAACTACAGAACAACTCTGATGATTTAAGAACAACTGGCCCATATTTGAAGGCACATTTGCAGTGAAGTATTTTTACATTGTAGATGAATACTGGCTGCACTCTGTTTTCCTGACCCAGAAAACATAAACTCTGCTTTGTTATATGTTAAGCAGTCAGCTTTGGCCACATTTTATATTTGGTGGTAGATTGTTGTCCTTACCCTTCCATTTATTTTTGAAGTGGGAAAGTATTTTTTTATAAATTGGATATTTATGAAAATTCATCAAATAACATTTATCTTAAAAATCCAGTATATAAAAGCCTGCAGGTTGTCTTTTACCTGCAGTGATAAATACTGGGAAGATTAGGATAAGGTGGCCTAAACTGTATCATTTTCTCTTGTCCATTAATTTTGTTCAAGCACATACAGAGAGAGGTGACAGATGACAAGTGAAACTGGTAGCAGAAACAGTTTGCCATGCTTCCACTGGCTAGACTCTACCAAGTGAGGGAAAACAATGGAAAGAAACAGAAGTGGAAATGTCTTGGCATTATTCTGACAAACAAGATGGTCTGTCTGTGTCATGCTATTCCTGGAAAACACATATTAGATATATATTTTGCACCAATTATATGCCCAAGTTTTACTAACTTAGAGAGCCATTCCTTTGATTTTTCTTTTTTGAAAAAAAAAAAAAAAAGAAATTCTATAGCCTTAAAAAAATACAAACCAATAGGAATGGTCCCTTAAAATTATTTTCAAACTTTATCATTGCAGTAAGTACTAAGCAAAGTGAGACAAAGGAAAATTCCATTACAGAAAAGATCAGAGTTGAGTATGATTATGGATATCACACTTGAGAAATGCAGTTATATCAAACTGAAAATACATTAGCTACTGTGGATTAGATACAATGGACATGAACTAAAGTAGGCAGGATATATCCCAGATTCTTTTCTCCAAATCCTAGCAGACCTTGGTAAGAGAATGCTTTCATTTTTGAAAATTCTGAACATTTTAAAGGTTGATTAAATAGGCTAGCTATAATTACATATGTGTATATATGTAAATATCTGTTTACCTCCCAAATACTTATTACAGGATAGTTAATGGAAAGGCTTTCCTTGTTGTCAAACTTGTTAAAAGCTGGTGTGTGTGCTCCTCAAAATTATACAACATTCAGAGCCACATGACACTCACAGAAAAAATTAAGGTAAAAGTAAGAACCAAATAACAATTATTGACAACTTAAACTCTCTTCAACTATGTATGTTTTACTTAGGTAAATAGCAATATTGAAATAATACCACATCCATTTAGTAATTAATTTTTTTTTCTTTTAGCTTTGGCCACATAGGAAATTTTATAAACCACAGAAACACAATTATCAAGTTTGCACTTAAGGTAATTAATCTGCAACTCATCTTCATATTAAAATGAATCTGATATTATCTACCCACTTCCTCTGAGATAGCTTTCTCCCTCTCTTCAGTCTGGCTTCCTCCCTAAATATAATACTAAAACCACAGCTTCTTCCCAGTCTTTAAAAAATGTTCTATATTTCTCTAAAAAATGTTCTATATTTCTCTAAAATATATTCTATTGTCAACAATTTCTATTGCTGCTTAAGTGTTTCCACTTCAAAAAGTGAAACCTCAAAATAAAAAGACCACACACACAAAATATGTATTTTATCATATTTTCTGGATGACAAAATAATAACATTGAGTATATTTTTAGCTGCAAGAAAGAAAGATCTAACTTAAATAGTAATCTAATTAATTGACTCAAATAATAAAGCCCAAACAGGGCAGTTCTTAGAACTGAGAAATTCAGTAATATCATCAGGAGTCCAGGCTTTAGTTATTACTCCCTTCTGCTAACCACAGACGTTATTTCAGTGTAAAACTATTTTATCTAAGTGGTCTTAAAGTAACCATGAGGAATAGGAAGGCATACATACTGTCTTCTTTGTGTCTATAACTTCATATGCTTCCTGAAAGCTATCCCTTAACAGTACAGATGACTATCAAACTTTTACAAATATCTTTCAGCATCTCATGGGCTAAAATTAGGCCACATGACCTTACCTGTCTCCAAGTAAGGGAATGGAATTTTATTTTTACAACTGGTATTTATTATAGTTGAGTTCAAAATTTTAAAATTTTGTTTTCCTTCATATTTTTTATTTCTTCAAGATTCATTTTCAAAATTTATATCACATTTCACGATCTAAAAAAAGTTTTATATTTTATTCTTATTTTATATTTCATTTATTCATATTTTATGTTTCACTTACATGAAATATAAATGTTTATCTTAAATATAATTTTGTATAAATCATCTGGTGAGGAATAAAAGGGATGATTTATTGGGGGTAGTTCTTTGTTGTAAATGGATAAAAAAGGTGAATGAATGACAAAAAACTAAGTTTAAGAATTGTGAATTTGCAGAAGTTACCTACCTATGGAAGTTGGTGATACTTAACATTTTTATTGGGAACTGCATTGAAATAAAATCTATTTTAATGAAGAAAGAAGATCTGATAATCACCAAATTTAATAATAATAAAACTAAAGGGACTCACTTGACATTTTAAATAATTAATTAAAGACAAATAAAGGACTTTTTTTTTAGAGTTTTGACAGATGAAATGAGTAACGATTTACAAAGGGCTCAAAGTGCCATAGCATAAGAATCGTGAACATTATAAGGCATAGAACACAGGCCCTTACCATGAACAAATTCACAAATGGAAGTTTCAGAAAATTATGTGAAAGATTAAATGGCAATAGAAAATAAATAAGATTTGAATACAGCCAAAGTAGATGTCTTATTGGAGAAGGAATGGCAACCCACTCCAGTACTCCTGCCTGGAAAATCCCATGGACAGAGGAGCCTGGCAGCCTGCAGTCCAAAGGGTCGCTAGGAGTCTGACACGAATGAGCGACTTTCCTTTCACTTCATTTTCATGCATTGGAGAAGGAAATGGCAACCCACTTCAGTGTTCTTGCCTGGAGAATCCCTGGGACTGAGGAGCCTAGTGGGCTGCCATCTATGGGGTCACACAGAGTCGGGCATGACTGAAGTGACTTAGCAGCAGCAGCAGATGTCTTATTAAACATACTATAATTTGCAAACTGAATTATCCTAATAATAATTTCTATTAGAGACCACAGGCAGAAAAATCATTAAATGAACATAAGAAACTCATTAATGAGAAGTTACTACAAAGCAAAATATAAATTTACCTTTATTGGTAACACTATCAAATAGTTAAAAAAGAAAACCTTACATAAATTCAGAATGTAAGAGGAGAGAATATTATTGGGTTGGCCAAACCTGAATGAACTTTTCCCTAACCCAATACATTATAAAGTAAGTGTACCCTTGATACAAAAAAAAAAAAGATAATATAAGAAAATTGCAGACCAAATACTTCTCCAGAATATAGATACCAATACCTTAAAACGATATTCACAGCTCCAACCTGACAACATATAAAAAAGATGACCTAGAGGAGTTTATTTCAGGTATGCCAGACTGTTTTAATATTTGAAACTCCCTCAATGAAATTTACCATAGTAACAGAATAAAAGAGAAGAAGCATAATATATACAGAAAAAGCATTTGAAAAAAGTTTATTCATCTATTTGATTTTTTAAAACTTCTCAGTAAGTTAGAAAAAGAAGGAAATATCCTTGATCTGAGAAAGAAAGGATATCTATGAAAACCTCACAACTAACATCTCACTTAATGGTAAAATACTGAATGTTTTCCACAAGACAAAGATGTGTTCTTACAAGTTCTAATCAACATTGTACTGGAAGTTTCAGCAACTACAATAAGACAAGGAATAAAAGCAAAAGTCTATGGGGTCGCAAAGAGTCGGACACAACTGAGCAACTGAACTGAACTGAAAAGCAAAAGATTTATAGGCAGTTAAGTAAGATGTGAGAGCTTCCCAGGTGGCTCAGTGGTAAAGAACCCATCTGCCAATGCAAGAGACTGTGAATCTGATCCCTGGGTCACAAAGATCACCCAGAGAAGGAAATGGTAGCCCACTCCAGTGTGCTTGCCCGAGAAATCTTATGGACAGAGGAGCCTGGCGGACTACAGTCCATGGAGTCGCCAAAGGGTCAGACATGACTTAACAACTAAACAACAACAGCAAGAAAGATGTGAACTGCCTTTATTTAGAAACAACATATTGTTAATATAGAAATCCTAAAGTATCTACTTAAAACTAGTAGAGTTAATAAGTTAATTTAGCAAGATCAAAGGATGCTAGTTACTGTGTTAGTCACTCAGTCGTGTCCAATTCTTTGCAACCCCCAGGACTGTAGTCTGCCAAGCTCCTCACCATGGAATTCTCCAGGTAAGAATACTGCAGTGGGTTGCTATTCCCTTTTCCAGGGAATCTTCCCAACCCAGGGATCAAACACAGATCTCTCACATTGCAAGCAGATCCTTTACCACCTGAGCCACAGGGGAAGCCCAGATATTCAAAAAATCAGTTGTATTTCTGAGACCAGGAGCAACCAATTGTTAAGTGAAAGAATACCATTTATATTTGTACCATAACCCATAAGACATTTAGAAAAATCCTCACATAAAAAGTGTAAGATCCCTACACTGAAAACAAAACATCACTTAGAAAACATTTTAAAACTCTGAATAACTAGAAAGAAATGCAATATTTATTAAAGAAGACAATATTATTTTTAATTCTCCCCTATTTGACTTGCAGATTGAATGCAATACAATATAAGTCCAGTTATCTTTTTATAGAAATTGGCAAACTGAATCTAAAATATATGTGAAAATGAAAAGAGTAGGACATGACTTTGCAACTGAACAACAACACAGTGCAAGGTAAGAATCTGGAGGATGAAAATGAGTCTTAACCCCAAACTAATGTTAACAACAATAATTTGAAATGATTCAAAGATCTACACAGAAAAGCTAAAATTATAAAGCTTCTAAAGTAAATCATGAAAGATTAACTTCATATCCTACAGTATGCAAAAAATATCCTGGGCACAAACAGCACTAATCAAAAAATAATAATAAGGGAAAGACTGAATTTTATCCAAGTTAAGAACTTCTATTCATGAAGAACTGATGTTAAGAAAGTCAGCTCAACAAGACTATTATCAGCAACTATATGCAAATAAACTGGACAATTTGGATGAAAAGGACAAATTCCTAGAAAAGTACAACTTTCCAAGACTAAACCAGGAAGAGACAGATAATATTAATAGACCCATCACAAGCACGGAAATTGAAACCGTAATCAGAAATCTTCCAAAAAACAAAAGCCCAGGACCAGATGGCTTCACAGCTGAATTCTACCAAAAATTTAGAGAAGAGCTAACACCTATTCTACTCAAACTCTTCCAGAAAATTGCAGACGAAGGTAAACTTCCAAACTCATTCTATGAGGCCACCATCACCCTAATTCCAAAACCCAACAAAGATGCCACAAAAAAGAAAACTACAGGCCCATATCACTGATGAACTTAGATGCAAAAATCCTCAACAAAATTCTAGCAAATAGAATCCAACAACACATCAAAAAGATCATACATCATGATCAAGTAGGCTTCATCCCAGGGATGCAAGGATTCTTCAATATTCGTAAATCAATAAATGTAATACATCACATTAACAAATTGAAAAATAAAAACCACATGATTATCTCAATAGATGCAGAGAAAGCCTTTGACAAATTCAACATCCATTTATGATAAGAACCCTCCAAAAAGTAGGAATAGAAGGAACATACCTCAACATAATAAAAGCTATATATGACAAACCCACAGCAAACATTATCCTCAATGGTGAAAAGCTGGAAGCATTCCCCCTGAAATCAGGAACAAGACAAGGGTGCCCACTCTCACTACTACTTTTCAACATAGTTTTGGAAGTCTTGGCCACAGCAATCAGAGCAGATAAAGAAATTAAAGGAATCCAGATTGGAAAAGAAGAAGTAAAACTCTCTCTGTTTGCAGATGACATGATCCTCTACATTGAAAACCCTAAAGACTCTACCAGAAAATTACTAGAGCTAATCAGTGAATATAGCAAAGTTTCAGGATACAAAATCAACACACAGAAATCCCTGGCATTCCTATACACTAACAGTGAGAAATCAGAAAGAGAAATTAAGGCAACAATTCCATTCACCATCAAAACAAAAAGAATAAAATACTTAGGAGTATTTCTACCTAAAGAATCAAAAGACTTGTATATAGAAAACTATAAAACACTGATGAAAGAAATCAAGGAGGACACAAACAGATGGAGAAATGTGCCGTGTTCGTGGATTGGAAGAATCAATATAGTGAAAATGAGTATACTACCCAAAGCAATCTATAGATTCAATGCAATTCCTCTCAAGCTACCAGAGGTCTTCTTCAAAGAATTAGAACAAATAATTTCTCAATTTGTATGGAAATACAAAAAACCTCATATAGCCAAAGCAATCTTGAGAAAGAAGAATGGAACTGGCGGAATCAACCTACCTGACTTTAGGCTATACTACAAATCCACAGTCATTAAGACAGTATGGTACTGGCACAGAGACAGAAATATAGATCAATGGAACAAAACAGAAAGCCCAGAGATAAATCCACGCATCTATGGACACCTTATCTTTGACAAAGGAGGCAAGAATATACAATGGAGAGAAGACAACCTCTTTAACAAGTGGTGCTGGGAAAACTGGACAGCCACTTGTAAAAGAATGAAACTAGATCACTTTCTAACACCATACACAAAGATAAACTCAAAATGGATCAAAGATCTAAGCATAAGACCAGAAACTATTAAACTCTTAGAGGATAGCATAGGCAAAACACTCTCTGCCATAACCCAAAGCGGGATACTCCATGACCCACCTCCCAGAATATTGGAAATAAAAACACGAATAAACAAATGGGACCTAATTAAAATTAAAAGCTTCTGCACAACAAAGGAAACTATAAGCAAGGTGAAAAGACAGCCTTCACAATGGGAGAAAATAATAGCCAATGAAGCAACGGACAATTAATCTCAAAAATATACAAGCAACTCCTGCAGCTCCATTCTAGAAAAATAAACAACCCAATTAAAAAGTGGGCCAAAGAACTCAACAGACATTTCTCCAAAGAAGATATAAAAATGGCTAACAAACACATGAAAAGATGTTCAACATCACTCATTATCAGAGAAATGCAAATCAAAACCACAATGAGGTACCACTTTACACCAGTCAGAATGGCTGCCATCCAAAAGTCTACAAGCAATAAATGCTGGAGAGGATGTGGAGAAAAGGGAACCCTCTTACACTGTTGGTGGGAATGCAAACTAGTACAGCCACTATGGAAAACAGTGTGGAGGTTCCTTAAAAAACTGCAAATAGACCTGCCACATGACCCAGGAATCCCACTGCTGGGCATACACACCGAGGAAACCAGAATTGAAAGAGCCACGTGTACCCCAATGTTCATCGCTGCATTGTTTACAATAGCCAGGACATGGAAGTAACCTAGATGCCCATCAACTGACGAATGGATAAGGAAGCTGTGGTACATATACACAATGGAATATTACTCAGCATTAAAAAAAAAATTCATTTGAAGCAATTCTACTCAGATGGACGAAATTGGAGCCCATTATCCAGAGTGAAGTAAGCCAGAAGCAAAAACAACAATACAGTATATTAACGCATATATATGGAATTTAGAAAGACGGTAACGAGAACCCAACATGCGAGACAGCAAAAGGAACGCAGATGTATAGACTAGACTCGTGGACTCTGTGGATGAGGGTAAGGGTGGGATGATATGGGAGAAGGGCATTGAAACATGTTAAATATCATATGTGTAATCAATCGCCAGCCCAGGATTGATGCTCGGGGCTGGTGCAGCGAGATTTCCAAGGGGGGAGGGAGGAGGGAGGGGGGTTCTGGAGGGGAAGCATATGTAAACCCATGGTGATATCATGTCATTGTATGGCAAAAACAATAAAAATAAATAAATAAATAATAAAAAAATAAAAACAAAAAGAAAGTCAGCTCAAAGAATTAGAGAAAATATTTTCAAAATATGTATTTTACAGCACCTAATGAGAGTGTATTTAGAATGTACAATGAATTCTATGAATCCATAAGGAAAACAAATGGATTAAAAAATGGCCATGAAACTTGAATAAATTTTTTTTAATATAGTAAGCATTTATTGCTTTGCTATTCAGAAAAATTAAGTTAAAGCATATTTCCTATTTTTCAAAAAAGAATATATAAAACTGGCCAGTAAGTAAATGAAAAATGTCATCAGTAAGAAAGAAAATGCAAATTGAAACTTTAATAAGATACCATTTCAAAGCCATCAAAATGGCTCAAACTAAAAGACTGATGATAATGTTGGGAAATAGGAACCTTGTGGCACTCTTAAACATTGCTGGTGGGAGTATACAATGAAATGCCCAGTTTAGAGACATATTTGACAATTTCTTAAAAAGGTAAACATAAATCTTTTAATTACAACCTAGCAATTTCATTTCTAACTATTTTACCAAGATAAATAGACACAAGTTCATAAAAAGAACTGTGCAAACATGATCTTAGTAGCTCTGTTCATAAAATTAAATAACTGGTAAAAAAAAAAACTCAAAAAACCCTCAATGTCCATCAGTAGAAGAATGGATAAACAAATCATAGTATATTCAAACAATGGTAAACTATTCTGCAATAAAAATACAATTACTGATATAGTCAGTGATAGGGATGAATCTCCAAAACATTGTGATGAACAAAAGAATCCAGACGCAAAGAGTAGGTAACATATATATTGCATTTGTATGAAGTTAAAAACTAGTCAAACTTATCTATGGTGGTGGAACAGGAAATTGTTGCTTCCAGCAGATTTGGTGGCCTGGGTGGTGAGGATCAGGAAAACATGATAGACATATTCTGAATTATAATGTGGCTATAGGTTATCTGGCTGGATACACCTGTCAAAACACAAACTATACACTTAAGTTATGTACAGTTAAATATATACAAACTCACTCAAGTATATGTGTGTGTGAGTGTGTGTGTATATATATATATATATATATATATACACACTCATACTTGAGGCAGATATATGTTTTACCTCAAGTAGAACTTATATGCCTCTTGATGGAAAAATTCATATATTTCAAGGGATAGTCATAGACAGCAACTATCATCATCTCCTACAGAATATGACCCTTTGTTAACAATTAGGCAAATGTGAATCTACAGTAATTGAGCCAGGCTAGGTAACAAAAAAACAAGTGGCAGTAAACATATTATGACTACAAATGCAGGTAATACTAGGTGATCATTACCTAGGCAAGTCCTTCATCTTCATTGAATCTCAGTTTCTTATCTGTAGAATCAACATGATTAGATGTCAGGGGATTTTGTCATCAGTTTTCTTGAAACATTTTATCTATGAACACAACATGCAGAAATAAAGGCAGAACTTCCCTAGGTGAAGTGGAGTGGGGCTTCAGTACACATCCATATAGGCCTGCCTGTTTCCACTGCAGTGGGCCCCATGCATCTCTGGGGAACCCTATGATTCTGACATAGATACTTCAAAGCTCTGCCTTTGAACACAGATTTTTCAAAGCTCTGTCTTTGAAAGCCTTAGCCTCAAAGTAATTAATCTGCCATTTATTTTTAATATAATTATATTTCAATGCTCATTTTAATGGTATATTATTTATTTATATAGACACAAAGCACTGTATAAGTCTAGTGTTTACCACATAATGATCTGATTTAAATACACCATGGAGTGATTATCACAACAGGTGGATTAACATCATCTCATACAGATACAAACTAAATGGAAAGATTTTTTCTTCTGATAAGAATGCTTAGGTTTATACTCTCTTGCCATTTCCTACTCCAGAGGATCTTCCCAACCCAGGGATCAAACCTGTGTCTCCTGCACTGGCAAGTGGATTCTTTGAATTTAGCCACCTGGGAAGCCCCACAGAAAGAGAAATACACATGACATTTGTTGCATTCGTCTATTGATAGGCATTTAGGTTTATTCCATATCCTGGCTATAGTAAATAATTATTCAATGAACATGGGGGTGCACGTATTTTTTTGAGTTAGTATTTTTGTTTTCTTCAGAAGAAGTGGAAGTTTTGCTAGATCTATTAGTTTGCTAGAACTATTTGGTAGTTCTATTTTTAACTTTTTGAGGAATCCACATACTGTTTTCTGTAGTGGTTGCATCAATTTACATTCCCACCAACTGTGTTCAAGTGTTCACTTTTCTCTACATCTTCACCAACACAGATTTATTGCCTTTTTGACAATAGCCATTCTGACAGGTATGAGATGATATCTCATTGAAGTTTTGATTTGCATTTCTCTGATGATTAGAGATATTTAGCATCTTTTCATATGCCTGTTGATCATTTGTATGTCTTCCTTGAAAAAAACATCTGTTAAGATTCCCTGCCCAGTTTTAAATAAATTTTGTTTGTTTTGTTTTTGAAGTCGACTCAGGTAAGTTATTTGTATATTTTGCAGTTAACCTCATACCAGATATATCATTTTCAAATATCTCCTTCCATTCAAGAGGCTACCTTTTCATTTTTGTTGGCAGTTTCCTACACTACACAAAAGCTTTTTAGTTTGATGTGGTCCCATTTGTCTCTTTTTAAAATTTTATCACCCTTGCCTGAAAAAACATATCCAAAACAATATTCTGAAGACTGATGTCAAAGAACATTACAAACTATGTTTCTATCCAGAAGTTTTACAGTTTCATCTCTTACATTCAAGTCTTTAACCCATTGTAACTTACTTTTGTGAGCAGTGAGTAGTACAGTTTGATTATTTTGCATGTAGCTGTCCCAGTTTTCTCAACAGCATTTGTTGAAGAGATTATCCTTTCCCCTGAGTCTGGACAAACTCTGAGAGATAGCAAAGGATAGGGAAGCCTGGTGCACCACAGTTCATGGGGTCCCAGAGTCGAATACAACTTAGTGACTGAACAACAGTCTTTTCCCCATTGTACATCTTGCCTTGTTTGTCATAGATTAATTCTTCATAGAAGTGTGGATTCATTTCTAGGCTCTCCATTTTGTTCCACTGATCTATGCAATTGTTTATGGGCCAGTGCCATACTGTTTTGATTAGTGTAGCTTTATAGTATAGCTTGAAGTTGGAACATGATACCAGTAGCTTTGGTCTTCTATCTCAAATTGTTTTGACTATTTGGGGCTTTTTTTGATTGCATACAAATTTTAGAAGTATTTGTTGTTGTTTTGTGGGACATGCCATTGGTATTTTGATAGGGATTGCATTGAATCTGTAGATTGTCTTGGATATTGTGGTCATTTCAAAAACACTAATTCTTTCAATACACCAATGTGATCATAGTATATGATCTTTTTAATTTATTGTTGGATTTGGATTGCATATATTTTTGAGGAATTTTGCATCAGTGGCATTGCTCTGGAGTTTTCTGTGATAACTTTGTCCAATTTTGCTATCAGGATGACACTGGCCTCATAGAATGAATTCAGAAGTCTTCCTTCCTCTAATTTTTTGGAATGATTTGAGAAGGATAGGTGTTAACTCTTATGTAAATGTTTTATAGATTTCACCTGTAAAGACATCTGATCCTGGACTTTTGTTTGGAATTTTAATTATTGATTCAACTCACAGTTAGTAATCGGTCTGTTCATATTTTCTATTTCTCCTTGTTTCAGTCTTGCAAGTTTATACATTTTTAGGAATTTGTCCATCTCATCTAGGGTATCCCTTTGATTGGCATATAATCATGTGTAGTAATCCACTGAGATCCTTTGTATTTCTCTGGTATTGATTGTAACTTTTCCTTTCATTGATTTGGATACTCTTTTTATTTTAATAAGTCTGGCTAAGTTTTATCAATTTTGTTTATGTTTTCAAAGAGTCAGTTCTTAGTTTCATGGATCTTTTCTAGTTTCCTTTAGTATTTATTTCATTTATTTTTGCTCTGATCTTTGATTTCTTTCCTTCCTTTAACTTTTCGGTTTTATTTTTTATTCTTTTTCTAATTATTTTAGATACAAGGTAAGGTTCTTTGAGTTTTTTGTTTGTTTGTTTTGTTTCCTGAAGTAGGCTTGTATTGCTATAAACTTCCCTCTTAGACTTGCTTATGCTTCATCCCATAGATTTTAGATTACTGTTTGTTGTTTTCATATGTCTCCAGGTATTTGATTTCTTCTATGATCCATTAGTAATTTTGCAGCATATTATTTAGCTCCATGTTTTCATGTGTTGGGCTTCCCTGGTGGCTCAGAAGGTAAAGCGTCTGCCTGTAATGCCAGAGACCCAGGTTCAATCCCTGGGTCAGGAAAATCCCCTGGAAAATGAAATGGCAACCCACTCTGGTACTCTTGCTTGGAAAATCCCATGGATGGAGAAGCCTGGTAGGCTATATTCCATGGGGTCAAAAAGACTTGGACATGACTGAGCAACTTCACTTTAACTTTTCACTTTCACTTTTTCATGTGTTGGTTTTTTTCTTTTTTTAATTTTTTCTCTTGTAGATGATTCCAATCTCATAGGATTATTGTTGCAAAAGATGCTTGATATGATTTCAGTTTTTCTAAAATTTACTGAGACTTCTTTCATGGCCTAGTATATGATTTATCCTGGAGAATTTTCCATGTGCACTTGAAGTGAATGTGTATTCTGTTGCTTTTAGATAGAATATTATACATACATACATACATACATACACACACACATATTAATGTTCCCTACTATTATTTTTATCCATTTCCCTGGTGGCTCAGATGGTAAAGTGTCTGCCTACAATGTGGGAGATCTGGGTTCAATCCCTGGGTTGGGAATATCCCATGGAGAAGGAAATAGCAACCCACTCCAGTACTCTTGCCTGGAAAATCCCATGGATAGAGGAGACTTTGTAGGCTACAGTCCATGGGGTCACAAAGAGTCAGACATGACTGAGCAACTTCACTTCACTATTATTTTTATTATCAATTTCTCCCTTTATGTCCATTAATATTTGCTCTACATATTTAAGTGTTCCTATGCTGGGTGCATGGGCTCCCCAGGTGGCACAGTGGTAAAGAATCCACCTGCTAGTTTAGGAGATACAGGTTTGATCCCTGAGTCAGGAAGATCCCCTAAAGAAGAAAATGGAAACCCACTCCAGTATTCTTGTCTGGTAAAGCCCACGGACAGAAGAGCCCAGAGGTCTATAGTCAATGGAGTCACAAAAGAATTGGACACCACTTAAAAGCAATCCCACTGCTGGGCATACACACCGAGGAAATCAGAATTGAAAGACACGTGCACCCAAATGTTCATCGCTGCACTGTTTATGATAGCCAGGACATAGAAGCAACCTAGATGCCCATCAACTGACAAATGGATAAGAAAGCTGTGGTACATATACACGATGGAATATTACTCAGCCATTAAAAAGAATACATTTGAACCAGTTCTACTGAGGTGAACGAAACTGGAGCCTATTATAGAGAGTGAAGTAAGCCAGAAGGAAAAACAACAATATAGTATACTAATACATATATACAGAAATTATAAAGATGGTAATGATAACCGTGTATGTGAGGCAGCAAAAGAGATGCAGATGTATAGAATAGTCTTTTGGACTCTATGGGAGAGGGCAAGGGTGGGATGATATGGGAGAATGGCATTGAAACATGTAAATTATCATATGTGAAATCAATCGCCAGCCCAGGTTTGATGCTAGATATAGGGTGCTCAGGGCTGGTGCACCAGGATGACCCAGAGAGATGGAATCGGGAGGGAAGTGGGGGGTTCTGGAAGGGGAACACGTGTATACCCATGGTGGATTCATGTCAATGTATGGCAAAACCAACACGATAATGTAAAGAAGAAAGAAAAAAAAAACTAAACAACAATAGCCAATGTTGGATGCACTGTTGTTCAGTTGCTCATTCACGTCTGACTCTTTGTGACTACATGGACTGCAGCATGCCAGTCTTCCCTGACCTTCACCATCTCCCTGAGCTTGCTCAAACTTATGTTCATTGAATTGATGATATCATCCAACCATCTTGTTTTCTGTCTTCCCTTCTCTTCCTGCCTTCAATCTTTCCCAGCATCAGGGTCTTTTCTAACGAATCAGTTCTTCATGTCACGTTTCCAAAGTATTGGAGCTTCTCTTCAGCATTAATCCTTCCAGTGAATATTAAGGATTGATCCTTTAGGATTGATTGGTTTGATCTCCTTGCAGTCCAAGGGACTCTCAAGAGTCTTCTCCAACACCACAGTTCAAAAGCATCAAATTTTTTGGCACTCAGCCATCTTTATGATCCAACTCTCACATCCATAAAGACTAATGGAAAAACTATAGCTTTGACTATACAAACCTTTGTTGGCAAAGTAATGTCTCTGATTTTAATATGCTGTCTAGATTTATCATAGCTTTTCTTCCAAGAGGAAAGCGTCTTTTAATTTCATGGCTGCAATCACCATCTGCAGTGATTTTGGAGCCTAAGAAAATAAAGTCTGCACTGTTTCCACTGTTTACCCATCTATTTGTCATGAAGTGATGGGACTGGATGTCATGATCTTAGTTTTTTGAATGTGAGTTTTAAGCCAGCTTTTTCACTCTCCCCTTTAACCTTAATCAAGAGGCTCTTTAATTTCTCTTCTCTTTCTGCCATAAGGGTGGTGTCATCTACATATCTAAGGTTACTGATATTTCTCCTGGCAATCTTGATTCCAGCTTGTGCTTCATCCAGCCTGGCATTTCACATGATGTACTCTGCATGTAATTCAAATAAACAGGGCAACAATATACAGCCTTGATGTACTCCTTTCCAAATTTGGAACCAGTTTGTTGTTCCATGCCCAGTCCTAACTGTTGCTTCTTGACAAGCATATAGATTTCTCAGGGCAACTCAAGTCATTTGGTGTTCCCATCTCTTTAATAAATTTCCACAGTTTGTTGTGATCCATGCAGGCAAAGGCTTTAGTGTAGTCGGTGAAGCAGAAGCAGATGTTTTTCTGGAATTCTCTTGCACATTTATTTATAACTGAATCTTCTTCTTGGACTGATGCTTTGATCGTAATGTAATGTTCTCTTTGTCTCTTGTTGCAGTCTTTGTTAAGACTATGTACTGGCATTCTTACAATTAGTATGTCTGGGTTATTTTTATGATTTCATGAGATCAACCTGAAACTTTCAGTGACATCAAAGGAAAATGAGTGACCTCTTGTCCAAAGCATTATAGGTAAGTTGGGGCTTTTCTGGAGGTTGGTCTGAAGAGTACACATATATACTAGATTTTCTAAAAATATATTGACTGTACTCTTACTTTTCAGTTGGAATTTCTTCCAAAATAATGGGCAAAGGGTGCAAACATTTCAGAAGGATGGAAGAATCCTAACAATTCTCTTTAAACAGTGATTTTTATTGAGATGAACAATGCTATGACACAAAATAAGCTATATAAACAAAAATAGCTAAATGCTGCTATCTGGAAAAAGGAGCACATACTTCAAATAAAACATGAAATACAGGCACTACATTATGGAAATAGGTTTACTGTCAAACAGGCAATTAAAATCTAAAGTGTAGTGAGCCAAAGACACATTCATTTTGTAAAGCTGGGATGAATAACAAGAGGACTCCCTCCACTTCTTTTCTCTTTCTTACAAATAAAACAGAAATAGAATTATTTTACTTATGGTGGAGTACATATTTTCAGACAATGCTGACACATCTTTATTGCTCAATCTGTTACTAAAAAAATTAAACCTGCTTTTGCAGTGTGTGGACAGTTTGGCTGCACATTGTTAATAGCCTCTACCTGAGTTAATATACCATTTAGAGCTATGTGACTGTGAAAATAATCCTTGAAGTAAACAACACATACTCCATGGTAAACATTACCTTATCCCCAAGCAGAGTGAAGTCAACTCAATAAATAAAAGCCCTGGCAGTAATTTCTACCTCTTACAATTAAACTAATTATTGCTTGAAAATAAAGTGTGGTAATTTAATTACTTGCAGCAAAGCCCTACAAAGCTTATGTATTTGAGGACTTATTGTCTTTTGGTTAATGGACATTAATTTTTTTCAACCATAGCTCTTGACCATTTTACAAGGACAATTACAGCATAGGCACAGGAAGAGTTGTGTGAGTAAATCCAGTTATCTAAAATGAGCACCAAAGGAAACCATTACTTGCCAAAGGACTCTAGGACATTGGTGACAAAATTAGTAAAGAAAAATAAGTTTAGTTTCTATCGCTGAGACATTTGCTGCAACTATAATGTTTACTCTCTTTTATTAAATGGAAACTAAAGATACAAGTAATATGGCTGGCTAGAAAATACATGGCTAATATTTATTAATGCATGTGCAGTATTTATCAAGAGCTATTAGACATACTGCACATAAATCATCTTAATTTTTGCAGTAGTCACAAGGTGGGCATTGTTCATCTTGGATGTGTTAGGATCATAAACAATGAACTAATTTCATAAAATGATAAAAGATGATAAAGTTAGCTTTGAGACAAAACAAAAACTCTTGTATCAAATCAAAGGCTACAAATATATAAAAATTTACAAAAATATTTATTTACATACACATAGTAATTTCACTACTGGGAACTTAAACCAGTAAGTAATCATATATGCTGTTTCCAGTATAACTTGTAGAAGCCAAGAAAAGAGAGAGAGATGAAGAAATCAAGACAAAAGATAGTTCCTATAAATCTACTACACAAAGAAGTGTTATGTATAATGGTTAGAGATGAGTTACATATTCAACTCTAAGTGGAGAACAAAACAAAAATCAATTACAAGTTTCAGTATCTCTAACATGAAATCAATAGGTAGAATTAAGTTCATGTTTCTGTGTTGGTATTAAGGTTTGATAAATATTTCCCCATGGAGCCTCATAAAAGTGATTCTCCTTAATGAACTTGAAATGTTCTTCAACAGCAGGCTTACAGCAAATATTACAAATCTTGAGTCATATTCGAAAGTGTAGCTCAGAGAAACGATTCCACCAGGGGACCAAACAGTGACAAGAATACTGAAGTCTCTGATGGTCTTATTTGAACCAAGAACAAATTTAGAGCATGTGGATGACTGGGTGAATTATAAAGGGTTTAAGTTTAATAGTTTTAAAAAACTGTATTCCCAGTACCTTGACCTCTGTCAAAGATGCCAGAGAAAGGATGAAAGGGGCAGAGTTTGCTGGGGTGGGGTGGTGGGGGGTGATTCTCTTCCTGTCTTCCTGTTTACAGAGAGCAGTGCCTTTCTTATCAGTTTCATTTTTGGGCTTTCTTTTATTTTAAGAGAGAATTCACTGGAGAAGAAAACTATGGAGTGAGTTTCCTACAGCAATATTTGAAGGAGAGAAATAATTACAACATAAAATCACAAATTTAGATGATCAATACCAAAATCAGATTGTCTGTATTCTTTGCAGCCAAAGATGGAGAAGCTCAATACAGTCAGCAAAAACAAGACCGAGAGCTGACTGTGGCTCAGATCATGCACTCCTTATTGCCAAATTGAACAAAGTAGGGAAAACCACTAGACCATCCAGGTCTGACCTAAAGCAAATCCCTTAACATTATACAGTGGAAGTGACAAATAGATTCAAGGGATTAGATCTGATAGAGTGTTTGAAGAACTATGGACGGAAGTTCATGACATTGTACAAGAGGCAGTGATCAGACCATCCCCAAGAAATATAAATGCAAAAAGCCAAAATGGTTGTATGAGGAGGCCTTACAAATAACTGAGAAAAGAATAAGTGAAAGCCAAAAGAGAAGAACAATATACCCGTTTGAATGCAGAGTTTCAAAGAATAGCAAGGAGAGATAAGAAAGCCATCCTCATTGATCAAAGCAAAGAAATAGAGGGAAACAAAAGAATGGGAAAGACTAGAGATCTCTTCAAGAAAATTAGAGATACCAAGGGAACATTTCATGCAAAGATTGGCTCAATAAAGGACAGAAAGATATGGACCTAACAAAAGCAGAATATATTAAGAAGAGGTGGCAAGAATGCACAGAACTATACGAAAATTATCTTCGTGACCCAGATAATCACAATAGTGTGATCACTCACCTAGACCCAGATATCCTGGAATGTGAAGTCAAGTGGGCCTTAGGAAGCATCACTGCAAACAAAGCTAGTGTAGTTGATGGAATTCCAGTTGAGCTCTTTCAAATCCTGACAGATGATGCTGTGAAAGTGATGCGTTCAATATGCCAACAAATTTGGAAAACTCAGCAGTGGCCACAGGACTGGAAAAGGTCAATTCTCATTCCAATCCCAAAGAAAGGCAATGACAAAGAATGTTCAAACTGCCTCACTATTGCACTCATCTCACAAACTAGCAAAGTAATGCTCAAAATTCTCCAAGATGGGCTTCAACAGTACATAATCATGAACTTCCAGATGTTCAAGCTGGATTTAGAAAAGGCAGAGGAAGCAGAGATCAAATTGCCAACATCCACTGGATCATCGAAAAATCAAGAGAATACCAGAAAACATCTATTTCTACTTTATTGACTACATCAAAGCCTTTGACTATGTGGATCACAATAAACTGTAGAAAATTCTTCAAAAGATGGGAATACCAGACCACCTGACCTGCCTCTTGAGAAATCTGTATGCAGGTCAAGAAGCAACAGTTAGAACTGGGAATGGAACAACAGACTGGTTCCAAATTAGGAAAGGAATATGTCAAGGCTGTATACTGTCACCCTACTTACTTAATTTATATACAGAGTACATCATGCGAAATGCTGGGCTGGATGAAGCACAAGCTGGAATCAAGATTGCAGGGAGAAATACCAATTACCTCAGATATGCAGATGACACCACCCTTATGGCAGAATGTGAAGAAGAACTAAAGAGCCTCTTGATGAGGGTGAAAGAGGAGAGTGAAAAAGTTGGCTTACAACTCAAAATATAGAAACTAAGATCATGGTATGTCGTCCCATAACTTCATGGCAAATAGATGGGGAAACCGTGACAGACTATTTTTTGGGGCTCCAAGATTGCTGCAGATGGTGACCGCAGCCATGAAATTAAAAGATAATAAAGCTATGACAAACCTAGATAGCATATTTTAAAAAGTAGACATTACTTTGCCAACAAAGGTCCATCTAGTCAAAGCTATGGTTTTACAAATAGTCATATATGGATGTGAGAGTTGGACTATAAAGAAAGCTGAGTGCTGAAGAAATGATGCTTTTGAACTATGGTGTTTGGAGAAGACTCTTGAGAGTCCCTTAGACTGCAAGGAGATCCAACAAATCAATCCTAAATGAAATCAGTCCTGAATATTCATTGAAAGGACTGATGCTGAAGCTGAAACTCCAATACTTTAGCTACCTGATGCTAAGAACCAACTCATTTGAAAAGACCCTGATACTGGGAAAGATTGAAGGCAGAAGGGGACAACAGAGGATGAGCTGGTTGGATGGCATCACTTATTCAATGGACATCAGTTTGAGCAAGCTCCAGGAGTTGGTGGTGGACAGGGAATCCTGGCGTGCTGTAGTCCATGGGGGTCAGAAAGAGTCCGACATGACTGAGCGACTAAACTGAACTAAAAATCACAAAAGTACACTAATGACTAAACAGCAATATAAATTTAGTTCTAAAAGAAGCATTGTGCACATGTGTTAACGTTGGGTCATACACTGCAACTCTGATTTTAACAGAGATCAAAAGAAAGAAAGAAAGAAATCAGGCCCTCTTTCTTTTCAGTGAGGTGGCCGAACAGCAGACACACAGATGCAGATCTTTGTGAAAACCTTAACAGGCAAGACCACCACCCGTGAGGTTAAGCCCAATGACACTACTGAGAATGTCAAAATCCAAGACAAGGCGGGCTTTCCACCTGATCAGCAGTCTGGTTTTCACTGGCAAACAGCCAAAGAATGGCTGCAATCTGTCAGACTACAATATCCAGAAAGAGTCCACCCTATACTTGGTGTTTCATCTGTGAGACAGCATCATCCAGCCTGCTCTCCACCAGCTTGCTCAGAAATATAGCTGGGACAAGATGATCTGCCACACATGTTATACTCACTTACACCCCTGAGCTGTGTAAGTGGCAAGTGTAGGCTGTGTAACTGTGTAAGCTGCAAGTGCAGTCAAATCAACAACCTGCACCCCAAGAAGGTCAAATAAGGCCCTTCCACCCACTTCTCCTTGGCTCTCAGGGTGGCCACCTGCCTAAGCTCCATGGCCCTGGAGCCTCAATAAAATTTCCCTTTCATTGAAAAAAAAAAAAAAAGAAATCAATCAATTACAAGATCTGATGTCAACATGAGCCAGTATGTTGATGCTAACAGGTGATGTTTGTGAAAATTAAATATAGAAGATTTTATATGAAAAAAGAAAATACGTAAGGATGAAATTTTATTAATATGATTTGAAGGGATTTTTCTTTTCATCTTTAAACATTCCTTTAGGAAAGAGCAATAACTTTGACTACATAAAGTTTTTAAATTAAAAGCAAATCACCACATGATAGGAAATATTTGTTACAACTGCAATATAAAGTTTTAATATCCTTATTATTGATAATAATTATTCAGTGACAATAGGGAAAACAATGCAATTCCAAATTTTCTAACCATAATAATTTGGGTTTTTCTTGATAGAAATAATAACAACAACCATTATGTAATTACAGTGTGCCAGGAAACCTTTTAAATTACCAATATATGTAACATTTAATCCCCACAAAAACTCTTGTGAAGGAAGTAGTATTTATAGAAGTGGGGAACCTATATCATAGGAGTATGAAGTAACTCGCCCAAATGACCTGGCTAGTAAATGGTGGTTTCAGGAGTCAAACCCCAAGCAGTCTAGCTCTAGAGCTCACATTTTTACCCCAAACATGAGCTGTCTTTCAATAGCAAATTGCTAAGTTCCTCTCCGCCCTACCATACTCCATAATATTATACCATGGGACAGCAACGTGATCACCTTCCATCTACATGTGACTCTCCAACTTCCAAAAGGTTGTCACATGCATCATATGTTCCCAGAGCACTTCTATAAGCAAGAGGACTACCCTTCTGGCTTTGATCTAGTACTGCTATGAGATTTAATCTGTTCAGTGTGTGCTGTCCTTCTCATAGACTTGAGTTTGCAGTCTGTAGTCTCACTTGATACATTCTAGTCTATGGGGTTTGATTATCTGATTTCAGAAAGGATCCTGGGAGTGTTTATATTTCACAAATTATAGATAGTTATAGAAAGAAGGGAACAAGCCAATCTACTATAACATTCTAGTTTATTATTTAGACATAACAAAGGTTTTAAAGCTAATGAATGGCAGATATCAGACTAAAATTGATATTTTTCTAGGACAGAGCATGTAAATATAACAACGATCAGTAACAATATTAACTAGATACTCTAATATGAAATCTAATATGAATAATAAAGAACTAAAAATGCTTAAGCTATGACCTGAGACTATCATTTTCTTACTGAAAATATGACACTTACCTAGCTGCCAGCATGAGGCCAGAAACTCGGACCTCTAAGCAGGGCTATGATATGCTACAATCACATCTCAGAGGAATACAAGAAACATCAAAAAGCCTCTGTGTCCATCAATGTTTAGAGTTTTACCACACATGGGAAATAAATTACTTTAGCCTACATTTTTTTAGAGGTCAACACTGTTAACCTGTTTTACAGCTGAGATCCAAGGGAAATGAATAGCAAGAAAGTGATAGATCACAGTGAAGGAGTCAACATTTTAAACTTTTTCTACCCATCAAAAAGTTAAACCCAACTAATACCCAACAGAGTATTTGCTTTAATAATAACTAAAAAATGCTTTCTTATAAAAACATCTTAAGATTCACTACTCAAAGGAAATTTTGAATAGAAGAACAGGAAACAGAATACAGAAAAAAAAAACAATCCATGTGACTTCTCTTGAAGGTGTAAAAAGGGTCAACTATGATCTTTTCTTAGTACTCAGGAATTAATTTTGCAGTTGCTCATCTTTTGTTATCACAAAAATCTGAACTTTGAAAAATCATTATACTATAATACAATAATTATTTAGATTAAATGTGGCCTCCACCTCTTGGGATTAAAATTAGCAAAATTATCCAAAGTTCTCAGATGAAAAAAAGAGTACTGCCAAAATAATCAGCAAGAAATTTGGTGTTGCTTGTGCTTGTTTTTAACTAAACAAATGTTTATTTTAGAAAAAATAAAGAAAATACAGAAACTTTAAAGAAAAAATAAAATTGACTGTAATCTCACCAAGAAATAATAAATACAATTATACTAATAATGTTTGTAAAACACTCACCATGTACTGTTGTTCTAAACTATTTTTTATATGTTGACAGCTAATTCTTATAACAAACTTTTGGAGGACAGAGTTAAATTTTATAGCCTCATTCATAAAAGAGAAATTGAGTCACAGAAAAATTAAAATGACTTGCTCTAAATTGCTTACTTGCTCAGTCATGTCCGACTCTTTACAATCCCATGGGCTGTAGCCCACCAGGCTCCTCTGTCTATGGGGATTCTCCAGGCAAGATTCCTGGAGTGGGTTGACATGCCCTCCTCCAGGGGATCTTTCAAACCCAGGGATTGAACCTAGGTCTCCTTCATTGCAGGCAGATTCTTTACCATCTGAACCACTAGGGAAGCCCTGCTCTAAATTACTGAGTTACCAATTAGTGGTCAGACTTCAAGTCCACTTATTTTGGTTTTAGGTTAGTGATTGTTACCCACTATTCTCTACTACTGGAAACTGGTTTCTACACCACATATATCATAAACACTAAGGAAACAAATGGGTTCATGGAATGTAGACTCATAAGTTAAATATCATACAAGCCATGCAAGCGAAAAATTTCAGGCAGAGTTATAACCTGGAAATAACTTCTTTGTATTTTAATATTTTCATTTTGTAACATTGTCTACCAAATCAATCAGCTATCAGAAAAAAAAAGTTCAAAGTGAATTTCATTGTGACTATGACTAACAGCATGTTCTGAAAATGGGTTCAGGAGAAAATATAATGATACCATTATGGTTGGACTTGATATTGAATTGTCTTACTTCCATCAATTCAATACAGTACTTCTGCACTCAAAGGAGTCTGAAAATATTGATTAAAATCCAAGTTGAACAAAATAAAAGTTTTACATAATTTATGATACACACTGTCATATCTTAAAACAAAATCAGTGGAGATCTAGCTGCAAAATTAACAAGTTCATTTTTGAAGCTGATGTGGAAATTATCAGAACAAGAGGTAGCTTAATTTTGTTCTACTTCTTCACTACTGCCATGGAGTAGAGCTACCAATGGAACCTTTAGTTGTTTTTTACTTCTAATTTGTCAATTCCATCCATACCACAAAGTGATTCACATCTAGTGTCAAACTAGATGTGAACAAATTTCAAAGTTAAAAATTCACTCTGGGGCCATCCCTGGTGGTCCAGTAGTTAAGAATCCACCTTACAATGTAGGCGGCTCTGGTTTGACCCCTGGTTGGAGAGCTAAGATCTCACATGTTGTGGAGGAACTAAGTGCATGCACCACACCTAGAGAATCCTTGCACCACAGCAAAAGATCCCACATGATGCAGCCAAATAAGTGAATATTTTTTTAAAATGCACTTTGGACACCTATTGATACCTAAATTTCAAGGCAGTGTTTTAGTATTTAATAGAAACTACAAAATAGCTGTTTTATGAGTAATACATATAGGGTCGGGGAAGGCAATGGCACCCCACTCCAGTACTCTTGCCTGGAGAATCCCATGGATGGAGGAGTCTGGTGGGCTGCAGTCCATGGGGTCACTAAGAGTCAGACATGACTGAGCGACTTCACTTTCACTTTTCACTTTCATGCATTGGAGAAGGAAATGGCAACCCACTCCAGTGGTCTTGCCTGGAGAATCCCAGGGATGGGGAGCCTGGTGGGCTGCCATCTGTGGGGTCGCACAGAGTCGGACATGACTGAAGTGACTTAGCAGCAGCAGCAGCACATATAGGGTAATTCTATCAAGCCATAATTAAAGACAACTATTTCTAAAATTACTACATAGCAATGTGTCCAGTCCACCTTCTGCATTTTCATTTAAAAGTGACTACACAATCCTCCTCCAAAGTACATATATGATTGAGTGTTTGCATTATTTGGGGACAGAAAACTAGAGATTCAGAGTCCTGTTTTTATGATATTTAATAAGGGATAGTCCTGGAGATCATCTAGCTGTGGCAGAGGCAGGCTTGCTGCTTAATGTTACCTAGTTTTTTTTCTTCCTGGATAACACAGATCACATATCACTGTCATTGCCTGTGACTGAATTCTAACCAGAGGTTTGCAAGCCATCATTTATAGGCTCACGTTCAAGGCCTGGCCCGCAAAAAATCACCCACACATAATTTTCTCTGCTTTCTTTCCTTTCCAGCTGACTGGAAAGAAGACATCGTGTCAGTGACACTCTGAAGTTAGATTCCACAGTCCACAAAAGCCCATTCTGATATATATGATGACATATTTGAGCCAGTTGATAAGTTTTTGGCAGGTTGAGGTTTATCATGGTGAGAATATTTACACCAAAGAAATCAGCAAATATTACACCTTAGAGCTCTTTTTGCTTTTCTTCAGTTTGGGAGACTGTTTACTAGCACATGACTGCCATTAGAATGGTTTTGTAATCCACAGACGAAAGATGACAGAGCCAAAATCTAAAAGGAGGAACTCAATCTCTGGTTTACTACTGGGAAAAAGTCATCTGACCAAGAACACCTGTATCAGACTGTTATGACAATGAGAAACAGGGTGCCCAGGATTGCTATGCCCACTTTCACAGTATAACTAATAGCTTCCCCTTTCACTTACAGGGTGTCTTAATTTGAATAATCAGTTCAGTTCAGTTGCTCAGTCGTGTCCGACTCTTCGCAACCCCGTGAATCGCAGCATGCCAGGCCTCCCTGTCCATCACCAACTCCTGGAGTTTACCCAAACCCATGTTCTTCGAGTCGGTGATGCCATTCAGCCATCTCATCCTCTGTCATCTCCTTCTCCTCCTGCCCCCAATCCTTCCCAGCGTTAGAGTCTTTTCCAATGAGTCAACTCTTTGCATGAGGTGGCTAGCAGTTACTAATAAAAACTTGTAAAATTTCAAGATTTAAGCCACTGAAAAATTGAGGCTTATTTGTCACAGTCTTCATAGTTAATACATTAATATACTAGTTTCATTCCTTCATTGTACAATAAAGACTGATATTTGACTTTCATAGTAATCTTATGAAGAAAAGCAGTTATTTGATAATGCATGCACACTTTCACATATGTGTAAAATGAGGCAGAGAGAGTAAATTTTCCAAATTTAATAGAGGCAGGTGATTAAGAATTCCCTTGACCTGGAATCCAGGGCTATTGACCATAGCAATCTCTAAATCCTCAACAGGCTTTTGAAGATAACGTGTGACTTAGATATCATGATCTTTTTTTATTTAGGAAACTATTTCAGTTTGTACTTTCTCAATACATAGCATTTAGAGAGAGAATAAGATGGTCCAGATGCATCCTGGGTGACAATGTAAATATATTTAATAGAATTTTATGTCTCTGGGGGCATTTCATTTCTCAATCAGAACTGTAGTTGTACTTCAAAATGTTAACAAATTAAAACCATTTGGCTTGACATGAAATTCAACATTCCAAAATTAGTTTCTTTTTTTCTTTTGGCCTTTGGCAGGTATACTATAGAGAGGGCTATGCCTAGAATAAACAGTGCTGTACCTAAAATCAATCCACATTATAGTTAGATTGACTTTGGCCATGAAAATTCATGCCTAAATATAAACATAAAACCTCCACCAGTGTCCTTTCATAAAAAACCTCTGGATGGGAGAGGCTGGTTGAACACTGGTTAAACAACCAAGTTCCTATTGATCCTGTTAGTTTCTGAATTATTTCCATTGATTGCTTATGCCCAAACTTCTATGCTTTAATGTCATCATCGTATAGACATTCAGTCAATATTCTCAATCTGTTAGCATTCTACATTTTTATTCTGTGTGCATGTATGCTTTTTCTTTTAAATTTTAACTGAATGATAATTCCTTTACAGAATTGTATTGGTTTCTGCCAAACATCAATATGAATCAGCCATAGGTATACATATGTCCCCTCCCTCTTGAACCTCCCTCCCACCATCCTCCCCATCCCACTCCTCTAGGTTGTTATAGAGCTCTGGTTTGAGTTCCCTGAGTCATACAGCAAATTCCCAATTGGCTGTCTATTTTACATATAAATTTTAACTAATGTTTAAATCAAATACATGCTTCTCATGTTATATAATTTGGTCCTCATAGGAAACATATAAAGCAGATTCAGTAGTATCACCATTAAAGAAACTGAGGTTCACCAAAGGTAAGTACAATATCTACAACCTTTTCCAGACTATTGGTTAATACCATTATTGAAATGTATTGGTAAATTATAATTTCAATTCAGAAAATATCAGAAAGCTTCAAAACTTCTCTGAAAACAGAGAAGCCAAGCTCTTATTTTAATGAGACCACCAAAATTTAGGAACTAGACAAGAATAATATCAGAAATAAATCTCAGGGGGAGGGAACTAAGATGGCAGAGGAATAGGATGGGGAGTCCACTCTCTCCCCAATAAATACACCAAAAGAACATTTAAAAACTGAGCAAACTCCATAAAACAACATCCGAATGCTGGCAGAGGACATCAGGCTTCTGGAAAGGCAGCCCGTTGCCGACGAAAGAAGGTAGGACAAAAAAAAAAGTAAAAAGAGAGACAAAGAGTTAGGGACTGAGATCCCTCCCTTTCAGAAAAGGGAATCTGAAATGTTTCCGAACACCAGGAAACATTCTCCCCAGCGGATCTATGGCGGATCTCGGAGGGCAACATAAACGGGAGTAAAAATAGATAAGTAATTAAGCCCCCCAGATTGCGTCTGTAACTGTAACTCCCAGCGGAGCTGCGGCCAGGGCGCCCCATCCCCCACTAGCCGACACGGACTTCTCAGGGAGGGGCTTAGGGAGAGGACTGAGACTGAACGCTGGGGCACCTAAACGAGGGTGCTAACCGGAGATAGACCGCTGGGTAGCTTTCCCAAGGAAGAGCCCCCGCCAGGCTAGCGCAGAGAACAAAGGGCAGCGAGGACTCTGGTCCGCTGCAGGAGACAGTCGGGCGGAGTTGGGAGGCTTTGGGCTGTGGACCCGCCCAGCCCCCCGCCAGAGAGCGGCCCGGCGAGGCTTCTGCTCCCAAACCGTGGCAGAACTGGGTGATAGCCAAGACTTCTGGGGATTCTGAACAGTCGCCGCCAGAGATCGGCACTCCACACACCTGAGAAGGCGCACCCTGCTGCACGCCGAGAAAATCTAGTGGCTGGGCCGGGGGAAGGGAGAAGCCACAGCCCCCAACTGCGCCGGGAGACTGAGAGCCTGAGCAGAGGGGGCAGGGAAAGCGCACTCTCCGGGAGCGGGGCAAACCCTAGAGCGCTGAATAGACACTGAAGAGACCAGCAAACAGAAGATGCTAAAAGAAGAAGAGGGAACCGCTTTGCAGCAGACAGGAGCAACAGATTAAATCCCTGCAGGTGGCACAGACTGCATAAAAAGGAGTCTATAGGCCATGAGAAGTACAAGCCGGACCAAGGAACTAACAGAAAATGAACTAACCCCTCAATGTACGCAACAGTACCAGAGAAAGCCCTAAATATAATTTTACTGGGATCATCTTTTAAATTTTTTTTAAAACTTTTTGTATACTATTTTTTTAGTCCCCTATAATCCCGTTATTTTTTTTTTCATTATTTTTATTTTCCTTTTTTTTAATCACCTCTCTCTCCCTTATTTTACTTTCCATTTTCTTTCTTTCCTTTTATATCTCCTCTTTTTCCTTTTTTTATTTTTAATTGAATTTTTTGTTGTTGTCATATTATTTCTTATCTTATTCGTTATTTTTCTTTCTTTTTTTTTGTAAAAGTACTTGTGAGAATCCAATCTTTACTATAGATTTTTAATCTTTGCTTATTAATATTTGGTATCAACTTTGTATCTTTAAGAATCCAAGCTTCAGTACCCATTGTTACTTGGGAGTGAGATCACTGGCTTGACTGCTCTCTCCCCATTCTTGATTCTCCTTTTTTTTTTTTTTTCTTTCTCTTTCCCAACAAGTTACCTCCTTCACTCCCCCCCCACCCCCTTTATCTTCTCTACCCAACTCTGGGAATCTGTTTGAGTGTTACGAGTGGTGAAGAACACCGAGATAACTGACCACTGGCTGGATCTGTCTCTGTCCATCTGACTCTCTCCTTTTTTCTCTCTGGTCACCTCTCTCTCCATACTCCCTCTTTTCCTCTTCGTATAACTCGGTGAACATCTTCGAGGGATCCAGGCTGTGGAGAGCACACAGGGAAGTAATCACGGGCCACTTCACTCTCTCAACATCTGATTCCTCTCTTCTCCTTCTGGTCCATGCCATGTAACTCTGTGTACCTGTCTGAGTGTTCCTCACTGTGGAGAAACTTCTCATCAGTAAACTAGATGTTCTACCATCATTACTGCATAGATGAAGGAGTCCTGAGGCTATTGGAAGACAGGAGACTAAGCCCAGATCCTGAGAATTCCAGAGAACTCCTGGATCCAGGAGTTAATTAATCGATAGGAGCGCATCAAACTCCTCCATACCTAAACTGAAACCAAGCACCCCCCAAGGGCCAACAAGCTCCAGAGTAAGATATACCAAGCAAGATCTCCAGCAACATAGGAACACAGCCTGGAGCTTCAATACACAGGTTGCCCAAGGTCACACCAAGCCCACCGACATCTCACAACTCTTTACTGGACACTTCATTGCTCCTTAGAGTGAGGAAACACAGATCCACCCACCAGAAAACCACACAAGCTTTCCCAACCAGGAAAATTTGGCAAACCACACATCCAACCCCACCCATAGTGAGGAACCCCCACAATAAGGGGACAACACAGCAAGATAAACAAAATGAAAAGGCAGAGAAATACCCAGCAGGTAAAGGAACAGGATAAATGTCCTCCAGACCAAACAAAAGGCAAAGAGATAGGATGTCTACCTGATAAAGAATTCTGAATAATGATAGTGAAAATGATCCAAAATCTGGAAAATAAATTGGAGTTGCAGTTCAATAACCTGCAGGCAAGGATTGAGAAGATGCAGGTAAGCTTTAACAAGGACTTAGAAGAAATGAAAAAGAGTCAAAATACAATGAATAATGCAATAAATGAGGTCAAAAACACCTTGGAGGGAACTAACAGTAGAATAACAGAGATAGAAGACAGGATAAGTGAGGTAGAAGACAGAATGGCAGAAATAAATGAAACAGAAAGGAAAAATGAAAAAAGAATTAAAAGAAATGAGGACAATCTCAGAGACCTCTGGGACACTGTTAAACACACCAATATTCGAATCATAGGAGTCCCAGAAGAAGAAGACAAAAAGAAAGACCATCAGAAAATTCTTGAGGAGATAATTGTTGAAAACTTCCCTAAATTGGGAAAGCAAATACCCACTCAGGTCCAAGAAATCCAGAGAGTCCCAAATAGGATGAACCCCAAGCGGAATACCCCAAGACACATATTAATCAAATTAACAAATATCAAACACAAAGAGCAGATATTAAAAGCAGCAAAGGAAAAAGAACAAATAACTCACAAGGTGAATCCCATAAGGATAACAGCTGATCTCTCAATAGAAACGCTTCAGGCCAGAAGGGAATGGCAGAACATACCTAAAGTCATGGAAGAAAATGATCTACAACCCCAATTACTGTACCCAGCCAGGATCTCATTCAAATTTGAAGGAGAAATCAGAAGCTTTACAGACAAGCAAAAGCTGAGAGAATTCAGCAACACCAAACCAGCACTCCAACGAATGCTAAAGGATCTTTCCTAGATAGGAAACATGGATGGGGTATATAATCTCAAACCCAAAACAATAAAGTAAATGGCAATGGGATCATACTTATCAATAATTACCTTAAATGTAAACGGGTTGAATGCCCCAACCAAAAGACAAAGATTGGCAGATTGGATACAGAAACAAGACCCCTATATATGTTGTCTACAAGAGACCCACCTCAAACCTAGGGACACATATAGACTGGAAGTTAAAGGCTGGAAAAAGATATTCCATGCAAATAAAGACCAAAAGAAAGCGGGAGTGGCAATACTCATATCAGATAAAGTAGACTTTAAAATAAAGGCGGTGAAAAGAGATAAAGATGGACATTACATAATGATCAAAGGATCAATCCAAGAAGAAGGAATAACAATTATAAATATTTATGTACCCACCACAATATGTAAGGCAAATGCTAACAAGTATGAAAGGGGAAATTAACAATAACGCAATAAGAGTGGGAGACTTTAATACACCACTCACACCAATGGATAAATCAACTAAACAGAAAACTAACAAGGAAATTCAAACTTTAAATGATACAATAGACCAACTAGACCTAATTGATATCTATAGGTCATTCCACCCCAAAACAATGAATTTCACCTTTTTCTCAAGCGCACACAGGACCTTCTCCAGGAAAGATCACATCCTGGGCCATAAATCTAGCCTTGGTAAATTCAAAAATATTGAAATCATTCCAAGCATCTTTTCTGACCACAATGCAGTGAGATTAGATATCAATTACAGGAGAAAACCATCCAAACCTTCCAACATATGGAGGCTCAACAACGCACTGCTGAATAACCAACAAATCACAGAAGAAATTAAAAAAGAAATCCAATTATGCAAAGAAATGAATGAAAATGAAAACACAACAACCCAAAACCTATGGGACACAGTAAAAGCAGTGCTAAGGGGAAAGTTCATAGCAATACAAGCTCACCTCAGGAAACAAGAAAAAAGTCAAATAAATAACCTTACTTTACACTTAAAGCAACTAGAAAAGGAAGAGATGCAGAAGCCCAGGTCTAGTAGAAGGAAAGAAATCTTAAAGATAAGGTAAGAAATAAATGCAAAGGAAACAAAAGAGACCATAGGAAAAATTAACAAAGCCAAAAGCTGGTTCTTTGAGAAGATAAATAAAACTGACAAACCATTAGCCAGACTCATCAAGAAACAAAGGGAGAAGAACCAAATCAACAGAATTAGAAATGAAAACGGAGAGATCACAACAGAAAACACAGAAATACAAAGGATCATAAGAGACTATTATCAGCAACTATACGCAAATAAACTGGACAACCTGGATGAAATGGACAAATTCCTAGAAAAGTACAACTTTCCAAGACTAAACCAGGAAGAGATATATAATATTAATAGACCCATCACAAGCACGGAAATTGAAACCGAAATCAGAAATCTTCCAAAAAACAAAAGTTCAGGACCAGATGGCTTCACAGCTGAATTCTACCAAAAATTTAGAGAAGAACTAACACCTATTCTACTCAAACTCTTCCAGAAAATTGCAGAGGAAGGCAAACTTCCAAACTCATCCTATGAGGCCACCATCACCCTAATCCCAAAACCCGACAAAGATGCCACAAAAAAAGAAAACTACAGGCCAATATCACCGATGAACATAGATGCAAAAATGCTTAACAAAATTCTAGCAAATAGAATCAAACAACACATTAAAAAGATCATACATCATGAGCAAGTTGGCTTTATCTCAGGGATGCAAGGATTCTTCAATATTTGCAAATCAATCAATGTAATACACCACATTAACAAATTGAAAAATAAAAACCACATGATTATCTCAATAGATGCAGAGAAAGCCTTTGACAAAATTCAACATCCATTTATGATAAAAACCATCCAAAAAGTAAGAACAGAAGGAACATACCTCAACATAATAAAAGCTATATATGACAAACCCACAGCAAACATTATCCTCAATGGTGAAAAACTGGAAGCATTCCCCCTGAAATCAGGAACAAGACAAGGGTGCCCACTCTCACCACTACTATTCAACATAGTTTTGGAAGTCTTGGCCACAGCAATCAGAGCAGATAAAGAAATTAAAGGAATCCAGATTGGAAAAGAAGAAGTAAAACTCTCTCTGTTTGCAGATGACATGATCCTCTACATTGAAAACCCTAAAGACTCTACCAGAAAATTACTAGAGCTAATCAGTGAATATAGCAAAGTTTCAGGATAAAAAATCAACACACAGAAATCCCCGGCATTCCTACACACTAACAGTGAGAAAACAGAAAGAGAAATTAAGGCAACAATTCCATTTACCATCAAAACAAAAAGAATAAAATACTTAGGAGTATTTTTACCTAAAGAAACAGAAGACTTGTATATAGAAAACTATATAACACTGATGAAAGAAATCAAAGAGGACACAAACAGATGGAGAAATGTGCCGTGTTTGTGGATTGGAAGAATCAATATAGTGAAAATGAGTATACTACCCAAAGCAATCTATAGATTCAATGCAATTCCTATCAAGCTACCAGAGGTCTTTTTCAGAGAATTAGAACAAATAATTTCACAATTTGTATGGAAATACAAAAAACCTCGTATAGCCAAAGCAATCTTGAGAAAGAAGAATGGAACTGGAGGAATCAACCTACCTGACTTTAGGCTATACTACAAATCCACAGTCATTAAGACAGTATGGTACTGGCACAGAGACAGAAATATAGATCAATGGAACAAAATAGAAAGCCCAGAGATAAATCCATGCATCTATGGACACCTTATCTTTGACAAAGGAGGCAAGAATATACAATGGAGAGAAGACAACCTCTTTAACAAGTGGTGCTGGGGAAACTGGACAGCCACTTGTAAAAGAATGAAACTAGAACACTTTCTAACACCATACACAAAGATAAACTCAAAATGGATCAAAGATCTAAGCATAAGACCAGAAACTATAAAACTCCTAGAGGATAACATAGGCAAAACACTCTCCGACATAAACCAAAGCGGGATCTTCTATGACCCACCTCCCAGAATATTGGAAATAAAAGCATGAATAATCAAATGGGACCTAATTAAAATTAAAAGCTTCTGCACAACAAAGGAAACTATAAGCAAGGTGAAAAGACAGCCTTCAGAATGGGAGAAAATAATAGCCAATGAAGCAACAAACAGTTAATCTCAAAAATATACAAGCGACTCCTGCAGCTCCATTCTAGAAAAATAAACGACCCAATCAAAATTGGGCCAAAGAACTCAACAGACATTTCTCCAAAGAAGACATAAAAATGGCTAACAAACACATGAAAAGATGCTCAACATCACTCATTATCAGAGACATCAAATCAAAACCACAATGAGGTACCACTTTACACCAGTCAGAATGGCTGCCATCCAAAAATCTACAAGCAATAAATGCTGGAGAGGATGTGGAGAAAAGGGAACTCTCTCACACTGTTGGTGGGAATGCAAACTAGTACAGCCACTATGGAAAACAGTGTGGAGGTTCCTTAAAAAACTGCAAATAGACCTGCCATTTGACCCAGCAGTCCCACTGTTGGACATATACACGGAGGAAACCAGAATTGAAAGAGCCACGTGTACCCCAATGTTCATCGCTGCATTGTTTACAATAGCCAGGACATGGAAGCAACCTAGATGTCCATCAATGGACGAATGGATACGAACGCTGTGGTACATATACACAATGGAATATTACTCAGCATTAAAAAAAAATTCATTTGAATCAGTTCTACTCAGGTGGATGGAACTGGAGCCTATTATCCAGAGTGAAGTAAGCCAGAAGGAAAAACAACAATACAGTATATTAACGCATATTTATGGAATTTAGAAAGATGCTAATGAGAACCCAGCATGCGAGACAGCAAAAGGAACGCAGACGTATAGAACAGACTCGTGGACTCTGTGGATGACGGCAGAGGTGGGATGATATGGGAGAATGGCATTGAAACATGTTAAGTATCATATGTGAAATCGATCGCCAGCCCAGGATTGATGCTCGGGGCTGCTGCACCGAGATTTCCCGGGGTGGGGGGGCGGGGGGCGGTCGGGAGGGAGAAGGGAGGGGGTTTCTGCAGGGGGAGCATGTGTACACCCATGGCGATATCATGTCATTGTATGGCAAAACCAATAAAAAAAAAATGGGAAGAAAAATAAAAAACAAAGAAAGAAATCTCACTGATGAACAGAAATACAAAAATTCTAAATAACATATTTTCAATCCAAATCTAACATTTCAGATTCTTCATGTTGTTCAGTCACTAAATCATGTCCAACTCTTTTGTGACCCCATGGTCTATAGCCTGCCAGTCTCCTCTGTCCATGGGATTACCCAGGCAAGTATACTGGAATGAATTGCCATTTCCTTCTCCAGGGGATCTTCCCAACCCAGGAAGTGACACTATCTCCTGCATTGCAGACAGATTTCTACCACTGAGCAGATGAGAGAGAAATTTCTATGCAGGTTGATAAGAAGTCTCCTAGGAGGAGAAAAGGGTCTGGGCCTCTCAAGGAGGAGATAGGGGTCTGGAATTCTCAAGGAGGAGGAAAGGACAATTGTCTTTTCTCTCTCTCTCTCTCTCTGTGTTCCTTACTCTTAGTCACATAAAATCTTTTTTTCTTTAAGCCAGGAACTGATAATTACACAACAAACAACTCGGTTTAAACTCAGTACTAAGGATTATATAACAACAATGTATCCTGCTTGAGGATAGTTTCTCCTTGAAAACCTTCTGACTAATCCTGTTATCTTAGAATGTATGAGAATGGGTCTGGTAAGATCTTTCTATTGTTAAACTAATCCTGTTACCTTAAAAATGTAAATTGTGGGAGTGGATCTGGTAAAGTTTTTTACAACTTTGAGACATTCTTTTGATTTACTGTAATAACTAATTAAAAAACTCCCCTGCTTAGACTAGCTGGGGGGCAGTCTCCCTCCCCCTTCTGATGTCTATGTCAGAAGCTTTCTCTGTCCCTTTCTCACTTTAATAAAACTGTTACACTAAAGCTCTCAGATGATCAAGCCTGGTGTCTGGTCCCAGAGCTAAATCATCTTCTTCGGAGATCACGAATCTGACGTCCTTCACGTAAGCTATCATCCTGGGGGCTCTTCTGGGATCTTCAGGACAAGGTAAGAACACTCAGAGCTCTAGCACTCTCTGCTTTCTCAGTGTACATGTTTTCTTCTTCACTGTACTAACTCTCCAGTGTGCTTGTGTGAATGAATGACAGGCCCTGCACAAAGCACGTGATGAGCCCCGCTCTGTGGCTTCTTGGTCTTTAACAATAAGCTATCACCACCAAGGGTTTCCCAACAATTTCAGGAACATAAGAATTGCTTAATTTCAGAGTATTTAATGGCATAATCTGTTTAAACACATTAGTGGAAGATAAAAAAAAATGTATGATTGTATCAATAACTTCAAAAAAGATTTGAGTAAATAAAACTTTTTTTTTTTTGCTTAAGAAATATATGTGGGTTTTTTTTTTTTTAATCTTTCCACAGGTACTATCATTTAAATTAAGACACTCCTATGAGTCGAAGGGGGTGCTATTAATTAGGTTGAGAAAATGGATACGATACTGCCCAAAGTAAATCATGGCACCCTGTTTCTTACTGACATGACAATCTAATAATTTTGTCTAAAAAATTAAGACAGAAACATTATGAACTATATAAAAAATGAAAAACTAGCAAATAACAAATAATTCTTAGCAAACCAGAATATAGTGTAGCATTTGCCTCGTGTTATGAAAGATGTTGACCCAAAACCTCTAGAGAATGAAATACTAATTCACACCCCTAAAATTATAAAAGTCAGATAACAAGAATCAGAGAGTATGTGAAGAAATCAGCAGTTTACCACTGTCTAATAAATATCAAAATATACTTGAGCTAGGATCTAGCAATCTTAGTTTTAAATATATGTTAGAGAATCCATCATATAGACCAAAGGATGTAAAGGATATATGCACAATTTCTAATAAAAAAAATACTAGAGGATCTGGATAAATCCAAAGGTGGTGGGTATGTTACAATATATTCCTATAATGTATTATACTCTTCAATAAATTATTTTGATTTTGTTTCTCCTCAAGGATAAGCCTCCAATATATACATCTGAATGAAAATATTGTTATGTTCCTCTAAAAATCAAGCTATTGAAATATATTCAGTGTGATGAATAAAGTGTTATGTAAAATATTTTTAAAAGGTGGACATGAAACATGTAGTCAAAACATTAAAAACTGGACCAAAAAGATATGAATCAACTTTAAAGTATAACTACTTAGTAGATATATCCTTACCATCTCATAAGATAGTTTGGGGTATTAGGGTGATTACCACAATAAAATTAGGCACCAAGTTTCTGAAAAAACAATACAGTAACTACTATTAGGGAGGGAAGTTGAGAAGGAAGCATTGGAGGATGTAACTTTACCTATGAAGTTTTATATTATCTAAAATGAAATCTGAAATGAAAATTATAAAATATCAGTGTTTAATTCTTAATAGGGAATTTTTACATAAAATAATGAAATAAATTTTGTGCTATGAAGGACCATAAGCATCAGCTAAGTCTCTTGTTTTTCAGATATGAAAAAGAATAGACTACAGATGGTAAGATTAGAGAAACACTTAAAAACACAACTAGAAAAGGGAATTCATGTTTCCGGACTCTAATGTTCTCCCCATGAATTACACAGAATTTAATCAGAAAGATTGTGTGTGGCGTTATAATTTGATTTCAACAAAGATATTTTTATGTCAACTTATATTTTATTTTTCCTTCGGATAAAATTTCCTTCAACATATCTTTTTAAGTCTTCTCTATAGTAAGGTTTTTGTGTGTCTGGCTAGCCACTGTGAGAATTTCTGGTTGTCAGAAACATATCTTGGTTATCTTTTTATTTCCATTCATCTTAGTGTCTTATGCACACACAGACACACCAAACATTCAATATATGATCAAAGAGTTGAATGCATTGGTTTACTCTTGCAAAAAGTTGAGCAAATATATTTTAAATATCTGTTTTATGACATGCACTGTGGCATGCACTGGGCTTGTCATATATTATGTAGGTGAAGATTTTAACATTAAACTGAATACAAACTCTGAAGAGTTAAGTGTTCTTCAGGTGACATTCATCTTCAAGTTTCTGTGACTATCTCTGACCCATTTTGATAGGGATAATTTTAAACACATAAGAAGTAGGTAGTGCTGGGCTTTTTAGGTACAGTGATGAGCTAAAGCTAAAGAGATGCCAAGTACTGGCATGATTATCCCTCAAATAATCAATTTGTTTTTGCTGATCTTACAGCATGGAAGAGTTCAGAACAGCAGAGAAAAACTAATCAATACCAAAAAGGAATTCTTCCATGTGATTTTTTTTCATCAGCTCCTTTAAAAATAGTTATGAAGTATATAAAAATAAGATACCAACAGCACTTAAACACCTACATTAAAAAAAAAAAAAAAAAAAAGCTTTCCCCTGAGACTTTGCTTCTGGGTAAGAAACTGAGTTTTGAAGAATTGATGTTTTTGAACTGTGGTGTTGGAGAAGACTCTTGAGAATCCCTTGGACTGCAATGAGGTCCAACCAGTCCATCCTAAAGGAAATCAGCCCTGATTTTCATTTCATGGACTGATGTTGAAGCTGAAACTCCAACATTGGCCACCTGATGTGAAGAACTGGCTTATTTGAAAAGACCCTGATGCTGGGAAAGATTGGAAGTGAGAGGAGAAGGGGATGGCAGAGGATGAGATGGTTGGATGGCATCACTGACTCAATGGACATGAGTTTGAGTAGGCTCTGATAGTTGGTGATGGACAGGGAAGCCACACGTGCTGCAGTCCACGGGGTCACAAAGAGTTGGACACAACTGAGTGACTGAAGCGAACTGAAGAAGGAGTAAGGACAATTCATCCTGTCTTTTCCACTAAAAGCACTTATGAAAACTGTACAGAATGCATGGAACAGCTATTTAAGAAATGGAGAGTTAAATAATAATACAGTGGGAAGAGTATAAGAATTCAAAGAACTATCAAACTACCGATTAGTGTATCTTTTTCTTTCATATCCATGATCTCAACCAAACACACCCTGCCCCTCACCGAAATGAAAAACAACAATGAGCTCCAGAAGTTCTTTAGTTTTGGCTCAAAGTACCTCCTAACTGTTAAAAAAAAAAAAAAAATGAGTGAAATATCTCCATTTTTCTTTTCTTTTTTCTCCAGTCTCATACTCCAGCTCTAAAGCAATCTGGCAATGGTGGCACCAACAGTGGCAGAAAACAGAGGCCTGTGGAGGCTAAAATTCTGAACAAACATGGTCTTCCTGTATGATAAGGAAAACTGTCTTCCAAAGAGAACGGGACAAAATGTCATTGCTTTTTTCCACTATGTAGCCTTTTCTTTTTTTTTTTTTTTTTAATGCTCCCAGATGCAGAGAAAACCATGGAAAATATATAGCAGATTAGGGTAAATAAAATTCCAGCTTTTTGGCTGGAGTATAGAAAAGAGGTGACTCAAATAATCATCAAGTATGAGGAGAAAAAAAGGGAAGGAATTCACAAAAGTGACTCTATAACATTGTTTATAAATTGTCAGCCTTATAAACTGACAGTTTATAAACTGTCACAAGCTGAACACCCATGGGTCTGATCTTAAAAGCACTCCATAGTCCTTGGCAACTGAACAATGGGAGAAATCACCACCCAGGTCCCAGAGTAGCCACTGAGTGGTCCACTCCTAGAACAGATATATTTAACATCGCAAAACCTTTGAAAGAAGAACTGAGATTGAAATCACACCACACAAATGACTAGTCAAAATTTGTGGCCTGAACCTAAACAAGTCAAGTGCCTGAGCTAAAAGAGGAAAATAAAATAAACATTCTCCATAGGGTTTAAATAAGCCTCAGATTTTCAGTAAAAATGTACTAGCTGTTCAGGCAACAACTTAAAATTACTAGGTAAACAAAGAAATAACAGGGAGTGACACTTACAGGACACAGATATTAAAATTATCTGAAAACTTTAAAGCAGGTATTACAGATGTTTCAATATTTTAGATTGAATGTTCTTGAAACAAAAAATATAGACATCTCAAAGAATGAGAAAATAATAAAAACCAAATATAATTTTTAGTACTGAAAAAAAAAAGCCTAAAAACATTTAATAGTCAAGTTCAATAGCAAAAATTGAGATGGTAGAGCAAAGTTTGTGTACCTAAAGACAGGTCAATAAAAAATATTTAAGCAGAGCAAGTGAAAACAAAGCAATAAAAATATGATATTGGGGAAAAATCCATGTCACTGCAGTCTAAGATAGAAAGAAAAACCTGAAGTTCACATAAAAAATTTGAGGAACAAACGCAAACCATAATATGGGAAAAGGTATGAACCTACTCATTTAATCTGATGAGTCCCAAACTGGATAAACTCAAAGTCATGCATACTCAAACACATAATAAAACTGCTGAATACTAAAGACAAAGGAAAACAATCATGATGACATTTTTAAATGACATTACCTAGATGGGAACAATGACTGAAACAGCTTTGGATTTCTCATAAGAGACCATACAGCCAAAAGGAAAAGGAACAGTAGATCTGAAGTGCTAAAAGGAAAGAACTATCATCCAATAATTCCATATCCCGCAAAAACATTGCATGGGCTTCAGTAGTTGCCAGCACAGCTAAAATAAAAATATATAAATTATTTTTAACAAATCAATTAATTTTTCAAAAGTCACAAATTCCAAAGCTCACACATGAAATAGACAACAAATAGTATTTTAAATATTAAATAGATTTAAATATATAGCTAACAATCTCCCAAAAAAGAAACTTCCAGGCCAGATGATCTTTTTGGTAAATTCTGTCAAATATTTAAAGAATTAACATCAATTCAACACAACCTCTTTCATAAAAGCGAGAACACCATATGAGATCTGTATTACTCTGATCCTAAAACTAGACAAAGACAATTTTTAAAAAATCCTACAACACATTATCTCATGATATAGAGAAAGTCTTCAAAAAGTCTTCAAACCAAGCTTCTTCAAAAATTACCAGCAAATAAATGAACTTCCTTACATGGAAAAGAAAAGGCTACCATTAGAAACAAACAAGCAAAAAATATGAATGGAAGAGCTCACCAATAAAGGCAAATATAAAGTAAATGTAGGAAATCATCTGCACAAAAATATGATATCAAAACCAGCAACTGGTGAGCAAAGGAGAGCACAGATACAGGCCATCAGAAAAGCATTTAAAATTGAAAGACCAGCAACTAACAATACTGATTATACATAGACTGCTAAATCAAAACATCAAGGTAACTGCAAGTCAAAAATCTACAATACATACAGAAAAAGAATTCCAAACAACACTAAAATTATTCATCAAATTACAAGAAGAGAACAAAAGAGGAAGAGAAGAAAAAAGAGACCTACAAAAATAAATCCAGGACAATTAAGACAATGACAACAGGAACAAGCATGTGGCTAATCACCTTAAAAATGTAGATTAAATGCTCCAACCAAAAGAGACAGGCTGGCTGAATGGATACAAAATCAAGACCCATATATATGCTCTTTACAAGAGACCCACCCACTTCAGCTCTAGGAACTCATATAGACTGAAAGTGAGGGAATGGAAAAGGTATTCCAATCAAATAGAAAACAAAGACAGCTAGAGTAGCAATACTCATATCACACAAAGTAAACTTTAAAATAAAGGCTGTGACAGGAGACAGGGACATTGCATAATGATCAAGGGATCAATCCAAGAAGAATATAAAAAAATTGTAAATATATATGCATCCAACATAGGAGCACAACAATATAAAAGGCAAATGGGAACAGCCACAAAAGAGGAAATTAATAGTAGCAATAATAATGGAGGATTTTTAACACCCACTTATACCAATGAACAAAGGACCCAGATAGAAGATCAATAAGGAAACGCAGCCATTGAATGACACATTAGACCAGATGGACTTGATATTTACATATCACTCGATCCAAAATCAGCAAAACACATATTCGTCACGTGTACATAGAACATTCTCCAGAACTGATGCATGCTGGGCCACAAAGCACACCTCAGTAAATTTAACAAAATTTAAATCATAACATGCATCTTTTCCTACCACAATGCTATGAAGTTAGAAATCAACTACAAGAAGAAAACCATGGTAAAAAACACAAACACGTGTCGATTATATAATATGCAACTAAATAACTATAGGTCACTGGAGAAGTCAAAGAGGAGATTAAAAAATTTACCCAGAGACAAAATGAAAACACAATGATCCAGAACCTATGGGACACAGCAAAAGTATTAATTGTTCGAAGGGGGAAGTTTCAACACAATATTACCTTAGGAAGCAAGAAAAAGCTCAAATAAGCAACCTAACCTTATACTTAAAGGAAATGGTCAATGGAACAAAATAGAAAGCCCAGAGATAAATCCACGCATCTATGGACACCTTATCTTTGACAAAGGAGGCAAGAATATACAATGGAGAAAAGACAACCTCTTTAACAAGTGGTGCTGGGAAAACTGGAAAGCCACTTGTAAAAGAATGAAACTAGATCACTTTCTAACACCATACACAAAGATAAACTCAAAATGGATCAAAGCATAAGACCAGAAACTATAAAACTCCTAGAGGATAACATAGGCAAAACACTCTCCGACATAAACCAAAGCGGGATCCTGCATGACCCACCTCCCAGAATATTGGAAATAAAAGCACAAATAAACAAATGGGACCTAATTAAAATTAAAGGCTTCTGCACAACAAAGGAAACTATAAGCTAGGTGAAAAGACAGCCTTCAGAATGGGAGAAAATAATAGCCAATGAAGCAACGGACAAACAATTAATCTCAAAAATATACAAGCAACTCCTCCAGCTCCATTCTAGGAAAATAAATGAGCCAATCAAAAAGTGGGCCAAAGAACTCAACAGACATTTCTCCAAAGAAGACATAAAAATGGCTAACAAACACATGAAAAGATGCTCAACATCACTCATTATCAGAGAAATGCAAATCAAAACTACAATGAGGTACCACTTTACACCAGTCAGAATGGCTGTAATCCAAAAATCTACAAGCAATAAATGCTGGAGAGGATGTGGAGAAAAGGGAACCCTCTTACACTGTTGGTGGGAATGCAAACTAGTACAGCCAGTATGGAAAACAGTGTGGAGGTTCCTTAAAAAACTGCAAAGAGAACTGCCATATGACTCAGCAGTCCCACTGCTGGGCATACACACCGAGGAAACCAGAACTGAAAGAGCCACGTGTACCCCAATGTTCATCGCTGCATTGTTTACAATAGCCAGGACATGGAAGCAACCTAGATGCCCATCAACTGACGAATGGATACGAACGCTGTGGTACATATACACAATGGAATATTACTCAGCATTAAAAAAAAAAAATTCATTTGAATCAGTTCTACTCAGATGGACGAAACTGGAGCCCATTATCCAGAGTGAAGTAAGCCAGAAGCAAAAACAACAATACAGTATATTAACGCATATATATGGAATTTAGAAAGACGGTAAGGAGAACCCAACATGTGAGACAGCAAAAGGAACGCAGATGTATAGAATAGACTCGTGGACTCTGTGGATGAGGGTAAGGGTGGGATGATATGGGAGAATGGCATTGAAACATGTTAATTATCATATGTCTAATCAATCGCCAGCCCAGGATTGATGCTTGGGGCTGGTGCATCGAGATTTCCCTGGGGGAGGGAGGAGGGAGGGAGGAGGGAGGGGGGTTCTGGAGGGGGACCATATGTAAACCCATGGTGATATCATGGCATTGTATGGCAAAACTAATTAAAAAAAAAAAGGAAATGGAGAAAGAACAAGTAATAAAATCCAAAGTTAGTAGAAGAAAATAAATCATAAAAATCAGAGTAGAAATAAAGAAACTAGAAATGAAGAAAACAATAGAAAAGATCAATGAAACTAAAAGCTGGTTCTTTGAAAAATAAACAAAATTGATAAACTTTTAGCCAGACTACTCAAGAAAAAAGGGAGAGGGCTCAAATCAATACTATTAGAAATGAAAAAGGAGATATTGCAAAAGACACCAAGAAATACAAAGGATCATATGACACTACTACAAGTCACTATATGCCAATAAAACAGGCAGCCTGGAAGAAATGAACAAATTATTAGAAAGGTGTAATCAATCTCCCAAGACTGAACCAGGAATAAAGAGAAAGTAAGGACAGCCCATTCACAAGTATTGAAATTGAAACTGGGATTTAAAAACTTCTAACAAACAAAAACTCAGGCAGATGTGAATTTTACCAAATATTGAGAGAAGAGTTAACAGTTACCCTTCTGAAACTAATCCAAAAAATTGCAGAGAAGGAATACTCCCAAACTCACGCTATGAGGCCACAATTACCTCAATACCAAAACCAGAAAAAGATATTACAAAAATTATAGGCCAATATCACTGATGAAAGCAGACACAAAAATCTTCAACAAAGTATCAGCAATCTGAATCCAACAGCATATTAAAAGGATTATACGCCATGATTAAGTAGGATTTTCCTCCAGAGATGCAAGGATTTTTCAATAGCTGCAGATCAGTGGGATATGCCACATTGACAAATTGAAGAATAAAAACTATACGATCATCTCAATAGATGCAAAAAAGCTTCAAATAAAATCCAACACTGTATCCAGAACGTGAGCAGAGAGGGAACATACCTAATATAATAAAGACCAGGTATGACAAACCTTGGACTTCCCTCGTAGCTCAGTTTGTAAAGAATCTGCCTGCAATGCAGGAGATGCAGGTTTGATCTCTGGGTCAGGAAGATTCCCTGAAGAAGTACATGGCAACCTCTCCCAGTATTCTTGCCTGGAGAACCCCACGGACAAAGGGGTCTGGCAGGCTACAATTCATGGGGTCGCAAGAGGTGGACACGACTCAGCATCTAAACCACCACCACCGTGACAAACGTATACCTAGCATCGTACTCAGGTGTGCAAAGCTGAAACCATTTCCTGTAGGATCAGAAACAAGACAGGCAAGTGTCCACTCTTGCCACTACTACTCAACACAGTTTTAAAAGTCCTAGCCATGGCAACCAGAGAAGAAAAGAAAGGAACCCAACTTGGAAGTAAGAAGATAAAACTGTCAGTCTTTGCAGATGACATGATTCTATACACAGAAAATCCTAAAGATGCTACCATAAAACTCCTAGAACTCATCAGCAAATTCAGTAAAGTAGCAGGAGACAAAATTAATACTCAGAAATCTGTTGTTTCTTATTCTTTTTTCAATTTTAATTTTTTTTAATTGAAGGATGATTGCTTTATAGAATTATGTTGGTTTCTGCCAAACATCAACATAAATCAGCTACAAGTAGAGGGAGGGGACATATGTTGTGTTTCTATACACTAAAAACAAAAGATCGAAAAGAGGAATTAAAGATGCAATCCCATTTACCATCACATCAAAAATAATACAATACCTAAGTATAAACTGACCTTGGGAGACATGAAGACCTATACTCCAAAAACTATAAGATACTGATGAAAGAAACTGGAGATGACAGATAAAACATATAGCATTTTCTTAGGACTAGAAGAATCAATATTGTCAAAATAACTAAACTACCGAGGCTCAGTGCAATCCTTGCCAAATTACTGACAGCATTTTTCACAGAACTAGCACAAAAAATCTTAAAATTTGTATGGAGACACAAAGATTCTGAATAGCCAAAACAATCTTTAGAAATATGGAGCTGAAAGAAGCAGGTTCTCTGACTTCAGACTGTAGTACAAAGCTGCAGTGTACTATACAATGGAGGGAAGACAGTTTCTTCAATAAATGATGGTGGGAAAACTGGACAACTACATGTAAAAAATGAAAGTAAAACATTCTTTAACACCATAAACAAAAATAAATTCAAGAAGGATTAAGGACCTAACTATAAGACCAGATACCATAAAACTCTTGGAAGAAAAACATAGGGAGAACACTCTTTGATATAAATTGCAGCAATGCCTTATTTTTAACCCACCTCCTAGAGTTATGGAAATAAAAAATAAAAAATTTGGGACCTAATTAAACTCAAATGCTTTCACACAGCAAAGAAAACCATAAGCAAAACAAAAAGACAACCCACAGGAAGGGAGAAAATATTTACAAAATGATGCATTTGATAAACAATTAGTCTCAGAAATGTATGAGCAGCTCATGTGGCTGTTGCTAAAACAAACAAACAAACAAAAAACCCAATGAAAAAAATAGGCAGTAATAGAAACCAACACAATATGATAAAGCAATTATCCTTCAATCAAAATTAAAAATAGGCAGAAGACCTAAATAGACATTTCTACAAAGAAAACATCTAGGTGCCCAAGATGCACATGAAAAAGATGCTCAATATCTCTAATTATTAGAGAAATACAAATCAAAACTTCAATAAGGTATCTCCTCACACTAGTCAGAATGGCCATCATCAAAAAGTCTACAAATAATAAATGCTAGAGAGGTATTTGGAGAAAAGAGAACCCTCCTACACAGTTGGTATGAATGTATATTGGTGCTCTCATTATGGAAAACAGTATGAGGATTCCTCAAATAACTAAAAACAGAGTAACCATATGATCCAGTACTCCCACACACCTGGTCATATATTTAAGAGAGATGAAAACTCTAATTTGAAAAGATATGCACCCTGATGTAAACAGTACTTCTTTGGAGAATAGCCAAGACATGGAAGCAACCTAAGTGTCCGTCAACATATGAAAAGATAAAGAAGATGTGATGTTACACACAATGGAATACTATTCAGCCATAAAACAAAATGAAGTATTGTCATTTGCAGCAACATGGATGGACGTAAAGGTTATTATTCTAGGTGAAGTCAGTCAGAGAGAGAAAGGCAAATTATTATATGGCATCACTTATATGTGGAATCTAAAAAGTAACTTCTACAAATCTACTTACTTACAAAACATAAGTAGACTCAAATACATAGAAAACAAAAATGGCTATGAAAGGGGAAGGGGGAGGGATAAATTAGAAGTTTTAGACTAACATATATATACATATATATATACTATAAATAAAGTAGATAAATCACAAAGACTTACTGTATAGCATAGGGAACTATACTCAATATCTTACAATAATCTATAATGGAAAAGAAACTGAAAGAATCAGATTGCTGAAGACCTGAAACATTGTAAATCAACTACAGTTCAATTTATAAAAAAGAAGAAGAAAGATGGTCATACTTTCAAAGGCCCGTTTGCTTAATACCTTTTCACATATATGATAAAGTTTACACTTTGACAGTAGCTCCAGAGTATGAAAACTGTAATATCTCCCATGACCAACAGTTTGCTAGTAATAGAAGAGAGTCCAATTCTGTATCACTATCACTGCAACTTCAATTACTTTTCCCTCAGATCATCAAAATAAATCTTATAGTGGTAGAGAAAGTGACCAGGTGATATGAATTCAAATCCTTTTCTTTGCTGAAATTCACCATTTCCTGAAATGTCACTGGCAAGAAATTTATTCTATTATCCTAAATCTTTGACTCTCTTTGATGAGTGCCTGCAATGTAAACATTTTAAGCTGTCATAAGGAATTTACATTTTAGTCACAAAGAAAGATCTGGGACCAGTGCCAATGAGAAAATATATTTTATATATTATTTATGGATTATCTAATGTGACATGCATTTGCATTAGCCTAATCAATGCATTTGCTCCTCGAACAAATTTACATGAAAATTTTTATGTTATAAAGAAAAGACTTCTGATAAGTGTGGGAAATGAGCAAATGGAGTTGGATTTACGTTTTAATAATTTAATGTCATCAAATTCTGAAAAACTGAAGTATATATCTGCAGTTTTAGTTATAAACAGTTATAGTTACCAGGACATTAGTTACTCTAATAAATAGAAAATTTGAATATTTAGATGGTATTGATCACTTTTGAACAATTGAAAGGAAAAGGCCATAATATGAATGTAATGATGATGGACATTGCAAACTTCCCAGTTAAGGTATTCATAATACCACACCTCTCAGTCGTTGGCTAACGGCTGCCTCTGGGGAATGTTAATTCACTGGTTGCTTCCTGACACCTGTGTCTATGAGCAAAGTGGTGGCTTCAGCCCAAGAGCAGCCCTCCAAAAAGAGGCAAGTGCTGGCTGCTGGAATACAGGCTGACATGCCCAGCAATGGTGCAGTGGTGCAGTGGTCCAATGGAAATGGACAGTGCATATACAGCATCTGCTATAACAACTGAAAGAGAAAAGACCCTGATGCCAGAAAAGACTGAGGGCAGGAGGAAAAGAGGACAACAGAGGATGAGATGGTTGAATGGCATCATCAACTCAATAGACCTGAGTAGGAGCAAACTCCGGAAGATAGTGAAGGACAGGGAAGCCTGGCATGCAGCAGGCAAAGAGATGGACAACAATGAGTGACTGAACAACAACAGAAACACTCAGGATTAACTCTTGCTACAAACAAAGCTAGTGGAAGTGATGAAATTTCAGATGAGCTATTTAAAATACTAAAAGATGATGTTAAAGTGCTGCACTCAATATGTTAACAAATTTGGAAATCTCAGCAGTGGCCACAGGACTAGAAAGGTCAGTTTTCCTTCCAATCACAAAGATGGGCAGTGCCAAAGAATGTGCAAACTACTGGACAACTGTGCTCATTTTGCATGCTAGTAAGATTATGCTGAAAACCCTTCAAGCTAGGTTTCAATAGTACATGAACTAAGAACTTCCAGATGTAAAAGTTGGATTTAGAAAAGGCAGAGGAACCCGAGATCAAATTGCCAACATTTGTTGGATCATAGCAAAAGCAAGGAATTTCAGAAAAATTTCAGTCTGCTTCACTGACTATGCCAAAGCCTCTGGGTGTGTGAATCACAACAAACTGTGGAAAATTTTTTATGAGGTAGGAATACCAGACCAGCTTACCTACCTCCTAGGAAACCTGTATGCAGGTCAGAAAGCAACAGTTAGAACCTCCCATGGAGCAACTGGCTGATTCAATATTGGGAAAGGAGTACATCAAGGCTGTATATTGTCATCCTGCTTATTTAACTTATATGCAGAGTACATCAGGCAAATTGCCGGGCTGGATCAATCACAAGCTGGAATCAAGATTGCTAGGCAAAATATCAACAACCTCAGATATGCAGATGATAGCACTCTAAGGGCAGAAAGTGAAGAGGAATTTTAAAGATTTTCTTAATGAAGGTGAAACAGAATGAAAAAGTTGGCTTAAAAATCTATAGTCAAAAAACTAAGATCTTTACTTGCAGTCTAGTCATTTAATGGCAAATAGAAAGGGAAAAAGTAGAAGCAGTGGCAGATTTTATTTTCTTGGGTTCCAGAATCACTGAAAACAGTGACTGCACCCATGAACTTAAAAGACGCTTGCTCATTGGAAAGAAAACTATGACAAATCCAACAGCATATTAAAAAGAAGAGACATTACTTTGCCAACAAAGATCCATGTAGTCAAATCTATGGCTTTTCTAATAGTCATGTACGGATGTGAGAGTTTGACCACAAAGAAGGCTGAGCACTGAAAAAATTGACACTTTTGACTTGTGGTGCTGAATAAGACTCTTGAGAGTCCCTTGGATAGCAAGGAGATCAAACCAGTCAACCTTAAAGGAAATCAACCCTGAATATTCCCTGAAAGGACTCTTGCCGAAACTCCAATACTTTGGCCACAAGATGTGAAGAGCTGACTCACTGGTTAAGACTGAGGAAAGATTGAGGGCAGGAGGAGAAGGGAGGGGCAGAGGATGAGATGGTTATATGACATCACTGACTCAATGAAAATGGCTTTGAGTAAACTCCAGGAGATAGTGAAGGACAAGGAAGCCTGGTGTGCTGCAGTCCATGGAGTTGCAAAGAGTCAGGCAGGACTTAGCGAATGAACAACAACTACTCTTATAACACAAAATGGTTGAATGCAAAAAGCTGGAAAAAAAATTCTCTCAGAAAAAAACTCTCTCTCTCTGAGAAGGAAGCTATTGTAGCTTTACAGCTGTATTAGTATCAGATGAAGTAGAATTTAAGTCAGGAACTTAGAGAAAAGGAGACTATTCCATGATGATAAAAATAGTTTACTGGAGGCTACAACAATTCTAAATTTGTATGCCTCCACTTACACAGATTTTATTTTCTTGGGCTCCAAAATCACAGTATAAAAATATTTATCAAGTAAATTAGAATATATAAAGTAAATAAGAAAAAACAAGAGAAAATATGTAAATCATTTCCAGTTTTAACAACTCTTTTGGTAGCTAACAGAACAGATAAAAAACGTATTTGAATAATCTAATAAAAAAATTTGAGGTAAGTGACACACATGTAACATGACATCAAATAACTACAAGTTAATAATCATTTCATGTAGAACCAAAATATTTTTAAAAGATTCTTTACAGGGCTGGCCTTAAAGGAAGTCTCATTAAACTTCAAAAGTCATATATAGTATGTTCTCTGAACTTAGTGGAATTAACCTAAAAACTAAAAAAAAAAAATAACTAGAAAACAACTTTAAATAAAACATGGGTTCAGCAATATGTGAACCGTGAACTTCCCGATGTCCAAGCTGGTTTTAGAAAAGGCAGAGGAATTAGAAATCAAATTGCTAACAAACGCTGGATCATCAAAAAAGCAAGGGAGTTCTAGAAAAACATCTATTTCTGCTTTATTGACTATGCCAAAGCCTTTGACTGTGTGGATCACAATAAATTTTGGAACATTCTGAAAGAGATGGGAATACCAGACCAACCACCTAACCTACCTCTTGAGAAATCTGTATGCAAGTCAAGAAGCAACAGTTAGAACTGGGCATGGAACAATGGACTCGTTCCAAACTGGGAAAGGAGTACATCAAGGCTGTATATTGTCACTCAGCTTATTTAACTTATATGCAGAGCTCCATGAGAAATGCTGGGCTGGTTGAAGCACAAGCTGGAATCAAGATTACCAGGAAAAATATCAATAACCTCAGATACGCAGATGACACCATCCTTATGGCAGAATGTGAAGAAGAACTAAAGAGCCTCTTGACGAAGTAAAAGAGGAGAGTGAAAAAGTTGGCTTAAAACTCAACATTCAGAAAACTAAGATCATGGCATTTGGTCCCATCACTTCATGGTGAATAAATGGGGAGACAGTGGAAACAGTGGCTGACTTTATTTTTTGGGGCTCCAAGATCACTGCAGATGGTGACTGCAGCCATGAAATTAAAAGATGCTTGCTCCTTGGAAGAAAAGCTATGACCAACCTAGACAGTATATTAAAAAGCAGAGACATTACTTTGCAAACAAATGTCCATCTAGTCAAAGCTATGGTTTTTCCAGTAGTTGTGTATGGATGTGAGAGCTGGACTAAAAGGAAATCTGAGCACCAAAGAATTGATGCTTTTGAACTGTGGTGTTGGAGAAGACTCTTGAGAGTCCCTTGGAACTAATCCCAAAGAAAGGCAATACCAAAGAATGCTCAAACTACCACACAACTGCACTCATCTCACACACTAAGTAGTGCTCAAAATTTTCCAAACAAGGCTTCAACAGTACTTGAACCATGAACTTCCAGATGTTCAAGCTGGCTTTAGAAAAGGCAGAGGAACCAGAGATCAAATTGCTAACATCTGCTGGATCATTGAAAAAGCAAGAGAGTTTCAGAAAAACATCTACTTCTGCTTTATTAACTATGCCAAAGACTTTGACTCGAGAAGGAAAGGGCAACCCACTCCAGTATTCTTGCCTGGAGAATCCCATGGACAGAGGATACGGGTGGGCTACAGTCCATGGGGTCACAAAGAGTCGGACACGACTGAGCAGGAGCACAAGCCTTTGACTATGTGGACCACAACAAACTCTGGAAAATTCTTAAGGAGATGGAAATACCAGACCACCTGACCTGCCTCTTGAGAAATCTGGATGCAGGTCAGGAAGCAACAGTTAGAACTGGACATGGAACAACAGACTGGTTCCAAATTGGGAAAGGAATATATCAAGACTGTATATTTTCACCCAGCTTATTTAACTTATATGCAGAGTACATCATGAGAAACGCCAGGCTGGATTAAGCACAAGCTGGAATCAAGATTGCCGGGAGAAATACCAATAACCACAGATATGCAGATGACATACGCAAAGAGCCTCTTGATGCAAGTGAAAGAGGAGTATGTATGAGTTGGCTTAAAGCTCAACATTCAGAAAACTAAGATCATGGCATCCGGCCCCATAACTTCATGGCAGATAGATGGGGAAACAGTGGAAACAGTGGCTGACTTTATTTTTGGGGGCTCCAAAATCACTGCAGATGGTGACTGCAGCCATGAAATTAAAAGACGCTTACTCCTTGGAAGGTAAGTTATGACCAACCTAGACAGTATATTAAAAAGCAGAGACATTGGGATGACCCAGAGGGATTGGATGGGGAGGGAGGTGGAAGGGGGGTTCTGGATCAGGAACACATGTACACCTATGGCAGATTCATGTCAATGTATGGCAAAACCAATACAATATTGTAAAGTAAAAAAATGAAAGAAAGAAAAAAAAAAAAAAGAAAGAACTTAGAGGAAAAAAATAAAAAGCAGAGACATTACTTTGCCAACAAAGGTCCATCTAGTCAAGGCTATAATTTTTCCAGTAGTCATGTGTGTATGTAAGAGTTGGACTGTAAAATAAAGCTGAGCACCTAAGAACTGATGCTTTTTAATGGTGGTGTTAAAGAGGACTCTTGAGAGTCTCTTGGATTGCAAGGAGATCCAACTAGTCCATCCTAAAGGACATCAGTCCTGAATGTTCATTGGAAGGACTGATGTTGAAGCTGAAACTCCAATACTTTGGCCACCTGATGCAAAGAGCTGACTCATTTGAAAAGACCCTGATGCTGGCAAAGATTGAAGGCAGGAGGAGAAGGGGATGACAAAGGATGAGATGGTTGGATGGCATCACCGACTCAATGAACATAGGTTCAATTAAACTCCGGGAGTTGGTGATGGACAGGGAGCCCTGGTGTGTTGCGGTCCATGGGGTTGCAAAGAGTTGGACACCACTGAGTGACTGAACTGAACTCAACTGAAACTTCAATATTTTAAATATAAATTCCCATTCAAAAAGTTGATAGATCAAAGAAATCACAATAAAAATTAGAAAATATTAGGTAAATATTTTAGCTAATTTATTTAGCTAAAAGGTCATAAAGTATAGCATAAAATGTCATAAAATATAGCAGGTACAGTTAAACTCACTGATTGGAAATGGTTATGGCCTTAAAAGTATGTGTTAAAGATGAAGAAATGCTAAAAATCAGTGGTCAAAGAAGCTATCACAAGAATATAGAAAGGAGTAGCAAGTAAAATATAAAGGAAATAGAAGAAATTAAAGGGTAAAAATTAATGAAATAACAGAACACCCAATCAATAAGACCAGCAAAGGCATTTCCAAAATCCATTTGAAGTTGGTGGTTATAAACATAATGCAATGCCAGTGTGAATGTATTTTTTCCCATTAAATCCAGTTTCTCAAATGCAGTCAATGAGCAGTCTTTACCTAGTGCTGGTATTTTTTCGTAAAAGAAGATAATGAAAGAGGAAAATGACAAGGAGAGAGGGGGATGGTATATGAAAGGGAATTCTGGTACTGAGACCATTATAGCTAAAGCAGGTAAGCATGGATATGAAGAAATGGAGGTGGTAGATAAAGGATGGAATTAATATCAATGGACCAAAAGAAGGATGCCTATGTGAAAGTGGAGGGGCTTCAAACTGGGTTATGAATAGAATGGAGTAATTTTTACTTTTTTTTTTTTTGTCATGACTCTGGCAATATACTGAATCACAGTGAAAACTAAAAGCTCAGAGTAAAGATACGAGATTTGGCCAAAAGTACAGAAGCCTTAGAATTATAAAAAGTTAAGGGTTCTTAAGGAAACTGTTCCTTTTATAATCACTGTAAATTCAATTATGGATTGTGCAAGTTAAAAGTGTCAGATAACATTGAAAATAATATATATGGTTGTATGTTTATTTAACTGAATCCCCTTGCCATAGACCAGAAACACAATATTGTAAGTCAACTATATTTTAATTTTAAAAAGACAAAACTAAAATCTCAGATAATATGGACATTCTTTGTATTTATTTATTTCCCTCAACTCCTTTACATATACCCTAAGGATTTTACAGGACATATCTATGGCTCCTTTTAAATAGTCCTTATGCAATCTTTTAACTTAATGACTGACAACAAACTTCTCTTTCCCTCCTCTGTTTAGCTTCCCAATGTCTCCTTTTCTATACCTGTAAGTTTATAAGCATAATTTGCTTTCATTTTTAAAAAGGCTTACTGAAAGATACTGAATAAGACCTGAAAAAATAATTGTTATTTATTGCCACCATAAGATAAAATAAAATGCTTTTTAAAAAAGATCCATTATTGGCTTTATCTTGTGAACTGGCAAATTATATCCCTGGATTTATTCAGTCATTCATGCAATAAATATTTACTGAGCTTCTTTTCTATACCAGGTCACTTTCTAGATAATAAGAGATAACAGTAAATAAAACAGCCCAGAGTCCTGCTTAAATGACATTTTAATTGGAAGAGACCTGTGATAAAAATAAATAAAAGTCAGTGGAATTAAGTGTTATAAAGAAAAAAGGAAGATAAAGGAACAGACAAAACAGTCAGTGTCTTCTTTTAGATAAAGTGATTGGAAAAGACCTCACTAAAGAGGTAAATGCAGAATAGAAGCCAAAATAAAATGAAGCAGTAAGTCAAGTAGATAAGGAGGAGCTTGTAGGGTCAAAGAAGTGCACCCTGGAGATGCAAAGACCTGAGCCAGAAATGTGGCTGGTTATGTAATGATTGGAAAGGAAGTTAGTATGGTTGGTACAGTGAGCTCAGGGGTGAGTGTAAGGTAAGAGAAGAGAAACTGGAGACTGGATAAATAAATCATCTATGGCCTTGAGGTTAAGGAGTTACATTTTATTCTGGGGTAGCTGGAAAGACTTTGAAGAATTTTATAGAGAAGAGTCAATTAACTATTACTTCACTTTTTTTAAACTGCTCTAGCTTATTTGGAGAGATTAGATTGTAAGGATACAAAAATGAAAGACAGGGACCAGTTAGAAAGCTATTGCAGTAGCTCAACTGAGATGATATCTTGGTATCAGGAGAGGTATGAAAGTAATGAGATCCTAGCTCTATTTCAAAGAACTGACACATTTGGTCACTAAACTGGTGTGGGATTATGAGAATACAGGAGGAATTGAGAGAGAAGGAGAAGAATCAAAGAAGATGTTTTTGGCCTTCAGCTACTGGTTAAATAGAATTCCCTTTTATAAAAATGGGGACAATTCTGAGAAAAGCAGAGTAAAAGACTGAAGGTTTTGGTAGATTGAATTTGAGATGTCTATTATCAGTTCATGTGTAGAGATTCAATGAGACTGTACAGATTGAATTTCCGGGTAAAGATCAGGGCCGGAAGATGATACTGAAAACAGCTAGACTTGATGAACACAAGAAGAAAAACCTGATCAATGAGACTTGGGAATCTGTGATATTGAGGGATTATAAAGATTAGTAGATTTATGAAAGGAGATTGGAAAGGAACAGTGAGAGTATAGGAGGGGGAAAAATATCGTCCTGGAAGCTAAAGAAAGTATTCAAGAAAAAATGATCAAGCATGACCTTTGCTACTATACAATCAAATTAAACGAAGATTACGAGTTGACGGAATTGACAATGTAAAGTTTACTGGTGACAGAAAGTTTAGTGAATTAGTAGAACAAAAGCTTACTGGAGTAAGTTCAAAGAGAAACAAAGGAGAGAAATACAGACTGTGAGTATAGACAAGTTTTTGAGGACATTTTCTCTAAAATGAAGAGGAAAATGGGCTATCTAGAGATACATAAGCAAGATGATTTTTTAAATAAAAGTGTGGTAAGAAGAGGGGAGAGAAAAAGTTGGCTTAAAACACAACATTCAAAAAATTAAGATCATGGCATCCTGTCCATCACTTCATGGCAAATAGATGGGGAAACAATGGAAAACGGTGACGGACTTTATTGTCTTAGGCTCCAAAATTACTGCAGATGGTGACTGCAGGCATGAAATTAAAAGACACTTGCTTGTTGGAAGAAAAACTATGACCAACCTAAACCACGTATTAAAAAGCAGAGACATTATTTTACTGACAAAGATCTATCTGGTCAAAGCTATGGTTTTTCTAGTAGTCATGTATTTGGATGTGAGAGTTGGACCATAAAAAAAGCTGAGCGCCAAAAATTGATGCTTTTAAACCATTGTGCTGACAAATCTTGAGAATCCCTTGGACAGCAAGATCAAACCAATCATTCCTAAAGGAAATCAGTCCTGAATATTCATTGGAGGGACTGATGCTGAAGCCGAAACTCCAATCCTTTGGCCACCTGATGCAGAGAAATGACTCCTTGGAAAAGACCCTGATGCTGGGAAAAACTGAAGGCAGGAGGTGAGAAGGGAATGGCAGAGGATGAGATGGTTGAATGGCATCACCAACTTGATGGACATGAGTTTGAGCCAGCTCTGGAAGTTGATAATGGACAGGAAGGCCTGAAATGCTACAGTCCATGGGGTCACAAAAAGTCAGACACAACTGAGCAACTGAACTGATGACTGAAGAATGATCAAGTTTAAATGGAAAAATCAATTCTTCAGGAAAGTAAAGGAACAACTGCAGGAACAATGCTATTCACTGGATGAGAGGAAATGGCATTCACTGTACAAAAGATAGATGTCCAGTAGGATCATGAGGTCACCCATTCTCACAGGAGTAAGGCAGGGTATATGGGTTCACATTCAATTTGGGAGTTTTAGTGCTAGACCTAGGTAAGCATTCCTTTGTTATTCTTTATCTTTTAGTAGTAAGCTATGAGTCAAGAACATCATTTCAGAATGGAAGGGGGACAGATTTTTAGTTTGAAGAATGAAATGTTTGCCTCAGACAGTGAGAGAAACAATTAACTTGGGAAATATGAGATGGTTCCTAGACAACCCTGATGACCTACTTGTGATTGTGGTCATGAATTTACAGTTCAGTTCATTTGCTCAGTCATGTCCGACTCTTTGTGACCCATGGACTGCAGCACACCAGGCTTCCCTGTCCATCACCAATCCCCGGAGTTTAATCAAACCTATGTCCATTCCAAATAGGAAAAGAAGTACATCAAGGCTGTATATTGTCACCATGCTTACTTAACTTATATACAGAGTACATCATGAGAAACACTTGGCTGGATAAAACACAAGCTGGAATCAAGATTGCTGGGAGAAATATCAATAACCTCAGGTATGCAGACGACACCACCCTTATGGCAGAAAGTGAAGAGGAACTAAAAAGCTTCTTGATGACAGTGAAAAAGGAGAGTGAAAAAGTTGGCTTAAAGCTCAACATTCAGAAAACTAAGATCACGGCACCTGGTCCCATCACTTCATGGCAAATAGATGGGGAAATAGTGGCTGACTTTATTTTTTCAGCTCCAAAATCACTGCAGATGGTGATTGCAGCCATGAAATTGAAAGACGCTTACTCCTTGCAAGGAAAGTTATGACCAACCTAGACAGCATATTGAAAAGCAGAGACATTACTTTGCCAACAAAGGTCCATCTAGTCAACGCTACAGTTTTTCCAGTAGTCATGTATGGATGTGAGAGTTGGACACTGAAGAAAGCTGAGTGCTGAACAACTGATGCTTTTGAACTGTGGTGTTGGAGAAGACTCTTGAGAGTCCCTTGAACTGCAAGGAGATCCAACCAGTTCATTCTAAAGGAGACCAGTCCTGGGTGTTCATTGGAGGGACTGATATTGAAGCTGACACTCCAATATTTTGGCCACCTCATGTGAAGAGTTGACTCACTGGAAAAGACCCAGATGCTAGGAAGGATTGGGGGCGGGAGGAGAAGGGGATGGCAGAGGATGAGATGGCTGGATGGCATCACCGACTCAATAGACATAGGTTCGATTAAACTCCGGGAACTGGTGATGGACAGGGAGGCCTGGTATGCTGTGATTCATGGGGTTGTAAAGAGTTGGACATGACTGAGAGACTGAACTGAACTGAATGTCTATTGAGTCAGTGATGCCATCAAGCCATCTCTGTCATCCACTTCTCCTCCCGCCTTCAATCTTTCCCAGCATCAGCGTATTTCAATTGAGTCAGTTCTTCACATCAGGTGGCCAAAATATTGGAGTTTCAGCTTCAGCATCAATCCTTCCAATGAATAATCAGGACTGATTTCCTTTAGGATGGACTGGTTGGATTTCCTTGCAATCCAAGGGACTCTCAAGAGTCTTCTCCAACACCACAGTTCAAAAGCATCAATGCTTTGGTGCTCAGATTTCCTTTTAGTCCAGCTCTCACATCCATACATGACTACTGGAAAAACCACAGCTTTCACTAGATGGACATTTGTTGGCAAAGTCATGTCTCTGCTTTTTAATATACTGTCTAGGTTGGTCATAGCTTTTCTTCCAAGGAGTATCTTTTAATTTCATGGCTGCAGTCACCATCTGCAGTGTTCTTGGAGCCCAAAAAAATAAAGTCAGCCACTGTTTCCACTGTCTCCCCATCTATTTGCCATGAAGTGATGGGACCAAATGCCATGATCTTAGTTTTCTGAATGTTGAGTTTTAAGCCAACTTTTTCACTCTCCTCTTTCACTTCATTAAGAGGCTCTTTAGTTCTTCTTCACATTCTGTCATAAGGGTGATATCTTCTGCGTATCTCAGGTTATTGATATTTCTCCTGGTAATCTTGATTCCAGCTTCTGCTTTAACCAGCCCAGCGTTTCTCATTGTAATCTGCATACAAGTTAAACAATCTGGGTGACAATATACAGCCTTGATTTACTACTTTTCCTATTTGGAACCAGCCTGCTGTTCCATGTCCAGTTCTAACTGTTGCTTCCTGACCTGCATCCAGATTTCTCAAGAGGCAGGTCAGGTGGTCTGGTATTTCCATCTCCTTAAGAATTTTCCAGAGTTTGTTGTGGTCCACATAGTCAAAGGCTTGTGCTCCTGCTCAGTCGTGTCCGACTCTTTGTGACCCCATGGACTGTAGCCCACCCGTATCCTCTGTCCATGGGATTCTCCAGGCAAGAATACTGGAGTGGGTTGCCCTTTCCTTCTCGAGTCAAAGTCTTTGGCATAGTTAATAAAGCAGAAGTAGATGTTTTTCTGAAACTCTCTTGCTTTTTCAATGATCCAGCAGATGTTAGCAATTTGATCTCTGGTTCCTCTGCCTTTTCTAAAGCCAACTTGAACATTTGTAAGTTCATGTATTGCTGAAGGCTGGCTTGGAGAATTTTGAGCATTACTTGCTAGTGTGTGAGATGAGTGCAACTGTTCGGTAGTTTGAGCATTCTTTGGCATTGCCTTTCTTTGGGATGGAATGAAAACTGACATCTTCCAGTCCTGTGCCCAGTACTGAGTTTTCCAAATTTGCTGACATTTGAGTACAGCACTTTCACAGCATCATCTTTTGGGATTTATAGTGAGATCAGTCAAACTGAATATTTGATTTTCTCCAGTTGCATCTTGGGCTTCCCAGGTGTCACTAGTGATAAGAATTTGTCTGTCAATGCACGGGATGCCAGAGATACAGGTTTGATCCCTGGGTTGGGAAGACACTCTGGAGAAGAAAAGGGCAAACCATCCAGTATTTGTGCCTGGAGAACTCCATGGAGAGAGGACCCTAGCGAGCTACATACAGTCCACGGGGTCACAAACAGTCGGACATGACTGAGCGACTGAGCACACAAGCACACACAGTTGCATTATAGGAACTAGGTAGAGAGAAAGTTAAATATGACTCAGTGCTGAGGTCTTGTCAAGTTGGTATGACTGAAGGGAGAAAGGGGAAACCAGAGTGAAGACTGTGACCAGCCTATTAAAACAAAGCCAGTCATGAAAGATGTGAGGAAATGAACAAAACGAAGAGCTAAGGTGACTGCATCAATGGACTGGAGCTCACAGAGGAGAAATGACCGGTAAACATGGTAGTCTATGCAATGCTTGAAAATAAGAATGCAGATCCTGAAAATAATAGCACCTATGGTCTGATCATAGAATGGGTAGCTGATATGCAATACATGTAATATGTAATACATCAACTATATGTCAATTAACTTCAAAAAGTGGGTAGCTGATATGGATGAAGACAAGATAATTGGAGGTTAACGAGATGCAGGACATGCAAGAGATCATTTTTGGATGGAAGAAGATTAAGCAAAATCTTCAACAAACATAGGCTTCCAAAGTCCAGAAAGGACTGTGTTTTTGTACAGGGAATGATGGGATTAGTCCTAATTGCCTCTTGGAGGGAAGTGGATAATTAATTCAATTATATGCTAATAAATAAGTGTCTGGTCTTTGTCATTTTAATGTGGGTAGTCTTTGCACAGGAGATACTGGTTGTCTTGCCAAGAGTGATGCAGCAGAGAGAGAATGATTTTAAGGAGAGTCTTCTGTTTTAATGTATCTCTGGCTTAACTGTTCTCCTGTAACCAATGTGACCTCAGCTCATTAAATTTTAAAATCAATGTATATCCCAAAGAGGAGTGTTCTAAATAAAATGACCAAAGAGGACATTGAATGCTTTCCAAATTTCAAACTGAAGAAAAACTTAATACTTTTATGTCTAATTCCAGTTTGACCAAAGGAGTAACAGATTTGTTTACCATGTTTGCTCTATTTTCCCTTGGTTTTCTAAGATAATAATTTCTAATGAAGCTCCTTGAGGTTATTTGGCCTCAAAATTAAAGTGAAAGATCACTTGACATCTCTGAAGCATCCTAGAAGCTTTTAATTCATGTTCTCCCTACCTTAGCCTTTTTTTCTTTACTTTCATTTTTTTTCTCTTTGAAGAGGACAATGAGATTTTCTAACTTTGAAACTTTATCCTAAGACTTTACTCTTTTGCTGTTCTGGTTTTCGCTTCAAAGGCTAGATATTTAAATTAAAAATCCTAATCAGTTAAAAGCTTTTATTCCAGGAGGAAAAATACTGTTTTTATGAAAAATCACCAAGGGTTTTAAAAACTAAGAATCAGGAAACTGATGACTAAAAAGACAACTGTGAGCAGCTTAGACTTTTAATTCATTTTGAGTAGCACTCAGGGCACAAGTTGAACATTATAGAGCAGTGTATCTGCAAGCTTTTACTTAGAATATAACATTAAGTATACAGATTTTATTTAGGTTATTTTTATGGTAAAAAATAATACTTCGCAAAGTTTACAAAAATCTTTCTGTTGTTCCTTTTGTTTTTGGTATAAAATACAATTGACTTTTTAAGAGGTTCAGTTTCTCACTAAAGTCTTGCTTTCTCTTGGAAATAATGGTTCAGGTTAGTTCCCCCTTCATCACTTCCATGATTGTAGAAATAATTTTGGCATAAAATTTAGAATAACAAACAGAAAAATTAAAAATAAGTAGTACTATATATATTAGCATTTATTTTTAACTTATTTGTTGAATATTTACTTGATTATCATCCTAGGTATGAAAATAGAATCCTATATTTTGATTATTTTTACATAACAAATGTCTCATTCTTCTCCATATCCTAACTAACTTGTTAATGTGCTGTATAGAATTGTTGTGTGTGTCTCAGTTCATTATATACTATTTTCAATCTTTCCAAAATCTCTGATTAGCTACCTATTGCATTTCTATTTCTGTATACTATTTTCTCTTCTCCCTTTAGAAAGCTTATTTGTGTCTTAACATGCATTTTTACTCTGCTGTGTGTTTATCTGTAAGTTCCATATGTTTATTTGCATACATGTGTATAAGTAAGATTTGACATTTATTTACATGTCTGCTTTACATTTCATTTTTATTTCTGATATATCTCATTCAGTTTCTTACTTTCCTTGCATGTCGTGATGTGTTTTGAGGACTCTCTCATGTTGCTATAAGTAAATTTGGTTTATTTTCTCATTTTTTTAGCTTCTCTATAGTATTCCACCTTAGATACCAACTACATTTTATTTATACTTTCCCCTAGAATAGCTACCAGGTTGGCTTCCATCCCATCTTGATGATAAATATTCTTTAAGCCACTTTGTGCAACTATGTGGGAGCTTCTCTGAAGTAAGAATACCCAGGATTAGATTTAGGATTCTAGGAAATACACATATTTACTTTCATTAAGTACTTCCAAGTACTCTCTGAAATGACTATACCAATTATTAATATATTCATACCAACTCTGACAGCATGTTAATATTAGTAATTATTTATAACAGCATTGAAATTGCACATTATTTTCATTATGGAAAGACATTCACTTTAATATTAAAACACTGGGAATTTTTTATGTGAATGTGGACCTGAGTAAGAAAAATATTTTTATTGGGTTTTAATTTTCCTTATTCACTACCTGCAAACCAGCCTTTCATTCTTTGGTAAACTCTTTGGTTAATTCAAGCTCCTGTAATTTCTAATTTTCAAGTTTATGTACTGTGCTTCTTTTTTTACTTAAACGTCCTTTTAAGCAAGAGTTTCTGTTTTGATTATGGTTATTAGCATATACAAATATATACGCTATGTTAAATTCTCCAGTTTCCAGTAATATTTACAGAAATACAGACATGTTGAAGTTGTCTGATGATTTCAATCACAGTAGAAACCTTTGCTTATGGGTCAAAGAATTCATCTTTGCTACTTATACCTATATATAAGCAAATAACAGAAATTAATAGCAATATAATGTCTGAGATCTCCAGCTTGAAAAACATCATGTATCTTCAAAATATTCTCTGAACAAAGAATATATTTCTCTGATATATTCAGAGAAATATTCTCTGAACAAAGCCTTTTACTCTTTTAGATACATGCATTTCCAAGAAAAAGAAATAAAGGAGTTAAAATGGATGTCTGACGAGGCCTTACAAAGAGCTGAGAAAAGAAAAGTAAAAGGAAAAGGAGAGAGGGAAAGATATACACAGCTGAATGCAGAGTTACAAAGAAGATAAAGACTTCCTAAGTGAACAATGCAAAGAAATAGAGGAAAATAATAGAATGGGAAACACTAGAGATCTCTTAAATAAAACTGGAGATACTAAGAGAATATTTCATGAAAGATGGACATAATAAAGGACAGTAATGGCAAGGCTTAACAGAAGCAGAAGAGATTAAGAAGAGGTGGCATGAGTACACAGAAGAACTGTACAGAAAAGGTCTTAGTGACCTGAATAACCACAAAGGTGTGATCACTCATCTAGAGCCAGACAGCCTAGAGTGTGAAGTCAAGTGGGCCTTAGGAAGTATTACCAAAAACAAAGCTAGAGGAGGTGATGGAATTCAGCTCAGTTCAGTTCAGTCACTCAGTCGTGTCTGACTGTTTGCGACCCCATGGACTGCAGCATGCCAGGCTTCCCTGTCCATCACCAACTCCCAGAGCCTACTCAAACTCATATCCATGAGTCGGTGATGCCATCCAACCATCTCATCCTCTGTCCTCCCCTTCTCCTCCTGCCTTCAATCTTTGCCAGCATCAGGGTCTTTTCAATTGAGTCAGTTCTTCTCATCAAGTGGCCAGAGTATTGGAGTTTAAGATTCAGCATCAGTCTTTCCAATGAATATTCAGGATTGATCTCCTTTAGAATGGACTGGCTGGATCTCCTTGCAGGCCAAGGGATTCTCAAGAGTCTTCTCCAACACCACAGTCCAAAACATCAATTCTTCCACAGATGGAATTCAGGCTTAGGTATTTAAAATCCTAAAATATGATGCTGTCAAAGTACTGCACTCTATATACCAACAAATTTGGAAAACTCAGCATGGGCCACAGGACTGGAAAAGATCAGTTTTCATACAAATCCCAGAGAAAGGAAATGTCAAAGAATGTCTAAACTACCATACAAATGTGCTCAATTCACAAACGAGCAAGGTAATGATCAAAATCCTCAAGCTAGGCTTCAACAATACATGAATTAAGAACCTCTAGATGTACAAGATGGATTTAGATCAGGCAAAAGAATCAGAAATCAAATTGCCAACATCTATTGGATCAGAAAACATAAGAGAATTCCAAGAAAACATCTACTTCTGCTTCATTGACTACGCCATAGCCTTTGACTGTGAGGATCACAACAAACTGCAGAAAATTCTGAAAGAGATGGGAATATCAGACCACCTTACCTGCCTTCTGAGAAACCTGTATGCAGGTCTAAAAGCAACAGTTACAACTGGACATGGAACAACGGACTGGTTCCAAATTGGGAAAGGAGTATGTCAAAGCTGTATATTGTCACCCTGTTCATTTAACTTATATGCAGAGTACATCATGCGAAATGCTGGGCTGGATGAAGCACAAGCTGGAATCAAGATTGCCAGGAGAAATATGAATAACCTCAGATATGTAGATGACAGCACCCTAGTAACAGAAAGTAAAGAGGAACTCAGAGCCTCTTGAAGAAGGTTCAAGAGGAGAGTGAAAAACCTGGCTTAAAACTCAACATTCAGAAAACTAAGATCATGGCATCCAGTCTCATCACTTCATAGCAGATAGATGAGAAAAAAATGGAAACAGTGACAGACTTTATTTACTTGGGCTCCAAAATCACTGTGGACATTGACTGCAGCCATGAAATTAAAAGACACTTGCTCTTTGGAATAAAAGCTGTAACAAACCTAGGCAGCATATTAAAAAGCAGAAGCATCACTTTGTGGTTAAAGGGCCATATGGTCAAAGCTATAGTTTTTCCAGTGGTCAAGTACGATTGTGAGAGTTGGACCATAGAGAAGGCTGAGCACTGAAGAAGTGATGCTTTCAAACTGTGGTGTTGGAGGAGACTCTTGAGAGTCCCTTGGACAGCAAGGAGATCCAACCAGTCAATTCTAAATGAAATCATTCCTGAATATTCATTGGAAAGACTGATGATGAAGCTCCAATACTTTTGCCACCTGATGTGAATAGCCATCTCATTAGGAAAGACTCTGATGCTCGGGAAGATTGAGGGCAGGAGGAGAAGGGGTAGCAAAGGATAAGATGGTTGAATGGCCTCACTAACTCAATGAACATGAGTTTTAGCATGTAACTCCGGGAGTTATTGAGGAACAAGGAAGCCTGGCATGCTGCAGTCCATGGGGTCGCAAAAGTTGGACGCAACTGATAGACTAACACTTTCACTTTAGAGTGTTAACACTAAGGATTTAGGGCTTTAGTCTTTTTAGTTATTTTATGGAAGCGCTCTCAGGATACAACCACCAGGAGAAACTACAACAGGGTATTTGTTGGAAGCAAATTGGAACTCAATTTTCTACAAGGTCATAAAATGAATACGTTTTAAATGACTTGTTCTAAAAGAAAGGCTTCAATACATATGAGGCATATTTGAACGTTAAAGGAAATTTAGAAATAACTGATATTGTAATCAAAGTTTGAAACTCATTGATGAATTGAAAGCTGATTAGTAACAGTTGAAGAGCTGATTGGTGACTCACAATTAGATCTGAAACAACAAAAAAGCAGACTAGAGTACATATTTGAAAATATTTTAAAATATGTAAACCCATGGTGATATCATAACAATGTATGGCAAAAACAATAATAAAAAAAAAAAGACTTTTCTATAGGGACCTCTGGAGAGATATAATAAAAATAAATCGCTGGCTAAAAAAAAAAAAAAAAAATATTTAAAAGAAAAAGAGACATGAATGTTGAATGACCTAGAAAACAGAATGAGGTAATGAAGTCTATAGATTCCCCAAAAGGACAAAAAATAGAGAAAGGTAATACGTGAAGAATTAAATGAAACAACTTCAACAGTATGCCTGTAATAGAATACTAAAATATGCTAATTCCCTGTCCCTCTTCCCCACTATTTCTTGTTTTCTAATGAAAAACTAAATTGAAATTTAAGATTATTTTATACAAGCTCCCATAGATTGGAATCACAGTTTATACCCAAGATTCTATGTATGCTTTTGTGAGAATGCTAGCAAATTGCTTTATTACTTTCATTTATCAGAAGTAAAGACTAAAATTCAGAGAGGATAATAGCTTGCATAAAATCACACAGCTGGGATTCAAATCTAATATATTTACTCCAAAGAACTGTATTTACCTCTTTTTTTTTTGCTATTTTCTAATATTAATTATCATATTAAATTTCAAGGATGTCATTTCATCAAGTAAGGTTTATAGAAAAAGGATTTTCTATAAAACAATGCAAATTTTATTGGAATTAGAAACATGAAGGAAAAAGAAGCATGGACATGTATAGCACATGCTGAATTTATAAAATATTTTTAAATTGTTATAAAGCTTTAATTGAGAAAATCCATTTTCCAGGTATTTTATTAGAAACAATTCGTCCTGAAGTAGTTTTTTTCTTCATGTCAGAATTGTAATGCTCTATAAACAAGGTTTCTAATGGATTTACTGGCAGCCCCTTAAGCCATTCAGTGAATGCTATAGTAGTTTGTGTTCTGGCTTGCTTTAATCACTTACGAAAATTTCTGTTGTGTTTTTCAGTGGGACAAGGTTTGCTTTCCAGTTTAACACAAAACAAAAGACTTGCATGCAATCTTATATATGCTTGGCCTCCCAGTTCTATTGTGTGAGTGTCCATCTCATTCATGCATTTATTTCTATAATATTGTGAAACTACTTTGTGCAAAGCACTGTATGTATTTCTAAGGATATTATAGTGAACACGAAAAACAGATTTTGACCTCATGAAGACTACCACCCAATGGAGTGGCAGGGAAAAAAAAATCAAGAGGTAAAACAAATAATTATAAATTTTGATTCAGTGCCATAAAGGAAACAAAGAAGGTGCTGACATTATCTGGGTTTGACCTGTTTTGAATAAGATAATTAAAGGATGTCTAAGTACTGATTATAAAGGCATGAAGCTCATATTCTCTGAATCTTTTCCACATCAGTGGATATTACTCTGCCAGCCCCAATAATAATGGCTTACTAACCCCATTGCCAACCCACTCCAGTGTTCTTGCCTGGAAAATGCCAGGGATGGTGGAGCCTGGTGGGCTGCCATCTATGGGGTTGCACAGAGTCGGACACGACTGAAGCAACTTAGCAGCAGCAACTCCATTACAGGGCTTTCCAAGTGGGTAAAAAATCTCCCTGCAATGCCGAAGACTCAAGTTTGATCCCTGGGTTGGGAAGATCCCCTGGAGGAAGGCAAGGAAATCCACTCCAGTATTCTTGCCTGGAGAATCCCATGGACAGCGGAGCCTGCAGGGCTACAGTCCATAGGGTCACAAAGAGTTAGACATAACACTGACTGAGCACACACGCAATACCTCATTATGAGAATGGGGCAGCTTTATAACATGGCCATCAAATGTCTCTAGGCAGGCTGGACTTTTAAGTATGAAAAGAGCAAAATGAAGCATTTTGCAACAGGCAACGTATCTACATTTAATTTTCTCTCTCTTCTCTTGCTCCATTTATTTTCCTGAGCATAGCCTTATTTCCTCCCACAGAAAATACCATGTTTACTATGTTCTACTTCATCATTTACTCTAACTCTGATTTCCACCTTGGGATTCACCTCATCATTCTGTGGGTGAATGGTAGTTGTTCCTTCCTATTTCCATGTCTTTGCCCACATGTTCTCTCTCACTTCAAAGTCTCCTCTGTTTAGCCCAGCTTCATTTTCTTTAAAAAGCTAATTTACCTAACAAAACACAGCAAAGCAGAGTTTATTCATTCATTCATCCCATTGTTTATTTTACACACACCCAACACTAAGCAGCATGCTAGATTCTAAGAAAATAACTATGAAGAAAAAGAATACACCATAAAAATAATTTCTAAGAGTTTATAAACACTCAGACAGGTGAATTTCAAGTAAGAAAAGTTTTGCATGTCTCAGGTGACTTGTCAGAAGAAAGGATTAGGATTATTTGGAATCATTTGTAAAATGTTCCACATATTCCAAGGAAATGATTGTTTAATTAAATCACACCTAAAAATATATACACACCAAAAAAACCTACTATATATATTTTCCAGTTACCATGAACTTACACATATTTATCTTCAACTCAAATATTTTTATCAAGTTAATATCTATAAATTAGTTATGGAAAATATTTAATATTGTAATGATCATTGTTTAAAAATTAAGTAGGTTAGAATAGAACTGGATAGAAAATATTAGATCACATTGTATGCTTTAATGCAGATTGTTATTCATGAATCTTTCAAAACTATACATGTGTATACCTGGTTGAGAAGTAAAATTAATTTCTTATATGTGGGACAATGTCAGTAAAGTTTGAAAGCCTCTGTATTAAAGGCTGCTTAGGAAGTCATCCTCACTAAAGTTAGAGGAACTTTATACAGCAATAACTGAGGATTCAGTCACTTAAGTCTTTTGCACAGTAGCTTCTTAAATAAAAAAGATCATAGACCATATTGGCTGGGAAATTTAGGAATTCCTGGTGTAACAGGGAAGAACAAATCTGACTCCATATTAAATCTGTTCTATTTCTTATGCTTAGTCATGATGGCTCTGCCACTTTTATAAAACAGTGTTGCCTATAGCTTGAAATATATAGGGTAGCCTATTCTCAGGGCTTTGATCCTTAAGAGTCCTTTCATACAGAGACAAAAAATTGCAGAAGAGAGAACAGCATTTGTTTTTACTGAAGGTTTACAGGAACATCCTGACTGGACCTAAGTGGACAGCTACAAGGACAAAGGATCCTGACACCAAGAAGTCTGCAACAACTAACCATGCCCCTCCCTCACCTTACCCTGAAAAAAGCTTTGCTGAAATCCTTGGGGGCACTAGCCACCTGTCTGTTTGCATGGCCATAAAAAAACCTTTCTCTGCTCCTAACTCCAACATGTCAATTTGGCCTCACTGTGCATCAGACATATGGACCTGTGCTTGATAACAAGCACAACACAAAATTTCTCCACTCAGATTAATTAAAAGTAGAGTAGCCATCAGTTAGCTAGAAGTTTCATTTTAAGAACAGATTTTTGTTGATGGTGGTGTGTTAATGAAGATTGTACAAAATGACTATTATCAACTGGAAACTTTGAGCTCACTAGCTTTTATAGATCAGCTATAACTACACTTCAGCTTTCTCTAAAGGAAGGAGAAGACAAGAACCTCTAAAGACAAGGACCTTGTCTTCCTCCCATATTTATAGTGCCTACCACAGTGCCTATCACAGAGTGAGTAAATGGTTGTTAAATGAGACTCACTCTACCAGCTCAGTGATTATAAAGGTTTTTTTACAGTGCTAAAAAATCTTGAACTATTAAATATTTTTCTTTATAATCTATGTCATTATATATGTCATTTAGCTTTGATTTCAATTCAGAATTAGTGTGCGTGTATGCTAAGTCACTTGAGTCATGTCCAACTCTTTGCCACCCTATGGATTATAGCCTGCCAGGCTCCTCTGTCCAAGGGATTCTCCAGGCAAGAATACTGGAATGGGTTGCCCAGCTCTCCTCCAGGGGATCTTCCCAACCGAGATATAGGACCTTGTGTCCCCTTCATTGGCAGGAGAGTTCTTTACCACTAGCACCACCTAGGTGTATGGAAGGGTCTAAACTAATGAGGTTTCAATATACATATGGTACAAACATGCAGAGACAATGGGTGATATCCATTATAAAATATCATGTGGCTGCATAACACAGGGCTGCTAGATAACATACAGGACCCAGAAGGCAGCTGATAAGTGTTTACTGAATTAATTTTTGAGATGACAGGTGAACTAGAGAGCAAAGGTACTTATGCATTACAATTCACTTTTACATTTTCACAATTTTAATCAGAGAGAAATCTGATCTCATTATGCATCTAAATTTATGAAAGTGAAAGTCACTCAGTCATGTCCAACTCTTTGCAACCCCATGGAATTCTCCAGGCCAGAATACTGGAGTGGGTAGCCTTTTCCTTCTCCAGGGGATCTTCCCAACCCAGGTCTTCCGCATTGCAGGTGGATTCTTTACCAGCTGAGCCACCAGGAAAGCCCAAGAATACTGTTGTGGGTAGCCTATCCCTTCTCCACAGGATTTTCCTGATTCAGGAATTGAATCAGGGTCTCCTGCCTTGCAGCAGATTCTTTACCAGCTGAGCTACTAGAGAAGCCCATCTAAGTTTATGGGCTTACATAATTGAATAAGCTTGACATTTTTAACTAGTTTAGTAACCAAAGTTATATATACAACTCCACCCTATAAGTCTTTTAAGATATTGCCCTAAAATTAAAAACAAATTCAATACATCAAGGTGCTCTGTAGGGTTCACAAATAAGCACTCTGATCATGATCCTTTTGTTTAAGCCAGATAATTAACTTCCTCTAGGTTCCAGAGAAAAGGCTACCAAAAAGAGTATCAAACTCTACTTTTTGTGCTTTGCAATGGTCAAGAAAACATTTCCTCTGCTGCCTTATCATCTGAAATTATAATAAACGGATCTAAAAACCCTAATTGAAAATGAGTATGACTGACCTAGTTCATGCACAAAGTTGCTTACCATGCAGCTTCCAAAGAGACTGGAAGATACAAAATATTGGCAATAATTATGAGGAATATTTGATGTTAAGGATAAATGCAGAACATCTTTATTTGGTAAAGGAGAAAAAAAGAATGCAAAAACGCCAGTGAATTACCTAGAATATTTTATATGAGAGAAATGTAAGCATTGCTTCTTATTTGTTATAGTTTTTTTTTTTTTCGTATTTTACTGAATTGGCTATTCTTAAGAGATGGAAGGAGGAATTTTAAATAAATAATGCAATTTTATATGTGTTTCTTAAAATAATACAAATTTGATAAAGGGAAATTAAAAGGATCAAGAGGTAAACATTAAAGTTTTGAGAGATGGAGGGCCTTGGATAGGACTGCAGTTTAGTCATCTGACTGTATCTAAAGTTTCACTAACCTAAACTTCTGTACTGGGCCCACATACTTGTGGAGCGAAGGACAGTGAGAACAAAAGGCCAAGTCTCACTGTGAGAGAAGTTGCCCCTAAATCTTGTCCTATTGGGACTGAATGTGTTCAGGGTTGGTCTCTGCTCCCTCCGTGCTAGTCATTCTTTGTGGCCCCATGGACTGTAGCCCACTAGGCTCCTCTGCCCATGGAATTCTCCAGGCAAGAATGCTGGAGTGGGTAGCCAGTCCCTTCTCCAAGGGATTTTCCCAACCCAGTTATCAACTCAGGTCCCCTGCACTGCTGGTAGATTCTTTACCATCTGAGCTACCAGGAAAGTCCCTGCTCCTTCTACATTTTGCAATCTAGAAAAGGAAGCAGAATTAAGGATAGAAAAAGCTAAATTTAAATTCATCCTTTGACTGAGAATAGCAATCTCTATACGTAGGTGTTTTTCTGTCTTTTAGGCTTACTCTTCTGGCTGAGGTAAGAAGAGTAAGAAGAACAAAGTTTGAGCCTATCTAGAAGTTACCTTGGCTAATAAAAAATAAATCCAATGGCTTGGCTACAATGAGCTCCTTTCTAGAGTTCAAAAATAGCATTCTTTCCCTCTTACAATTTCCTCACATCTGTCTTCAAGATATGACCTGAAAGCCAGCACCCAATGTGAGGAATGCACAGGGTTTGGGATATGAGGATAGTGGTAAGAGTGAGCAGACTTTCCCCGACTGTCCAGTTTTCTGAGGGTCATTTAGAAAATAGCTGCAGGAAGACAGAACATGCTCACTCAGAACCTGGGGTCTTGGCCCAGATATGGCTCCATTCCCACAGAGAACCAGCTGTTCTCTCTGTATCTTTGCCACCACACTGCTGGCAGCCTCAGTAATCTGTTTTCCCTTTGTACTATACTCCCAACTTTATGCCCAACAGGGAAACAGTTCCCACTGTTGTCATGTGGGGGCTGATGATTACATGGCCAAACTGCCTAAAAGAACAGCATATAATCTTTACAGCATTTGTTTATGAATGGAATTGAGCATTTTGAAACAAATGTCCTTTTGTTATTTTTAAATTCCATTCAAAAGATTAAAGGGCAAAAGTGTACTTGAGGAATATAGAGTATCCCTAGAATTTCCAAATAGTTTCCTTGTCACTTTAACATATGTACATTGTCTTTGCCAGATTGCAACAATTATTCTCATTTTACAGTTAAGGGAATGAGGCTTAGAGAGGTTAAGTAACTTGCTCAGGGACACACAAGTGCCAAGTGCTGGAACTGAAGATGTGTATGCAGTCCAGAAGCGTGGATCTAAGCATAGCATGCTCAACTTATCATTTGACCTTCAGTAAATCACTTTTTTTTTTTTTTCTGAAGCTCTGGTTTTTTCCCCCAGAAAGTGAAGATAGCATGAAAACTGAGTAAGAAGACACAGGAAAGCATTGTAAAACCTTCCAGCCACACTGTTAGGAACTAATATATCTGGAATGTGTCTATTTCCACATTACAATATGATTTTTTCCCCCTGAATTCTTTCCTTTTTGAGTTCCTCAGGGATCCTTCTTCCAGGAATTTCAAATGCAGTACAAGCCTGTGAAACTTACTGAGTGCCTTTGAATCTCAGCACACAGGCAAATTGCATGGAGTACATAAGAGGTTTATAGGGTTTGATTGGTGTTCTAGGCTAGGCTGTTTGTCTTCCATTTGCAATAAGAGGGGCAGCGAAGGAAAGTGCAGGCAAAGAGGGCAAGAGGTAGAACTACATCTCTTTTATATACAGATGGTGAATTAATAATCTCACACCATGTTTCAATATCTTTTTCCTTCCACTTTCCACTCTGAATTTGAGACTGCTCTGAGATTCTGTCCAATAGGGATATTTACCTGTTCTAGACTACAACTTTGTCATTTTATTTAATCTGGTAACTGGCTCAATATTTTCTATTTTCCAAAGATATATTAAAATCTATTTTCCTTTCATAGATACCTCCTTATTACATTTATTGTCATGTTTATTTATATTATCTTATTTTCTTGGAGTCTATGAGGGAGGAGAGGTTAAAACCTGAACTCCAATTACAAACTCAAAATAGAAGCTCCTTAATCTCTTTTTAAAAACAGGTGATAATCTATTGATTTTAAGAGACAAATTGATAGCATTGAAATATGCTGCTTTGGCATCAGGATTATTTTGAGCTAAAGGCATTTAGAAAACCAGCATGTATAATAAGAGCTTGCTGACCCTCTCTTTTTTCTTCTTAAAAGGAATAAAACCCTCATACAGATGTCCTTCCTATTATAGAAGGAAAATAACATTTTTATAACCAATGACAGGAAACTGAAGCTCAGAGAATTCTATACAAATAGACCTTGTTAAAAATTGCTTGTCTTCATTTAGATTTTCCTTTATTTAGGATACTTCATAATTACCTCTCTGTTCAACAAAAAGCATTCAGATTTTGGCATTTCTTTGGGTTTTCATTTCCTCATAAGGGCCCCCATGCCATCTAAAAAAGCTTATCAAATTTTTATGTGTTTCTCCTGTTAATTTGCTTTACATCAATTAAATTCTCAGCATCAGCCACAATCTTTAAGCAGGCAGAGGCAAAATTTTGCTTCCCCTACAGCATCTATAGATTGTATCACACACCTGTGTTCTGTTCTATGTGGTTTGGGAAACACTGCATGATTGCCTAGAGCTCTGGTTCCTTGCAGACATGTCATTTTGTCAACATCTGAGCCCCTCCATGGCAGGTAGGATGTCTCCCTTTACTCTATCATTTGGTTCTCAAAAAAGTACACATTGAAAGGTTTAGTGCTTTCTGGTTAAATGGATGAAACTAAAAGGTTGAATAACAAGTAACAACAGGTTTTGTAAATCATAGAGAAACTTCACATTTTCCCATTATAGTCCTGCAAGTGCCCATCATTTATTTCCCCAGCTATAGTTATGTGCTTATTCAGTACTTCTGGCAATGACCTTTTCTGTGATGCAAAATAGGAAGATTAACAATTTTAAAGTACTAGGTATGTATCTTGTTACTTTTCAGATATCTGAGTGTGTCTCTGTAATCATTAACACCTTGATTATGTGTTTTGACATTTTTAAATGCTCAAATGTACATATTTTTCAATCTATCCTCTAAATAATCCCAGAAAGTAAAACAACTATTTTTAACTCCAACTCATAAATGAAAAGGTTGGTGACTCTGCTAAGATGTTAAAGTTAGTGGTAAATGTGACATTGAAATAAAATTATTTAACTCCTGGGACATAGTTTTTTTGCACTAATCTATACTTTTGTTCAACAATTAAACTTCATATCCTGTGGACAATTATTCTAGTGTTCAGCTTGAAGACTAGAAGGTGAGTGTGTGTGTGTGTGTGTGTGTGTGTGTGTGTGTGTGTGTGTGTGTGTAAGTGGAAAGACCTTCAAAAGTGAAAGAGATTCAAATTATAAATAACAGACAAGGCTAGAGGAGAAACAATTCTGTCCTATAACTGCAGGGGAATGTCAAGCTCAGGTGCTCCCCTCATGACTATGGAAAGGTAGTCACAAGAACTGTAAGAGGTACCATTGCTCAGCTTCAGAGCCTCACACAAAAGGAAAGATCTCTCAACCTCAGCTCAGCACGAGTGTTAGACCAGCTTCTCTGCTCAGCCTGATCATCATCCTCCTTTGTTTTCTTGTGATGGGAATTTCAGGGAAAGCTATCAGATTAACCATGTGGTAAATGCATGCTTCTTTTTATGCCTGCCCCAGCTGTTTTGTGATAATGCAACAAGAACAAAACTCAGATGGTTTTGTCTCTTCAGGTGGAGAAGTCAAATAGGGAGAATATTTGAGCACTGATCAGCAGGGGAAACCAGTTTTGTAACTGTCCCAGACTTTGGTCTAATTGTCATCAAATTATGAGACTCTGGACGTACCTTAAAAGATAAAAAGGTCAGTTTAGTTCATTTCAGTCTCTCAGTTGTGTCCAACTCTTTGTGACCCCATGGACTGCAGCACACCAGGCTTCTTGTCCATGACCAACTCCTGGAGTATACTCAAACCCATGTCCATCAAGTTGGTGACGGATAGAAGGTAGTAGTATGTTAATAGTTGAGGTAACTGAAAAAGTGATGCATTTAAAGGAAAATTATCTTGCCCTCACCATTTACTGGTAAGAGAGAGAGATGAAAAGGGAGAAAAATGAATCAAATTTAGTTTAGAAAAAATAACTACTGTGCCTTTAAGAAGTTTTCCATACTTCAGGAGACAAGAAAACTAAAAATGACAGAAAAGGAAACTTCAAAGTTTCTAAATTATGTCATTTCAAGACCCAAAATAAAGATACTTAAATTTGTGTCATTTCAGGAACTGTAACATGGAAGTGAGAAGATGATAAGAAACAACATATATTTTAACTTTCATACAAATATGATGCCTTATTTGATATAGATGTATCTCTTATTTTCAGTAAAGATAAAAAAACACTCTTGGTATTTAACAGAAAATGCTATTTAGAGGACAAGTGTTTTGTGGATGGTTATGTTCTAGTCAGTAAATTCATGTATATCACATTGTAGTAAAATATTTCAACAACTTTTTTAAAGTTTAACAGAACAAAGAACTTACAAATTCAATGAAAATTTACATAATCCTTGCTGGTATAATAACTTTTCCATTGGAAACTATGTGCCTAGCAAGTTGCCAGATATGAAATAGGATTGGAAGAGAGGAAAAGGATATTCAATTACCAATGACTTGTATTTCCAAAGTTATAGTATTGAACACTACGTTTTTTGCCATTAGAAGAGAATTCAAGCACCCTGTGATCTTGGTGAAGATTCTACAGATGTGGCCAAATGAAGCTTGAACACATGGAATGAACACTCCCTAATTATATAGTCTCCCCACTTTTAAAATTCTGTACTTTGCCAGCTTTTTAAGACCAAGCTCAAATTCCATCTCCTTTGTAAAAATACTTCTTTTTATTTGGCTCTCTGTCTTATATAACCCAAACTTGTCTGGATAGTATTTGTTTCAACAATTCATTTGGCAGTTAACATTCCTACACTGCTGCATCACTTCCCTTTCTTGAAAATTTTTTAAATCTTTAAATTTCTTATGTAGATTTTATGTCCCCTTTCCAAGGAGATCATAAAGCCCTTAAGAGTTGAAACAATTTTTATATTAATTTTATTTTCTATAATAACTAGAATAATATTCTGTCCAATAAGTGCATGTTGATTTTTATTTTATTTGGAAAAAACAATGGGAGATAGTATATCAAAGATGCAAATTATTCCACGAGAATTTAGAGAAGAGAAAAATCAATATGCGTAGAAGCAGTTTAGAAAATCTTTAGGGAAAATATAGGACCTGAACTGGCCCTGAAAGATGGAACAACTTGGAGAAAGTGCATGTTCCATGAGACATCTCAAGTAACCTAAGGAGCATGCAATTTAAATGTAGCATGCACTTAAGACTCTGCTACTGAAAGAAATGAACTATCTTCCAAGGCCCCACAAATAATTGTTAGATGGTTCAATATGACACTAAAATTGAGATATGGGGAGGCAGAGTTGCTAGTGGAATCATAAACATCATGAGTTTGAGTCTATGATAAACTGGACCATGAAATTAAAAGTTTAGTAAGTTCCACATTTATTTCCTCCTACCATTTCATTAAGATTTTCTGGAGACTTGTAACTGAGGTTGAAATAAAACCATGTTTGCTCCTGAAAAACACATATGTTTCTGTTCTGTAAGTGAAAAAAAAGGTAAGAATATGAAGAGAAAGAAGTAGTGACGGTAAGGCTAAACTGAACAAAGACTTAAGACTGTGCTAGAAACTGTCTCTAATTCATAGTCCAGTGTTGTATGTCAAGGGTCTAAATGAACTAAATGACAGAGATCATCAGTAAGGATCAAAACTGAAGGCCCATCTATAGATGTCTATAAGACACCCACTTTAAACATAAAGATGTATTTAAATTAAAAGTAAAGGGACAGAGAAAGATATATGCAGCTAACATAAATCAAAAGAAAGTTGGTACTGGCTATATCAGTTTCAGACAGAGAAGGCTAAGAGCAAGGAAAGTTTTCAAGGACAAACATGGGCATTATGTAATAAAAGGCTCAGTTCTCCAAGCAAAACTCTTCATGTACAGCATCAAAATATGTAAGACAAACACTAATAGAAGAACAAGGAGAAGTAGATGAGTTCACTGTTACAGTTGGAGACGTAAATGTTCTTCTATCCTATATAGACAGATTCAGCAGGCAAAAAATCAGTAAGAACACAGTTGAACACAAAAGCACCAATCAGTTGGATATAATTGACAGAGACCATTTCATCCAACAGCAGCAGAATATACACTTTTCAAGCTCACATGGAATATTCACCAAGACTGGTCACATACTGGGCCATAAGACTCGCCTTAACAAATTTAAAAGAATAGATTTCATAAAGAACTGCTCTCAGATCATAATAAAATTAGACTAGAAATAACAGAAAGACACTTGGAAGTTCCAAATTATGTGGAGGTTAAATAGCACAATTCAAAATAATACACTGATAAAGAAATCAAAAGAAATTTTTAAATATTTTGACCTAAATTAAAATGAAAACATGATTTTAAAAATCTGTATGATGCAGTAAAAGCAGTACTTAGAAGGAAATTTATACCATTGAATGCATCTATTAAAAATGAAGAAAGATCATCTGAGTTCCATCTTAGAAAAATAGTAAAAGGAGAGTAAATAAAATCCAAAGCAAGCAGAAAAATGAAAATTAGAGCAGAAATCAATGAATTTGAAAATGAATCATTAGAGAATATCAATAAAAATCAAAACTTAGTTCCTTGAAAAGAATAAAATTGATAAGACTCTAGTCTGTTTAATTAAGAAAAAAAGAAAATAAACCACTATCAAGGAGCCATTATTACAGATACCATGGACAATAAAAGGATGATAAAGGAATAATTTGAATAATAATGTGAACAACTCTGTGCTCACAAATTTGATAACCTAGCTGAAATGCGTTGGTTCCTAAAAGACAAAATTTGTTAAAATTTACACAAATGGAAATAGAAAATCTGATTACAGAAATGAAATCAGTAATTAATAACCTTCCAAAGCAGAAATCTCCAGACCAAGATGATTTCATCAGTGACTTCCATCCCACCTTTAAGGAAAACAATGTATCAGTTCTCTACAATGTCTTTCAGAAGGAAGAAGCAGAGGAAATCCTTCCTTACTCTATGAAGCCAGAATTACCATAGTTCTGAAACCAAAGAAATTACAAGAAAACTACAGACAAATATTTCTCACCAATATAGCTTCAAGATTCAAAACAAAATATCAAACTGAATTCAAAATTTATAAGAAAAAGCATTTAAAAAATAATGATATTAAATAAAAAAAAATCCCAAGTGGGATTTATCCCAGATATGCAAGGTTGGTTCAACATTCAAAAGTCAATTAGGTGGAGTGGTCAAGACAGTGGACTATAAAGAACCTGAGATCACTTCCTCTCAGTGGCACACCAAAATCTCAATTATCTGCAGGAAAACCACCAATGAAAAAGACTGGAATCTACCAGGAAAGATCTCCCACATCTATAGACATAAAAAAAGGAACCACAGTGAGACCAGTAGGAGGGGTTGACTCATGACATAATCAATCCTATATGCCCCAGGTGACCCACAAACTGGAAAATAATTATATTGCAGAGATTTTCCCACAGGAATGAGAGTTCTGAGTCCCACAGCAGGCTTGTCATCCCAGAGGTCCAACACCAGGCATATGAGTCCGTAGAGCATTTAACTTTGAAGGCAAGCGGAGCTTAATTGCACGAGCAGCACAGGACTGGGGAAAAACAGACTTCACTCTTAAAGAGTAAAAACAAACTCTCACATGCACAGGGACGTAGGGCAGAAGAAGTAATTTGATAAGAGCCTAGACCAGACCTACTTTCTGGTCTTAGAGAGTCTCCTGGAGAGGTGAGGGATTGTCTTTGGTCCACCCTAGGCACACAGACGCTGGTGCAGAAATACTGCATTTGAAATTAAGAGATTAGCAACTTAGAACAATCACATATATACATAGACCACTATATAAAAACCTCAAGGTAACCACAAACTAGCAATCTCTAGTAGATATAGACACAAATAAGCAAAAGGAATCCAAACACAACAATGAAGATAGTTGTTAAATCACAAGAGAACCAAAGAAGCGGGAAAAGACCTACAAAAACAACTTCAAAAAATAAACAAAATGGCAAGAACATACATATTAATAATTACTTTACATATAAATGGACTAAATTCTTCAATCAAAACACTAAATGTATACAATAAAGACTCATTTGCTGCCTACATAGGACTCACTTTAGATCTAGAGACACAGATAGGCTGAAAGTGAGGGGGTAGAAAAATTTTTTTCTGTGAAAATGGAAATTAAAAAAAAAAGCTGTGGGGCAATACTTTTATTAGACAGAATAGACTTTAAAATTAATATATTTATAAGAGACAAAGAAGAACTCTACATAAGTATCAAAGGATCAATCCAAGAAGAAGTTATAACAACTGTAGATGTATATGCACCAAACATAGGAGCAACTCAATATATAAGCAAATGTTAACAGACCTGAAAGGAAAAATCAATAGTAACACAATAATAGTATGGGATTGAATATCCCACTACACCAGTGGACAAATATCCAGACACAATATCAATGAAGAAAAGTGAGTTTTAATAATACATTCAGCCAAATGAACGAATTGATATTTCCACAGTATTCCACTCAAAAGCAATGGAATACACATTCCTTTCAAGCGCACATGGGAACATTCTCCAAGAAAAAACACATGTGAGGCCATAAAACAAGCCTTGGTAACCTTAATAAAACTGAAATCATTTCAAACATCATTTCTAACCACAACACTATGTGTATGTGTGTATTCAGTCGCTCAGGTGTGTCTGACTCTTTGCAACCCCATGGACTGTAGCCCACTAGACTCCTCTCTCTGTAGAATTTTCCAAGCAAGGATACTGAGGTGGGTTGCCATTTCCTACTCCAGGGGATCTTCCTGACCCAAGGATTGAACCTCCATCTCTTTCACCTCCTGCATTGACAGGGGATCTTTACTACTGTGTCACTTGGGAAGCCTAATCACAACACTATGGGACTAGATATAACTATAAGAAAAAAATGCATAGAAGCTAAACAATATGCAACTAAACAACCAATGAATCACTGAAGAAATCACAGAGGAAATCTGAAAATACCTAGAGACAAATTAAAACAAAAATACAATGATCCAGGACCTATGGGAAAAGGAAAATGCAGTTCTAAGAGGGAAATTTATAGTAATACAAGATTACCTCAGAAAATAAGAAAAATCTCAAACTACCTAACCTTACCAGTAAAGCAACTAGAGAAAGAACAAACAAAACCCAAAGTTAGTAGAAATCATAAATATCAGAGAAGAAATAAATGAAATCAAGACGATCATAGAAAATATAAATGAAACAAAAATCTGGTTCTTTGAAAAGATAAAACTGATAAACCTTTAGCAAGACATTAAGAAAAACAAGAAGAGGACCCAAATAAAATCAGAAATGAAAAATATCAGGTTATAATCTATACCACAGAAATACAGAGACTACTATGAGCAAGAGTACACCAATACAATGGACTACCTAGAAGAAAGGGACAAATTATTATAAAGGTACACTTTCCCAAGACTAAACCAAGAAAAAATAGAAAATATGAATAGACCAGTTACCAGTACTGAAATTGAATAATTAAAACATTCCCGACAAACAGAAGTCTAGGACCAGATGACTTCACAGGTGAATTCTACGAAGCATTTAGAGAAGTGTTAATATCCTTCCTTTTGAAACTATTCCAAAAAAACTGCAGAGCAATTTGTGGAAGGAATCTTCCAAACTCATTCTATGAGGTCACCAGATACCAAAACCAGACAAAGATATTACAAGCAAAGAAAACGGCAGGCCAAAATCACTGGTGAACACAGATGCAAAAATCCTCAACAAAATGCTAGCAAACCAAATAAAAAAATACATTTAAAAAGGTCATGCGGGGGGGGGGGGGGGGGGGTTTCCTAAGATGACGGAAGAATAAGACAGGGAGACCACTTTTTCCCCCTCAAATTCATAAAAGATCATTTGAATGTTGAGCAACTTCCACAAAACAATTTCTGAATGCTGGTGGAGGACACCAGGCACCCAGAAAGGCAGCCCATTCTCTTTGAAAGGAGGTAGAACAAAATATGAAAGACAAAAAGAGAGACAAAAGAGTTAGGGACGGAGACCCATCCTGAGGAGGGAGTAATGAAGGAGAAGTTTCCAAATAGCAGGAAACCCTCTCACTGGCGGGTCTGTGGGGAGTTTTGGAATCTCAGAGGGCAACATAACCAGGAGAAAAAAACCAGAAAAACCCGTAGGATACATGCCTAACTGCAACTCCCAGTGGAGAAGTAGCCCAGATGCTTGCATCTGCCATAAGAGAGCAGGGACTGGACGGGGAGTCATGGATTGCATGCTTAGGGTAAGGACTAAGCCTGAATGCCCTGAAGACAATCTGAGGGAGCTAATATGACATAGCAAACCCAAACTGTGGGATAGCCAGAAAGAAAAAAAAAAGGAGAGAGAGAGAACTTTCCCCAAAAAAGCTCTAACCTAAGGCACAGCCTGGCCCACTCACAGAACAAAGATTGAGTGAAAGCAAACAAGAGCTAGCTGGCTGTGGATCAGCCCCACCCCCTGCCAGAGGCAGAGAGGCAGATGCACAACAGCCAGAGCCAGAAGGCAAGGGATAATCTCGCACCCAGAGACAGCATCCTCCACCAAACTGTGAGCAGGCTCCCAGTTACTAACCAAGTCTTCCTGGGATCCTGGATGGTTGACATCCGCCAGGAAGGCCGCAGCATAAGATCTGCTCCCAAGAGAAGACACATGGCACACCTGAGACGGCGCTCTACTGGTGCACCCAGAAAACTGAGCAGCTGGAACTGGGGAGGTGATTAAGACATATGGCCCACCTGGGACATTGTGCTCACCAAGCACCTGGTCGCCTGGGCTGCTTGGACCTGAGAAGGGCGTAAAATGCATGCCCAACCAAATCTGTGCCTTTGTGGAGTAGCTGAGATCCTGAACCTGAGCAGCTTAAACCTGGGAAGTGCATGAAACACAGAGCCTACTTTGGACAGTACCCTTGCAGAGCAACCTGGAGCCTGAGCAGTGTAGACTGGGAAAGCACACACTGCCGTGAGCTGGGGCAAACCCAGGGTGGTCCATACACTGCAAAGTACTCCCCCTTGTTTCAGGGTGGAAATTAGACACTCAGGAAGTAACAGGTGCAACAGATTAAAAACCTGTAGTTAACATAGACTAAGCACTGGAAGGGGCCTATAGGCCTTGAGAAGAAGTATAAGCTGGAATAAGGAACTATCTGAAACTGAACTGACCCCACACTGCCCTCAACAACTCCAGAGAAATTCCTACATATATTTTTACTATCATTTTTTAATTTTTTAAGTTATTACCTTTAATTTTAATTTTTATAACCTACTATTACCTTGCAAAAAAGAGATCCTATTTTTAAAGCAAATTTCACATACATATTTTTATAATTTCTGTGATTGATTTTGTTTTGTATTTTTAATATTGTATTTTTGAGAGTCTAACTTCTAGATTTTTAATCTTTGCTTTTTTTTTTATTAATTTTGTACCTTTAAGAATCTAATCTTCAGTTACCCACCTTTACTTAGGGATGTGATTACTGGCTTGATTGATCTCTCCTCTTTTGACCACCCCCCCGCCTTCTTCTCCTGGTCACCTCTATCTCCCTCCTCCCTCTTCTCTGCTCTATGTAACTCTGTGAACCTCTCTGGGTGCTCCAGACTGTGGAGAACACTTAGGGAACTGATTACAGGCTAGATTGCTCTCTCCCCTTTTGACACCCCCTTTTCTCCTCCTGGTCACTTCTATCTCCCTCCTCCCTCTTCTCTTCACCATTTAATTCTGTGAACCTCTCTGGGTGTCCCTCAATGTAGAGAATCTTTTCACCATTAACCTAGGTGTTTTATCATCTGTGCTTTATGGATGGAGAAGTCTTGAGGCTGCTGTAAGAATAAGACTGAAAGCCAGAGGCAGAAGGCTTAAATGCAAAACTTGAGAGCACCAGAAAATTCCTGACTCCAGGGAACATTAATTGACAAGAGCTCATCCAAAAGCCTCCATACCTACACTGAAACCAAGCTTCACCCAAGAGCCAACAAATTCCAGAGCAATACATACTACACTAATTCTCCAGCAATGCAGGAACACAGCCCTGAGCATTAAAATACAGGTTGCCCAAAGTCACACCAAACCCATAGACACCCCAAAACTCAGTACTGGACACTTTATTGCACTCCAGGGAGAAGAGATTCAGCTCCCCCACCAGAATACAGATGCAAGCTTCCCTAACCAGGAAACCTTGACAAGCAACTAGTCCAACCCCACCCACAGGGAGCAACCTCCACAATAAAGTAAAATGACAAACTTCCAACATACAGAAAGGCCACCCCAAACACAGCAATCTAAACAAGATGAAAAGGCAGAGAAATATTCATCAGGTATAAAAGGTATGAAATATTCCTCAGGTAAAGGAGCAGGATAAATGCCACCCAACCAAACAAAAGAAGAAGAGATAGGAAGTCTACCTGAAAAAGAATTCAGAATAATGATAGTAAAGATGATCCAAAATCTTGAAAACAAAATGGAGTTACAGATAAATAGATTAGAGACAAGGGCTGAGAAGATGCAAGAAATGTTTAACAAGGACCTAGAAGAAATAAAAGAGTCAATCAGTAGTGAATAATGCAATAACTGAGATCAAAAACACTCTGGAGGGAACCAATAGTAGAATAACTGAGGAAGAAGATAGGATAAATGAGATGGAAGATGGAATGGTGGAAGTAAATGAAGCAGAGGAAAAAAGAAAAAAAAATTAAAAGAAATGAGCACAACCTCAGAGACCTCTGGGACAATGTTATTTGAATGCCCCAACATTTGAATCATTGGAGTGCCAGAAGACGAAAACAAAAAGAAAGTGCATGAGAAAATACTTGAGGAGATAATAGTTGAAAACTTCCCTAAAATGGGGAAGGAAATGGCCACCCAAATTCAAGAAACCCAGAGAGTCCCAAACAGGATAAACCCAAGCCAAAACATCCAAAGACATATATTAATCAAAATAACGAAGATCAAACACAAAGAGCAAATATTAAAAGCAGTAAGGGAAAAGTAACAAATAACACACAAGGGGATTTCCATAAGGATAAAATTTAGCTGATCTTTCTATAGAAACTTCAGGCCAAAAGGGAATGGCAGGACATACTTAAAGTGATGAAAGAGAAAAGCCTACAACCCAGATTACTATATGCAGCAAGGTCTCATTCAAATATTAAGGAGAAACCAAAAACTTTACAGACAAGCAAGAGCAGAGAGAATTCAGCACCACCAAATCAGCTAGTCAACAAATGCTAAAGGATCTTTTCTAGACAGGAAACACAGAAATGGTATATAAACTCGAACCCAAAACAACAAAGTAAATGGTAACGGGATCATACTTATCAACAATTACCTTAAATGTAAATGGGTTGAATGCCTCAACCAAAAGACAAAGATTGGCTGAATGGTTACAAAAACAAGGCCCCTACACATGCTGTCTACAAAAGACCCACCTCAAAACAAGGGACACATACAGACTGAAAGTAAAGGGCTGGAAAAAGATATTTCACACAAATGGAGAACAAAAGAAAGTAGGAGTAGCAATACTCATATTATATAAAATAGACTTTGAAATAAAGGCCATTTAAAAAAAAAAGTTAAATAAACAGGGTGACAATATACAGCCTTGATGTACTCCTTTCCCTACATGGAACCAATCTGTTGTCCCATGCCCAGTTCTAACTGTTGCTTCCTGACCTGCATACAGATTTCTGAAGAGGTAGGTCAGATGGTTTGGTATTCCCATCTCTTTAAGAATCACACCAAAAGCCAGGAAGGAGGGGACATTTGTATACTTATGGCCGATCCATATTGATGTTTGGCAGAAGCCAACACAAAGCTCTAAAGCAATTACCCTTCAATTAAAAATAAATTCATTACAGTTGTGTCCAAAAAAAAAAAAAAGGCTGTGAAAAGAGACAAAGGACACTATATAATGATCAAAGGATCAATCCAAGAAGAAGATATAACAATTATTAATATATACACACCCAACATAGGAGCACCACAATATGTAAGGCAAATGCTAACAAGTATGAAAGGGGAAATTAACAGTAACACAATAATGGTGGGAGACTGTAATACCTGACATAACTATGGATAGATCAACCAAACAGAAAATTAGCAAGGAAACACAAACTTTAAATGATTAAATGGATCAGTTAGGCCTAATTGATATCTATAGGACATTTCATCCCAAAACAACGAATTTCACCTTTTCTCAGGTGCACACAAAACATTCTCTGGGAGTGATCACATCATGGGCCATAAATCTAGCCTTGGTACCTAAACTAAAACCAAGCACCCCGTAAGGGCCAGCAAGCTCCAGAGTAACACATACCAAGCAAATTCTCCAGCAACATAGGAACATAGCCTGGAGCTTCAATACACAGGTTTCCCAAGGTCACACCAAGCCCACTGACATCTCAAAACTCTTTACTGGACACTTCATTGCTCCTTAGAGTGAGGAAACCCAGATCCACCCACCAGAACACCACGCAAGCTTTCCCAACCAATAAACTTTGGCAAACCACACATCCAACCCCACCCATAGTGAGGAACCCCCACAATAAAGGGACAACACAGCAAGATAAACAAGATGAAAAGGCAGAGAAACACCCAGCAGGTAAAGGAACAAAACAAAACAGACAAAACAAAAGAGGAGGAGATAGGAAATCTACCTGATAAAGAATTCCGAATAATGATAGTGAAAATGATCCAAAATCTGGAAAATAAACTGGAGTTACAGTTCAATAACCTGCAGGCAAGGATTGAGAAGATGCAAGCAAGCTTTAACAAGGACTTAGAAGAAATGAAAAAGACACAAAATACAATGCATAATGCAATAAATGAGATCAAAAACACCCTGGAGGGAACTAACAGTAGAATAACAGAGATAGAAGACAGGATAAGTGAGGTAGAAGACAGAATGGCAGAAATAAACGAAATAGAGAGGAAAAATGAAAAAAGAATTAAAAGAAATGAGGACAATCTCAGAGACCTCTGGGACACTGTTAAACACACCAATATTCGAATCATAGGAGTCCCAGAAGAAGAAGACAAAAAAAAAAAAAAAAAGACCATCAGAAAATCCTTGAGGAGATAATACTAAAAACTTCCCTAAATTGGGAAAGGAAATAATCACTCAAGTCCAAGAAACCCAGAGAGTCCCAAATAGGAGGAACCCCAAGCGGAACACCCCAAGACACATATTAATCAAATTAACAAATATCAAACTCAAAGAGCAAATATTAAAAGCAGCAAGGGAAAAACAACAAATAACTCACAAGGGGAATCCCATAAGGATAACAGGTGATCTGTCAATAAAAACACTTCAGGTCAGAAGGGAATGGCAGAACATACTTAAAGTCATGCAAGAAAATAATCTACAACCCCGATTACTGTACCCAGCAAGGATCTCATTCAAATTTGAAGGAGAAATCAAAAGCCTTCCAGACAAGCAAAAGCTGAGAGAATTCAGCAAGACCAAACCAGCCCTCCAACAAGTGCTAAAGGATCTTCCCAAGACAGGAAACTCGGATAGGGTATATAACCTCGAACCCAAAACAAAAAAGTAAATGGCAACGGGATCATACTTATCAATAATTACCTTAAATATAAATGGGTTGAATGCCCCAACCAAAAGACAAAGATTGGCCGATTGGATACAGAAACAAGACCCCTATATATGTTGTCTACAAGAGACCCACCTCAAACCTAGGGACACATATAGACTGAAAGTTAAAGGCTGGAAAAAGATATTCCATGCAAATAAAGACCAAAAGAAAGCGGGAGTGGCAATACTCATATCAGATAAAGTAGACTTTAAAATAAAGGCTGTGAAAAGAGATAAAGATGGACATTACATAATGATCAAAGGATCAATCCAAGAAGAAGGAATAACAATTATAAATATTTATGCACCCAACATAGGAGCACCACAATGTGTAAGGCAAATGCTAACAAGTATGAAAGGGGAAGTTAAAAATAACACAATAATAGTGGGAGACTTTAATACTCTACTCACACCAATGGAGAGATCAACTAAATAGAAAATTAACAAGGAAACTTAGACCAGTTAGGCCTAATTGATATCTATAGGACATTCCACCCCAAAACAATGAATTTCACCTTTTTCTCAAGCGCACATGGGACCTTCTCCAGAATAGATCACATCCTGGGCCATAAATCTAGCCTTGGTAAATTCAAAAATATTGACATCATTCCAAGCATCTTTTCTGACCACAATGCAGTGAGATTAGACATCAATTACAGGAGAAAACCATTTAACAATTCCAACATACGGAGGCTCAACAACACACTGCTGAATAACCAACAAATCACAGAAAAAATCAAAAAAGAAATCAAAATATGCATAGAAATGAATGAAAATGAAAACACAACAACCCAAAACCTATGGGACACAGTAAAAGCAGTGCTAAGGGGAAAGTTCATAGCATTACAAGCTCACCTCAGGAAACAAGAAAAAAGTCAAATAAATAACCTTACTTTACACTTAAAGCAACTAGAAAAGGAAGAAATGCAGAAGCCCAGGGGTAGTAGAAGGAAAGAAATCTTAAAGATCAGGGCAGAAATAAATGCAAAAGAAACAAAAGAGACCATAGCAAAAGTCAACAAAGCCAAAAGCTGGTTCTTTGAGAAGATAAATAAAATTTACAAACCATTAGCCAGACTCATCAAGAAACAAAGGGAAAAGAACCAAATCAACAGAATTAGAAATGAAAACGGAGAGATCACAACAGAAAACACAGAAATACAAAGGATCATAAGAGACTACTATCAGCAATTATATGCAAATAAACTGGACAACCTGGATTCCTAGAAAAGTACAACTTTCCAAGACTAAACCAGGAAGAGATAGATAATATTAATAGACCCATCACGAGCACGGAAATTGAAACCGTAATCAGAAATCTTCCAAAAAACAAAAGTCCAGGACCAGATGGCTTGACAGCTGAATTCTACCAAAAATTTAGAGAAGAGCTAACACCTATTCTACTCAAACTCTTCCAGAAAATTGCAGAGGAAGGTAAACTTCCAAACTCATTCTACGAGGCCACCATCACCCTAATTCCAAAACCCACAAAGACGCCACAAAAAAAGAAAACTACAGGCCAATATCACTGATGGACATAGATGCAAAAATCCTTAACAAAATTCTAGCAAATAGAATCCAACAACACATTAAAAAGATAATACATCATGAGCAAGTTGGCTTTATCCCAGGGATGCAAGGATTCTTCAATATTCGCAAATCAATGTAATACACCACATTAACAAATTGAAAAATAAAAACCACATGATTATCTCAATAGATGCAGAGAAAGCCTTTGACAAAATTCAACATCCATTTATGATAAAAACCTTCCAAAAAGAAGGAATAGAAGGAACATACCTCAATATAATAAAAGCTATATATGACAAACCCACAGCAAACATTATCCTCAATGGTGAAAAACTGAAAGCATTCCCCCTGAAGTCAGGAACAAGACAAGGGTGCCCACTCTCACCACTACTATTCAACATAGTTTTGGAAGTCTTGGCCACAGCAATCAGAGCAGATAAAGGAATAAAATGGATCCAGATTGGAAAAGAAGAAGTAAAACTCTCTCTGTTTGCAGATGACATGATCCTCTACATTGAAAATCCTTAAAGACTCCACCAGAAAATTACTAGAGCTAATCAGTGAATATAGCAAAGTTTCAGGATACAAAACCAACACACAGAAATCCCCGGCATTCCTACACACTAACAGTGAGAAAACAGAAAGAGAAATTAAGGCAACAATTCCATTTACCATCAAAACAAAAAGAATAAAATACTTAGGAGTATTTCTACCTAAAGAAACAAAAGACTTGTATATAGAAAACTATAAAACACTGATGAAAGAAATCAAAGAAGACACAAACAGATGGAGAAATGCGCCATGTTTGTGGATTGGAAGAATCAATATAGTGAAAATGAGTATACTACCCAGAGAAATCTATAGATTCAATGCAATTCCTATCAAGCTACCAGAGGTCTTTTTCAGAGAATTAGAACAAATAATTTCACAATTTTTATGGAAATACAAAAAACCTCGTATAGCCAAAGCAATCTTGAGAAAGAAGAATGGAACTGGAGGAATCAACCTACCTGACTTTAGGCTATACTACAAATCCACAGTCATTGAGACAGTATGGCACTGGCACAAAGACAGAAATATAGATCAATGGAACAGAATAGAAAGCCCAGAGAAAAATCCATGCATCTATGGACACCTTTTCTTTGACAAAGGAGGCATGAATATACAATGGAGAAAAGACAACCTCTTTAACAAGTGGTGCTGGGGAAACTGGACAGCCTCTTGTAAAAGAATGAAACTAGAACACTTTCTAACACCATACACAAAAATAAACTCAAAATGGATCAAAGATCTAATCATAAGACCAGAAACTATAAAACTCCTAGAGGATAACATAGGCAAAACACTCTCTGACATAAACCAAAGCGGGATCCTCTATGGCCCACCTCCCAGAATATCAGAAATAAAAGCACGAATAAACAAATGGGACCTAATTAAAATTAAAAGCTTCTGCACAACAAAGGAAACTATAAGCAAGGTGAAAAGACAGCCTTCACAATGGGAGAAAATAATAGCCAATGAAGCAACGGACAAACAATTAATCTCAAAAATACACAAGCAACTCCTGCAGCTCCATGCTAGAAAAATAAACGACCCAATCAAAAAGTGGGCCAAAGAACTAAACAGACGTTTCTCCAAAGAAGACATAAAAATGGCTAACAAACACATGAATAGATGCTCAACATCACTCATTATCAGAGAAATGCAAATCAAAACCACAATGAGGTACCACTTTACACCAGTCAGAATGGCTGCCATCCAAAAATCTACAAGCAATAAATGCTGGAGAGGATGTGGAGAAAAGGGAACCCTCTTACACTGTTGGTGGGAATGCAAACTAGTACAGCCACTATGGAAAACAGTGTGGAGATTCCTTAAAAAACTGCAAATAGATCTGCCATATGACCCAGCAATCCCACTGCTGGGCATACACACCGAGGAAACCAGAATTGAAAGAGACACGCGTACCCCAATGTTCATCACCACATTGTTTACAATAGCCAGGACATGGAAGCAACCTAGATGCCCATCAACTGACGAATGGATAAGAAAGCTGTGGTACATATACACAATGGAATATTACTCAGCATTAAAAAAAAATTCATTTGAATCAGTTCTACTCAGGTGGACGGAACTGGAGCCTATTATCCAGAGTGAAGTAAGCCAGAAGGAAAAACAAAAATACAGTATATTAATGCATATATATGGAATTTAGAAAGATGGTAACGAGAACCCTTCATGCGAGACAGCAAAAGAAAGGCAGATGTGTAGAACAGACTCATGGACTCTGTGGAAGAGGGCAAGGGTGGGATGATATGGGAGAATGGCATTGATACATGTTAACTATCATATGTGAAATCAATCACCAGCCCAGGGCTGATGCTCGGGGCTGGTGCACCGGGATGACCCAGGGGGAGGGAATCGGGAGGGAGGAGGGAGGGGGGTTCTGGAGGGGGAGCATATGTAAACCCATGGCGGTTTCATGTCATTGTATGGCAAACCAACACAATAAAGTAAAGAAAATTTAAAAAAAAAAATCTAGCCTTGGTAAATTAAAAAAAAAATTGAAATCATTTCAATTATTTCAAGCATCTTTTCTGATCACAATGCAGTAAGGTTAGACGTCAAGTACAGGGAAAAAGAAACTATAAAAATACAAACATATGGAGGCTAAACAACACGCTTCTGAATAACCAACAAATCACAGAAGAAATTTAAAAAAAGAAATCAAAATATGCATAGAAATGAATGAACAGGAAAGCACAACAACCCAAAACCTATCAGATTCAGTAAAAACAGTGCTAGGGGGAAGGCTCATTGCAATACAAGCTTACCTCAAGAAACAAGAGAAAAATTAAATAAATAACTTAACTTTACACCTAAAGCAACTAGAAAAAGAAGAAATGAAGATTCCCAGGGTTAGTAGAAGGAAAGAAGTCATAAAAAATTAGGGCAGAAATAAATGAAAAATAAACAAAGGAGCAAAAATCAACAAAACTAAAAACTGGTTCTTTGAGAAGATAAGTAAAATAGACAGACCATTAGCCAGACTCATCAAGAAAAAACGGGAGAAGAATCAAATCAACAAAATTAGAAATGAAAATGAAGAAATCACAACAGACAACACAGAAATACAAAGGATCTTAAGAGACTACTATCAGCAACTATATGACAATAAAATGGACAACTTGGAAGAAATGGATGAGTTCTTAGAAAAGTATAAGCTTCCAAAATTGAACCAGGAAGAAACAGAAAATCTTAACAGACCCATCAGAAGCATAGAAATCAAAACTGTAATCAAAATCTTCCAACAAACAAAATCCAAGAACCAGATGGCTTCACAGGTGAATTCTACGAAAAATTTAGAGAAGAGCTAACATCTATCCTATTCAAACTCTTCCAGAAAATTGCAGAGGAAGATAACCTGCCAAATTCATTCCATGAGGCTACCATCATCCTAGTACCAAAACCAGACAAAGGTGCCACCAAAAAAGAAAACCACAGGCCAATATCACTGATGAACATAGAAGCAAAAATCCTCAATAAAATTCTAGCAAACTGAATCCAATAACATATTGAAAAGATCATACTTCATGGCCAAATAGGCTTTATCACAGGGGTGCAAGGATGCTAAATATTCACAAAACAATCAATCTGATACACCACATTAACAAATTAAAAGATAAAAACCATACGATTATCTCAACAGAAGCAGAGAAAGCCTTTGACAAAATTCAACATACATTTATGATTAAAAATCCCTCCAGAAAGCAGGAATACAAGAAGCATACCTCAACATAATAAAAGCCATATGATAACATGATAAACATGGTTTATCACATGATAACCTGATAAACCCACAGCAAACATTATCCTCAATGGTGAAAAATGGAAAGCATTTCCCTTAAAGTCAGGAACAAGACAAGCATGCTCACTCTCACCACTACTATTCAACCTAGTTTTGGAAGTTTTAGCCACAGCAATCACAGAAGAAAAAGAAATAAAAGGAATCCAGATTGGAAAAGAAGAAGTAAAACTCTCACTGTTTGCAGACGACATGATCCTCTACATAGAAAAACCTAAAGACTCTACCAGAAAATTACTAGAGCTAATCAATGAATATAGTAAAGTTGCAGGATATAAAATTAACACACAGAAATCCCTTGCATTCCTATACACTAACCCAATGAGAAAACAGAAAGAGAAACTAAGGAAAAAATTCCACTCCAACGAAAAGAATAAAATATTTAGGAATAAATCTACCTAAAGAAACAAAAGAGCTATATATAAAAAACTATAAAACACTGATGAAAGAAATCAAAGAGGATACAAATAGATGGAGAAATATACCATGTTCATGGATCAGAAGAATCAGTTTAGTGAAAATGAGTATACTACCCAAAGCAATCCATATATTCAATGCAATCCCTATCAAGCTACCAATGATATTTTTCACAGAACTAGAATAAATAATTTCACAATTTGTATGGAAATACAAAAAACCTCAAATAGCCAAAGCAATCTTGGGAAAGAAGAATAGAAATGGAGGAATCAACCTGCCTGACTTCAGACTATACTACAAAGCTTCAGTCATCAAGACACTATAGTACTGGCACAAAGACAGAAATATAGATCAATGGAACAAAATAGACCAGAGATAAATTCACAGACCTATGGACACCTTATCTTTGACAAAAGAGACAAGACTATACAATGGAGGAAAGACAATCTCTTTAACAAGTGGTGCTGGGAAAACTGGTCAACCACTTGTAAAAGAATGAAACTAGAACACTTTCTAATACAATACACAAAAGTAAACTCAAAACGGATTAAAGATCTAAATGTAAGACCAGAAACTATAAAACTCCTGGAGGATAACATAGGCAGAACACTCTCTGACATAAATTACAGCTGGATCCTCTATGACCCACCTCCCAGAGTAATGGAAATAAAAGCAAAATAAACAAATAGGACCTAATTAAATTTAAAAGCTTTTACACAATGAAGAGACACTGTAAGCAAAGTGAAAAGACAGCCTTCAGACTGGGAAAAAATAATAGCAAATAAAACAACTGACAAACAATTAATCTCAAAAATATACAAGCAGCTTATGCAGTTCAATACCAGAAAAATAAATGACCCAATCAAAAAAAATGGGCCAAAGAACTAAACAGACATTTCTCCAGGGAAGACAGACAGATGGCTAACAAACACATGAGAAGATGCTCAACATCACTCCTATCAGAGAAATGAAAATGAAAACCACAATGAGGTACCATCTCACACCAGTCAGAATGGCTGCTATTAAAAATTCTACAAACAATAAATGCTGGAGAGGGTGCGGAGAAAATGGAACCTTCTTACACTGCTGGTGGGAATGCCAACTAGTACAGTCACTACGAAGAACAGTGTGGAGATTCCTTAAAAAACTGGAAATAAAACTCCCATTCAACCCAGCAATTCCACTGCTAGGCATACACACCAAGGGAACCAGAATTGAAAGATATATATGTACCCCAATGTTCATCACAGCACTGTTTATAATAGCCAAGACATGGACAACCTAGATGTCCATCAGCAGACGAATGGATAAGAAAGCTGTAGTACGTATACACAATGGAATATTACTCAGCTATTAAAAAGAATTCATTTGAATCAGTTCTAATGAGGTGGATGAAACTGGAGCCTATTATACAGAGTGAAGTAAGTCAGAAAGAAAAACACCAATACAGTACAGTAATGCATTTATATGGAATTTAGAAAGATGGTAAGGATGATCCTATATGCAGATAGCAAAAGAGACACACAAATAAAGAGCAGACTTTTGGACTCTGTAGGAGAAGGTGAAGGTGGGATGATTTGAGAGAATAACAATGAAACATGTATATTACCCTATGTGAAACAGATCACCAATCCTGGTTCGATGCATGCAAGAGGGTGCTCAGGACTGGTGCACTGGGATGACCCTGAGGGATGGGATGGGGAGGGAGGTGGGAGAGAGTGTTCAGGATGGGGGACACATAAACACCCATGGCTGATTCGTGTCAATGTATGGCAAAAACCACTACAATATTATAAAGTAATTAGCCTCCAATTAAAATAATTAAATTAATTTAAAATAAAATAAAATCTAATGTTATCCTCAAAAAAAATGCATAGAAAAGAGAAAAAAAAAAGATCATAAACCATGACCAAGTGGGTTTTATTCCAGAGATGCAAAGATTTTTCAGTATCTGCAAATCAATGTGACATACTACATTAACAAATTCAAGAATAAAAAACATATGATCATCTTCAACAGAGGCAAAATCAATTTTTGATAAAATTCCACATTCATGTATAATGAAAACTCCCAAATGGGCATAGAGGGAACATACCTCAACATATACAAGGACATAATATGACAAAATCATAGTCCATGATGAAAAGCTGAAAGCATTTCCTTTAAGGTCACTCTCACAACTTTTTTTCAACATAGCTTTGGAAGTCCTAGCCATATTGATCAGAGAAGAAAAAAATAAATAAAAGGAATCTAAATTGGAAAGGAAGAATTAAAACTGTCGCTGTTTGTAGATGGCATGATGTTTCAGATAGAAAATTATAAAAAAGCTATCAGAGAACTACTAGAGTTCAAGGAATTTGATAATGCTGCTGGATACAAAACTAACATACAGAAATGTGTTGCATTTCTATTCACTAGCAAACAACAGAAGGAGAATTTAAAGAAACAACTCCATTTACCTTCACATCAAAAAGAATCAAATACCTAGGAATAATCCTACCTATGGAGGCAAAAGACCTGTATTCTGAAAACTTTAAGACACTAATGAAAGGAGTTGCACACCACACAAATAGATATATTGTGTTCTTGGTTTGGAAGAGTCAATATTGTTAAAATGACAATGCTACCTAAGGCTAACTACAGGTTCAGCGCAATCCCTATCAAATTACCAATGGCATTTTTCACAGAACTAGAACAACAATTTTAAAGTTTGTACAGAAATACAGTAGTCCCTGAATAGTGAAAACAATTTTGAGAAAGGAGAACAAAGCTGGAGAAATCACCCTCCTTAACCTCAGACTATACTACAAAACTATAGTCATCAAAATAGTATGATAATGACACAAAAACAGACACATCAACCATAGAACAGGATAGGAAGCCCACAAATAAATCCATTTACTTATGGCCAATTAATCTGTTACAAAGGAGGCAAAAACATAAAATGAAGAGAAAAATTTCAATAAGGGTTGCTGGGAAAACTGGGCAGCTACAGCTCAAAGCATGAAATTAGGATACTTTCTAGCACCACACACAAAAATAAACTTAAAATGGATCAAAGAACTTAACGTAAGGCCAGATTCTACCAAACTCCAAGAGGAAAACACAGCCAGAAAATTCCTTGACATTAATTGCAGCAATATATTTTTGAACCCATCTCCAAGAGTAATAGAAAGAAGAAAAATGTGGAACCTAAATAAACTTAAAAGCTTTTGCACAGCCAAGGGAACCATAAACAAAATGAAAATACAACCTACAGAATGGGAGAAAACATTTGCAAACAATTTGACCCACAAGGGATTAAAAAAGAATAATTAAAAAAAACTTAAAAAATAAAAAACGGCAGAAGACCTAAATAGACATTTCTCCCAAGAAGACATCCAGATGGCTGACACATAAAAATATGTTCAACATCATTAATTATTAGAGAAATGCAAACCAAAACCACAGTGAGGTATCTCACAAAGGTCAGAATGGATATTATCAAAAATCTACAAACAATAAATGCTGTAAAAGTTGTTGAGGAAAAGGAACCCTCCTACACCGTTGGTGAGAATGTAAATTGGCACAGTCACTCTGTAAAACATTATGGAAACTTAAAATTAAAACAGAGTTAGCATATGATCCAACAATCTCACTCCTGGCCATACATCTGGAAATGACAAAAACTAACATAAAAAATACGTGCACCTCAACGTTCTTGGCAGCACTATTTACAATAGCCAAGACATGGAACCAACCTAACTTGCCATCAATAGATGGAAAAAGAAGATGAGGTAAACATATACAATGAAGTATTACCCAGCCATGAAACAGTGAAATAATAACATTTGCAGTGACATGTATGAACCCAGAGATTATCATACTGTCAGTCACATAAACACGCATATTATATGAAATCACTTGGATGTGGAATCTAAAAAAAATGATAGAAATAAACTTGTTTACAAAACAGAAACAAACTCACAGGCATATAAAATAAACATGGTTACCAAAGAAGAAGAGACAGGAGGAGTAAATTTCGGATTTAGGTTTAAGAGATACACAGTACTCTATATAAAATAAATAAACAACAAGGACAGTAGGGACTATAATCAATATTGTGTAATAACCTGTAATGAAAAAGAATCTGGAAGAGTGTGTATGTATTATATGTGTGTGTGTATATATATATAAAATACATACACATACATAAAACTGATTCTCTTTTTTGTATTCCTGAAATATTATAAATCCACTATACTTCCATAAAAAGTTTTTTTCAATTCCATTAACGTAATTTATCACACCAACAGACTAAAAAAGAAAAATGACATGATATTATCAATATTAATGTATGCAAAAAAAAAAATTGGCAAACTCCAGCCAATCATTTTAAAAACTCTCAACAAACTAGAAAGTGAGGGCAATTTAACTTGATAACAAATATCTACAAAAAACCTGAAGCTAACATACTTAATGGTGAGAAATCAGAAGTTTATCCACTGTGATAAAAAGAACAAAGCAAAGGTATCTCCTTTCACTTCTACTTTTTAACATTGTACTGAAAATGCTAGCTAAAGCAATAAGCTAAGAATAGGAAATAAAAGATAAACACATTAAGAAGAAAGAAATAAAACTGCAAACTGACAGATGAAATGATAGTTTACATAGGAAAATCTTAAAGAATTAAAAACCTCCTTCATTAAATAAGCAACTATAACAAGACTTCATTATAGACGGTTAATATTAAAAAGTCAGCTATTTTCACATATACCAGCAATGAAAAAACGAAATTTAAAGTTAAAAACACATTACCATGTACAATATTAACTTAAAATGAAACATTTAGGTATAAAACTAGTGAAATACATATAATCTACATGAAATATATCAAAAGAAAGCTAAGTGGAGAGTATCTTACGTTCATACATAGGAAGATCAACACTGTCAAGATGTTAGTTTGTTCCCAACTGATTGTGGACTCAATGAAATTTCAATCAAAATCCCAGAAAATTATTCTATGGGTATTGACAAATTGATTCTATAGCTTATACGGAGAGGCAAAAGATCCAGAATAGCCAACTCAATATTGAATGAGAAGAATAAAGCTGAAAGACTGATGCTGCTTGACTTAAACTTGGAGTTACTCTATAGCTACAATAACCAAAAGAGTATAGTATTGTATTAAAAAATAGACTAAGATCAATAAAACAAAACAGAGCCCAAAAACAAACCTACGTTAATACAGGCAACTAATCTTCAGCAAAGAAACAAAAGCAATATGATTGAACAAAGATAGCATTTTGAACAAATGATGTCAAAACAACAGGACACTTGAAAGCAAAAATATATATATATATATGAAGCTAGACACAGACCTTACATATTTGATGAAAAATCAAATAAAAATGAATCATACACCAAAATGTAAAAACCCGAACTATAAAACTAGAGCACAACATAAAAGAAAAAAAGTAACATTAGGTATGATGGTGATTTTTAAATACAACAGCAAAGTCACAATCCATGAAGGAAAGAACAAAGATAGACTGCCTTAAAATTAAAAGTTTCTGTTCTGTGAAAGAAAATGTCACAGGTGTGAGAACCCAAGCCATAGCCTGGAAGAAAATAACTGCAAAAGACATCTGATAAGGGACTATTAAGCAAAAATTTAAAGAACACTTTACACTCAACAATATGAAAACAACCCAATTAGAAAATGGATCAAAGAGCTACATCAAAGAAAATATACAGATGGCAAATAAGCATACACAAAAAGATTCTCCAAATCATGTTAAAACAACAGTGCAATACTACTACACATCTATTGGAATGGTCAAAATTCAAAATCCTAATAAGCCAAATGCTGGTAAGGACGTGGATCAACCAGAACTGTCATTCACTGCTGGTGGAAATTCAAAAGTACAGCCACACTGGAAGTCAGTTTGGTGAGTTTTTATAAAAGTAAACATAACATAGTTTTACCATAACATCCAGAAATCATGTTCCTTTGTATTTACCCAAAGGAGGTAAAATTTTTGTTGACACAAAAATCTTAACACAGATGTTTACAGTAGTTTTAGTCATAATGGCAAAAACTTGGAAGCAACCAAGGTGTCCTTCAGTAGAGGTAAATGGGTAAGTAAACTGTGGCATACTCAATCGATAAAATGTTATTTGGCACTAGAGAAACAAACAAAAAAAGAGTTATCAAGCCATGAGAAGACTGGAAAGAAACTTAAATGCAAATTACTATAGTAAAAGAAACCTATCTCAAAAGATTACATCTTATGTAAGTCTAACTATAGGATATTCTAGGAAAGATCAAACTATGAATAGGATAAAAAGAAGAGTAGTTGCTAGGGGGTTATAATGGATGAATATGCAGAACTCAAATGATTTAAGGCAGTAACAATATACTCTGTGATAGATACGTTATTATAAATATCTCCAGCTCTGAAAGATGGCCAAGTAAGATGTCTTTCATTTACATTCTTTTTAAACAACAATAATTTGTTTTCCAGCTGTGAGTAAGTGAAGATTTTGGATCCAGGTAGAAGACTGTGAAAATGTGGTACAGTTCAAAACCAAGGAGAGTCATTTTGAGAAAGCAGGCTACTCCCTCTCATGAAGTTGCTCAAAGGTTAACCTTTTAGAAAGCCCTCAGTAATCTAGATAATGGACTGCTTGGGTGACCCCATTTTGCCTTCCTGTTCCCCAATGCCTGCTCTTACGCTTTTAATTTACCAATCAAGAGTGAATTCATGAAACCCTAAACATCTCATCCTCAGACTGTAATAAAGACAGTCCCAGGTTCATACTTCCTCCCTATTTGCAACCTCACCATTTGGCCCTTTGGTGTGCTGTTTATTCTCCAGGACCTCTGAGTAATATATACTGTTCCTAAAAGTTCCCTAATGGTTGTTGCTGAGGTAATTTCCTGAAATCAAAATAACTGCAACAGCTGATAAAACATCAACTCTGGTTGGGGAAAGTCTGTGGAACTCTCCACAAGTAGCTTGGGCCTAGGCGAGTGCCTCAGGCATTTCTAGGCAGTAGCATCACAATTGGTTTGCTGACACTAGAACAACAGTGATTTAACCAGTAGGTGGGGAAAAAGTTGTTGGTCAAAGCATACAAACTTTCAATTATAAGATGAATAAGTTCTAGGGATTTAAGATTCAGCATAGTGACCGTAGTTACCAATACTGTACTATATACCTGAAGTTTGCTAAGAAAGTAAATCTTAAATATTTGTACCACACACACACAAAAAAAATTATAATTATGGGGGGGGGGTGATACGTGGGTTTCCTTGGTAGCTCAGCTGGTGAAGAATCTGCCTGCAATGCAGACCCTATTTCAATTCCTGGGTTAGGAAGATCCCCTGAAGAAGGGATAGGCTAACCACTCCAGTAGTCTTGGGCTTCTCTGGTGACTCAGACAGGAAAGAATCCACCTGCAATGTGGGAGACCTGGATTCAATCCCTGGGTTGAGAAGATCCTCTGGAGGAGGGCATGACAACCCACTCCAGTATTCTTGCCTGGAGAATCCCATGGACAGAGGAGCCTGGCAGGCTACAGTCCATGGGGTCGAAAAGAGTCAGACATGACTGAGTGACTAAGCATGCATGGGGTGATACATGTGTTAACTAACCTCATTGTGATAATTACTTCGTAATACATATGTGTATCAAATCATCACACTGTACACCTTAAACTCACACAATTTCATATGGCAATTATATCTCAATGAATTTGGAAGAATGATACGAAAAATAAATTTGTCCAAACCCAACACAGAGTGAACTGCAAAGTATGGACTCTGGGTGATAATGTGTCAATGTAGGTTCATCAGTCATAACCAATGTACCATTTGGTGTTGGAAGTTGCTAGTGAGGGAAGCTGTACATGTGTGGAGGCAGGGGGCATATGGGAAATGGCTGTACCTGCCTCTTAATTTTGTTGCATGAGAACATGTTGCACTGGAATCTCTTGGGATACTTAATAGAATTGAGATAACTGGAGTCCACTTGAAACCTCCTGGATCAAATCTTTGCAGTATAAGCCCAGGAATTTTCACTTTCAGTAGGGTTTTCAGGTAATTCCTAAAGGCATCAAAAATACCAGCATGGCTGAGGTTTTTACTGAAATAAAAACTTCTCTAAACTACCTTCTCTCATCACCCTATTTGAAATTGTAGGCTCATTATTTGGAAATCCTACATTCCTTATACACCCTTCTCTACCTGATATTTATCTCTAGAATTAATGACTATTGTAAACATATTTTATTACTAATTTATTGATTTATCTACCCTCTTTCAACTCAATTTCTTAACAACTAGAATGTAAACTCTATGAGAACAGTTTCTTTTGTATTATGTTTTATTCACTGCTGAATGCTCAATACCTTGTAAAGCCCTTTAACATTGTTAAATAAATGAATCACTCCACCAAGTGTTTTAAATTTATATACTTAAAATACTAACATTTTTGCACCTTTTTCTCTCCATCAAAAATAAATCTCAATTCTACCTCTTGCTCTCAAAAGAGAAAAAGTAATGTATAATTTGGTCTAAAGATGAACGATTCCTTGAAATCTGTCTTGTTCTTCACACCATAATCCAGCAGTAAGCTTTTGTGTTCTCTCTTTATCATCACCGACTTTGTGTATTCCTTTGATGTCAAGATCTGGGGTCAAAGACTGGGTAAGGTTGAAAGTAAAGAAGAAAATTCAAGGAGTGTCAACCTTAATGGAAGCAATAAATAATGCTTTGCTAAAAGCTGCCTAAGAATAGATGGCACTTCTGTGTAGGTGTATGTAAATGATATGCAAATCAGAATAGAATTTTAATGCAAATGTATGTGTGGTCCTCCTAACTATTTCATGCACCTGGATAGAGCCCCTAGGAAAATTCTAGTGGAGAGAAATGTGCTCTCAGCAACATTTTAATAACTGGGTGGACTGGAGACCAGAGGGTACCACACCTGGCATGCATCATGAGGTCTGCTAGTTGGCTGCTAAAAACAAGCTCTTATATATGGAATAGTACTTTGCAGCTTTGGTGAACTACCAATTTGAATTTTGAACACTTTAACTTACCTGGTCTATAAGTGAGTATGACCTTGCTTTGCCCAAGGCCAGTGGGAAATAGTATCAGTTAACAAATTGTTTAAGGCAGGTACATGTAGGAATTTTTGAACTGGAAGTACTGCCAAATATAAATTATCCCAACTCAGTGCTATAATCATATTTCATTAAAAAACACAATCCAACCTGTCTGGCTTTGCATCCTACTAGTATGAATTCTATTTCTATTAAATGGAGAAAAACTGTTGGAAAAAAAATTGGGTAAAATAAGTTGAGATTGCCTGAAAAGCAAAAGTCACTCAGTCATGTCTGAGTCGTTGCAACCCCATGGACTGTAGTCTGCCAGGCTCTTCTTTCCATAGAATTCTCCGGGCCAGAATACTGGAGTGGGTAGCTGTTGCCTGCTCCAGGGGATCTTTCTGACCCAGGTATTGAACTCAGGTATCTCTCACTGCAGGTGAATTCTTTACCATCTGAGCCACTAGGACTAATAGCTTAAATATAAGCAAAGTTGATAGGAGAAACAAAGACGCAAAGACAATGTCTCAGTTCAAAGACCATGAATGAGATAAGATCAAGCACTATTTTGCTTTATGACAGCTTTGCATACCTTGTCCATTTAAAAAAATCACAGATAATTATGAATCAACTTTTATTTTCATATTTCTATAACCCTTTATTATTATCAGTGCTTTTCCAACTCTATTATCTCCACTGATTTTCATGTAAATAAGTCACTAAGTTTCTATTGCAAACCTTTTTTTTTTTTTTTTTTAAGTTTTTAAAAAGTAAGTGAAACTTTTGTTTCTGGCATTATGACTGACTGGGTACTCTAGGAACCTTCCTACAGCCAGACATCATGTATTGAATAGGAGACATCTTGTGGTATCACTGGTCTAACAAGAGAAACTCTTAATATCCCCTTTTAGAAAATATTCAGTGGTGTGAGAGGGGCTGATTTGCAAGTGGGAGAGGCAGAATTTCCCAGAGAGTAAATACCAGTAACTTTAATGCTATCAGGATACTGAGCTTTGAGCTAATCGTGCTGTAGGGCAGTTTCCAGTACTCTTTCAAGTCAAAGGAGATGGAGGTTGATGCCTCCTCAGTTTCTGGGTAAAAGTTTCCAACCACCAGCAAAAACCTGGGCAATTCTTCTAAGCCCATGCTACTCAAAATGTGTTTTATGAACAAACAGTAATGCTATCATCTGGGAGTAAAGTAGAAACCATAACTCTCAGACCACAATCCAAATCTATTGAATTATAATCTGTATTTTAATAAATTCCTTAGGTGATTCTTATGCACATTATAGTTTGAGAAGAACTGTTGTAGAGAGAAATATTTTTCTAATATGGGCCCATCAGACTACAATTAAAATAAGACAATAACCTCATAGTTATGAACAAGTACACAAGAGAAAATCCAAATAGCCTACACCAGATATGCATGAACCCTTTAAGATGCAAGCAAACAAATCAGTGAGTATGCAGCGGAATATGTCAGGTAATTAACAAGTACATTAGAGCCCTAAAAATAAAGCTTCTAAAAATTAAAATAAATACGATTGTTGAAATAAAAATGAGAAAAAAGTCCCCTTCTGGGAACTCTAAGATGTGAGTGTTAGGCCACTTGATATCACCCCATAAGTCCCATAAACTATCTTCAATTTTTAAAATTTCTTTTTCATTATTGGTTGATTGGTTGAGTTCCATTGCCTTGTCTTTAAGTTGACTGATTATTCTTCATCTAGTCTGTTAGTTCCTTTAGTATATTTTTCAGTTCAGCTATTGTATTTTTTTTTACTCTTATTTGGGTACTTTCTTATATTTCCCATCTCTTTGTTGAAGTTCTCACTGTGTTTATCTACTCCTGTCTCCAGCTCATTTGGCATCTTTATGATTATTACTTTGAATCCCTTTTCTGGCAATTACATTTACCTGACACCTGATAGCTCCTCTTAATCTCTTTTCTGAAAAGTAGATTGCATACAATTGGAAACCAAATGATAAATAGCTGGAGTAGCTATATACTTATATCAGATAAAACAGACTTTAAAACAAAGACTGCAACAAGAGACAAAGCAATTACATAATAAAGGGATCAATCCAACAAGAAGGTATAACTTTTGTAAATATTTATACACCCAACATAGAAGCATCCAAATGTTTAAAACAAACCTAACAGCGCTGAAGGAAGAAACAAACAGCAGTACAACAGTCGTAGAGGACTTTAATACCCCAGTGACACCAATGAACAGATTATCTAGACAGAAAAGAAAAACACTGGTCTTCAACAACACATTAGATCAGATGAACTTAACAGTTATAGAAAATTCCATTCAAATGCAATAAAATACACATTATTCTCAAGTACACATGGAACACTTTCCAAGATAGATGATATATTATGGTACAAAATGTCTTAATAAATTTTGGATGAGTGAAAAAAATATCATGCATCTTTCCAGACTGCGATGGCATGAAGCTAGAAATAACACACAAAAAAATTGGAAAATTCACCAATATGTGGATATTAAGCAAAATGCCACTGAAAAATCAATGGGTCAGAAATAATAAAAGGGAAACAAAAAAGACCTTGAGAAAAATAAAAAAGGAAATGTAACATAGCAAAATTTATGGGATACAACAAAAACAGTTCTCAGAGGGAAGTTCATGGCAATAAAGGCCTACCTCAAGAAACAAGAAAAGTCTCAAATAAACAACCAAACTTTACATCCCAAGGAACTGGGAAAAGAAAAATAAATAAAGGTCAAAGTTAGTAGGTTAACAGAGAAATGGATATAACAAAGATTAGAGCAGAGTTGTATGAAATTAGAGACTACTATGGAAAAGATAAATGAAACAAAGCTGCTTCTTTTAAAAGATAAAATTGACAAACCTCTAGCTAGACTCACCAAGAAAAAAAGAGAGTATTCAAAATCAGAAATGAAAGAGGAGATATTAAAACTGATACCATGGAAATACAAAGTACCATAAGAGACTACTCTAAACAATTATACACCTACAAACTGGACAAATAGAAGAAATGGATAAATTTCTAGAAACATATAACCACCAAGACTAAATTATAAAGAAACAGAAAATATAAACCAATTACTAGTCAGGAGATTGAATCAGTCATGAAAACTCTCCCAGGACCAGATAGGATCACTGGTGAATTCTACCAAACATTCAATGAATGAATACCAATCCTTTCAAACTTTCCAAACAGTAGAAGATGGAACTCTTCCAAACTCATGTTATGGGGCCAGACTTACTCTGATACCAAAACCAAATAAGGATGCCACAAGAAAATTGCAGGCCACTATCCTTAACTAACATAGATGTAAAAATCCTCAAGAAAATATGAGCAAAATATGAGCAAATTGAATTCAACAATATACTGAAATGATCAGACACCATGATCAAGTGAGATTAATTCTAGAGATACAACATCCACAAGTTAGTGTGATATACCACATTATCAACAGTAAAAATCATGTGATCAAATAGATACAGAAAAAAAATGTGACGAAATTCAGCATCCAATTATGCTAAAAACTATTCAGAAAGTGGGTATAGAGAAAATTTACCTCGACAAAATAAAGAACACGTATGACAAACCTACAGCTGACACCATAACCAATGATGAAAAACTGAAAGCTTTTCCTCTAAGATTAGGAAGAAAACTAGGATGCCCACTCTGCCATTTGTTGAGCACAGTACTGAAAGGCCTAGCCAGAGCAAACAGATAGGGGGAAGAAATAAAAGGCATCCAAACTGGAAAGAAAGAACTAAAACTTCCAGTATCTGCAGATAACGTATTATATATAGGAAACCCTAGAGACTGCATCAAAAACCTGATAGAATAAAGGAATTCAGTAATGTCACAATATAGAAAAATCAATATTCAAAAATCTCTTGCACTTCTATACATTAATAATGAACTAACATAAAAAGAAATTAAGAATACAATCCTGTTTACAACTGCATTAAAACAATAAAATACCTAGGGATACATTTACCCAAGAAAGTGAAAGACCTGCATATCGAAAACCATGATGAAAGATACTGAAGTCATAAATAAACGGAACTCAGTGCTTATAAATTAGAGGAGTTAATATTTTTAAAATGTCTGTACTACCAAAAGTAATCTACAGATTCAAAGTGATTTTTGATAGAGATCTAAATACCAATGACATTTTTCATAGAACTGGAAAAAACAATCTTGAAATTTGTATGAAACCACAAAGGACCCTAAATACTCAAAGCAAATATGAGGAGGAACAAATCTGGAGGCATCACATTCCCCTATTTCAAGCTGTATAATAAAGTTTTAGTAATTTAAACAGTACAGTATTGGCATAAACATAGGACTATAGATCAACAGAACTGAGAGCATAGAAATAAACCTATGCATATATGGGCAATTAATTTATGACAAAGTTGCCAAGAATATACAATGAAGACAGGAGAGTTTCTTCAATAAATAGTGTTTAAAAAAATTGGACAGCAACATGAAAAACAATGAAGCTGGACCATTATTTTATTCCATACACAAAAATTAACTCAAAATGATTTCCCTGGTCTTATAATTTGAGATCTCATTTCTAAGGGATTTTTGCTCCTTTCACTGGAAGGGCTTTTGATCTTTTCCACATTGTTAGCTTTCAGTTCTCTTCTTCCTTTAGAGAGAGCAAGCACCCTGCACTTCATAAGGCCAGCTGTGCCAGGGGAGCTCAAGAAAAGTGAGCTGTAGGGCAGAGATCTTCCCCTTAGACCAAAGTCCACTCATTCCTCACCAGCAAGCCCTGGTACACTGCAGGTGGGAAGGATGGAGCTGGTCTGATATGTCTCACACTCTATTTGGAACCATTGCTTTCTTTTGCATCTAAGCTCTGCTGTTAAAGCTAGGCCATTTTTTCCAAGATTATTTTAACTCATAGTGATATTGTCTTAGAGATCTCATTTTCTTTTATTTCAATTTCAATCTCCTCAGGGAAAAACCAAGTTTTTTTCAGATGGATTTGTATACATGTGATTACCATAGGAGAGGTGGGTTCAAGTTCTCTCCTACTGTGCTCTCTGTTGCATACAGATTAAACTCTGGGTACTAGTCCTTTATTCCAAAGTCCTAGAATGTTTCAGAGCAGTTAAGAGCTCCTGAGTGCTTGGTCATTAAAGGCTGGTTTACTAAAAAGACAGAACTTTACTATGATATTAACAGCTTCCTGGTTTTGCCTTGAGTTCTCTCGTCTGATATTCAACTCCTTCTCAAAGATAGAATCCCAAGTAACTGAAGCATTCCAGTTACCACTGGCTATGTAGGCTATGAATCAGTGGGCAACTTGTCAGGTGATATAGATACAGAACACTCATTCCAGTTTAGCTCTGTATCAGAGTTAACTGCTTTGTCATATCTTTGCATTTTATTCTTCAGTAAAAGAAAACTCTCTACCCCATTTTATTTTGACACTCAGTTCTCCAAAATAAGAGTACATTTCTCAGAAACATCTTTTGCTTGGCATAACCATATATGACTATGTTCTGTCCAATGTATGATAAGCAGAAATGTGTGTCATTTTAATAAATTTTACCTTAAGAAATACTGTATGTGCCCTTTATGTCTTCCTCTGCTGGAAACACAAAGGACATTGTCATATCACCAGAGAGAACATAAAACAGAAGAACCCAATGACACAATACCAAACTATACTCTATAAGCATTGGAGTGCAAACCCAGACTTTTATTTAAAAGAGAAATACACTTCGAACCTGTTTCAACCACTGTTATTTGAGGAGGTTCCTTCACTAACACATACAAATGTTATGTCCTATGAACTTCATAGAAATGACCTACTGAAGGCTTGGAGCACACACTGCCTAATCTTACCTGTTTCAGCCCTCACTCTTCTTTCCATTTTCTCAACCACCTGTGCTATTGATCCTAATACTCTCTCTCCACTTAGGCCTTTGCTTCTTTTCAGTTTGGATTCTGGGCCCGTTTCCCTATGTTTCTGATTTCAGTTCTCTGTCCAGCTACAACATTCATTTTTTTTCTCCTCAGCTCGGTGATTATGTAAACATCCTTCCAGTTATCATCTGACACTACCCAGTTCTGGATCTTCTAGACCCATAAGACATGTTCTCAGGCAGAACTGAACATGCCATGCAAGACAAAGCACTTATTATTCTCCTGCTTGTCTCTCACATCTCCTCGCAATTGAAGACTTTGGAAAACTGTTATTCACATCAACTTTCTAGCTCGGACAGATGAATGAACACACACAAAATGAATTTCCAAGGAATGAGAGTGAATTGAAAGCCCACAAATGAGTAATATGAAAGTGAGAAACCTCATATCTGTCAAACACCACTTTCCTCCACTGACTCAAGCTCTAGCCAAACACCTTTGAATGGAGGGATGCTATTTCTGTTCTGCTGAATTGACCTTCCCTAGCCACCTTCCCCAAGATGCTCCTAAATTCTTCCAAATAAATATTTTCAATGGCATCAATGGTCAATAAAAGAGTATGCCCTTACCTCAGTCCCAGAACAGAATGTCCATTATCATTAATGATGATCATAACCTGAGAAAAGAGTCAATTGACCTCATCATATGCCCTCGAGTGACACAATCTGGCTTCCCTGGAGGTTTTTATGCATTTGATAGGATAGGTTTAATTCAGCATAAAAATGTTCTCTGGCCTATCTGAACTTAAAGTAGAATACAAAATGACCTACTTTGACTATATTTAACTTCTCTTATAGTTAGTGGGTTTTTTTTTTTTTTCGGACTCTTAGTTCAATACCATCCCAAAGTGTTTATGTGAAAGGATTCTTAAACGCTTACATCTACACCTATATTAAAATGTTAATACTTTTTAAAAAAAATACCACCATTTTATCAAGGAACATCCCCAGTAGGAAGTAGGCAGAAAATTAGTATTAGTGAGAGATGAAAAATGAATCTGAAACAAAGGCTTGGGATTCTATTTGGTAAGGATTTCTGATGTGATGGTACGCTAGTGTGCTTAAAGAAGAGGCTATCCAGGGAGAATATAATTTATAAAATGAACGGTCAGTGTTTCAAAAGGAATTAAGTTAAACTTTCATAAAAGAAGGACATTCATTTTATTAGGCAATACTTACAAACTGAAAATTTCACCAATTTTGTGTACTTATACCTCCAAATCAGATATTATCAAACTATTAACAAAAAGACAAATAAAAAAATACACTACTATATAGTTATGGTAGAGGTATAAAACTACTTATATTTATAACTCAATTTTGCTGAGTCATCACCACATGCTTAAATAGCTCTTCCACCTTGAATATGTTCTGATCCTATAAAAATTCAAAACTAGTCATTATTTCCCTTGTCTATGTTTCTTTTTCTTAACAAAAGAGTAATCATGAAGGAAAAGTTGTCACATTTCTCTTATAGCACTCCCTGGCTGTAGATCAATGCTAGGCCCACATCAGGTACTCACATTTTGAAAGCTTAAAACATATTTAAGATTATGTGGTAAGTGGCATTTATACAATATCAGAGTTTAGATCCTTGACCTATATCATAGATGAATCTGTTATTATAAACATATGTCTTATCTATATAACCCTAAAATATTCAGGATTGGGGAAAAATTATTACAAATAATTGTTTAGCAATGAAAGTGAAAGTCACTCAGTCGTGTCTGACTTTTTGCAACCCCATGGACTATACAGTCCATGGAACTCTCCAGGCCAGAATACTGGAATGGGTACCAATTTCCTTCTCCAGGGGATCTTCCCAAGATTGAGGGATTGAACCCAGGTCTCCCTCATTGCAGGCAGATTCTTTACCAACTGAGACACGGGGAAGACCTTATTTTACTTATAAGTGGGCAGTTACAGATGATCAAGGGTTCAGACTCTCCTTTAGCAGCTTCTTTTGCTTAAGCAAAAGGGGAAAAGGGAAAGGAACACTCTCATACAGAGGTGGATGTCACCAGCGTGAACCCTGCTGTTCTGGATGTGAGGCCACTTGGAAATACAAGCAAGCCTGAGGGCCTCAGAGCCCTGCTTTATTTGGGACAGGACGCAGGTAGTTAACATCTAGGAGCAGAGTCAGGAAACCTGCGTTCAACTCCTATCTACACTGCGCATTGGCAGCAGAAGCCAGGGCAAGAAGCTTTACTCTGCCGACCCTTGCTTTTTTTAGCACTAGTGACAGAATTAACAATAAAGATAGAATTTTTAAATAACAATTTTATTCTTAAATGTCACGGTATGCTTATTCACAATCCTTCATGTCATCACTCCTTTCAAGCTTCTTTTTAAAGAAAAATATCAAGAAAAATTACAATACTATCTTTTGAAAAATCAATGATGCTTCTTAAAAACTTGAAAAAGCCTAATTTAGACAATGACAAAGCAAATCAACTTTAGATATTTTTAGTGAAATCTTCTTAAATAAAGAAATCTGTTATGATACAAGCAAATTGGGCTTATTCAGTTCAGCAAGAGGGACTATAAGGAATTGTGAATTGGTATTTCATCACAGGAAGTGAATGGACAACTTTTATTACTTATGGATTGGACAAAAATCTTATGGTTGAGAAACAAGAAGGAGTTGACTCTTTGAGTTGGTTGATTTCTTAAAATAAGGACACAGCTATGTGACGTTCTAAGTAAAACTGCAGGTATTATATAAGTCATATATTCTGTGGTTCCAATTTCATAACTGATTAAGGGGGTTGGTGGTGGTTCTAGCTCTAAGTGACACTAGCTTTTGGCCATCTGCTGACCAGTCTAGAGGATTGGCCACAAACACAGTCTCATCTCTTATCTACAGCACTGTGATGATCTGACATCATCATCTTCAAAAAACAAAATGTAGAGAGTCAAACCAGGGTATGACCTTTTGCTTCTTTGTTAAGGATGAGTTGTCAGGTCACCTGATATGAGACTGGCTACACAGCAACATTTAAAACTGGAGATATACACAAAGTAGAAAATAAGAATGATGAATGGATTTTGTAGAATGCTTCAAAGTCATGTGCAGAAATTACTGAACTCAGGACAAGTAAGGCAAAAGGTATTAGGATCTACCTTGGAAAGTCAAATGGCCGACTCCTCCACTTCAGAGGCACATTCTATTTAGCTAAGAATATTTATCCAAACGCAGCACAAAATGATGGGAATGGTATAGGTTAATAGAAAGTCTAAAGCTACTAGATTTTCTATTATTCCTGGGGCCAAATAGTTTAGAGTTGTCTTTTGAGTATTGAAGCTGTGAAAGTATCATTTAAAACTTAAGGTTAATGATCATCCTTTCCAATGGTATAATCTCACTGTAGAAACTATCACCCAGATGATGTGCATAAAACTCAATCAGTGTAATCTCTGAGTAATTCTTCAGAGCAGTCTACAGTGGTTTCATTTTGTAAGTTGCTGGCCACACATCTCAATGAGACATTGTCTATAAAGGGCTCTAACATTTACACCACAGACTCAGGACAGGTAACAGCAAGGGTACCAAGTAAAGATTTGATGTTCATGTAACAAGAGAACTCTACTTGGGTGCAAGTGTTATTTACCATAATCAGAGTGTGCCACTTATCTCTTCCTTGAGGAAGGCAAATTCCTTGTGTGTAGGCTAATGATTTATAATAATTTAGAAAAAAATAAGTGAACCAGAAAGAAGAGCCCTGGTATTTGTTCCTCGCTCTGCAGTGTCTCCAACTCTATGGAGGCTGTTGTAGAAAAATTTGGGGGTAAAATCTGGGGCTCCACCTGTTTTTTATTTGTACTGCATCTGTTGCTCTAAATCTAAGCCAGCATGTTTCTATTGATATAATTCATTCCAAAAATTATTTGAGCCACTATGAATTTCACTGAGGCTCTATTAGATGAAATTAACATTCATAAGTGTCTTCAAGATAAGAGATGTTGGGGTTTGTTTGTTTTTCATCAAGAGAACCTCTGTGGCACACACCTAATCTTTCTATAGGGCCTTTTGTATGACTGAATAATACTCTACAGCAACTCCCTTAATCAGTCGGTGCTCTTAACAAAAGATTTTAGAGGCACACCCTTGGTCAAATATCTAAATTGTTTTCTGAACAGCATCTTAGATTCAACTTAAGCTTAGAACACACTTCATAAGTTTAGTATCACCTGCCTTCTAAAAGAGGTTGAGGATTTTCAAAATCAACAACACCTGGCTCCCTTTAACATCCCTTTCCTTAATTCTCTTTCCCATTTTATTATAGCAGCAAAAGAAACCAGGCAGCACCTTTGACACGTTGCTTCGAAGTCTCTGTAGCTGGATCGCCCAGATCATAAGACACATATTCTACTTTCCACATTCATACTTGCAATAAAGTTGTCAAGCTTTCCACTGCTTTAACAAGGACTCCCCATCTCCACTTCCTATACTTTTCAAGAGCAGGTTCTCCACTTCCTTTTGAGGCTTCACTGGTGGTATCTTCAAAAATCTATATTTCTACTAAAAGTGAGTTCAACATAGTTTAAACTTTCACTAACCCTCTTTTCAAAGTTTACTACCCAGTTCCAAAGCCACATTCACATTTTAGGTTTTCCTATGGAGGCATACTGCTTTCAGGTGTAAGACATGTATCATTTATCTTTTAATATGTAAGAAGTTACCCCCCCCCCCTTCATCCTCAGAACCAGCAGCTTCAAACAAGCATTACCTTACGGTTTGGGGAGTCAGAAATCCAGCTGTAGCATCATCTCTCATTGTGGACCTTTCACAAGGTTGTAGTTCAGTTTTCTGTTGAGGCTGCAGGGATCTCAGAGCTCAAATGGGGACGGGCCCACTTCCAAGCTCAATCAACCTGTAAGCCCTCACTGACTATTGGCTGGAGACACCAGATCCTTGCCACCTGTGCCTCTCCATGTGCCAGGTCAAACATGGCAGCTGCCTTCACTCTGAATTAAGTGAGAAACCTCTCTCTCCCTCTCTCCCCCATACCTCCCTCTCCCTCTCCCTTGTTCCTCCCTTTCTTCCTCTTTCTCCCAAACCCCTCTCTCCCTCTCTCTCTTCCCCAATCATTAATACGTTTATTGTAACTTGCTTTTGGAAGTAGCATCTTATCACTTTTCCATGCTGTGTTGATTAGAATCAAACACCAGGCAATAGGGATCACTATGGCCTACCATGAAGACAAGTCTCTTTAGAAAAATAAGGACTGCAATGGGTAAAACGTAACTTTCACAGAATAAAATAAACCTCATGCTCTAGAAACATTTTGTCTTCCACAGAATCAGAGCTCAGGCAGAATATGTGATTTGCCACGGGCTGCCAGAAACCTTGAGCTGAACAGGTGCAAATGGCCTTGAAAGAGAAGTGCTTAAACAGACCAAGTGGAGGGGCCTCAGCTGAGTCCTATTGAGTCCTCAAAGAGTGGGACTTAAATAAAGAAACCTGTTAATATGTAACCAACATGAGTTTTACTGATTTCCTTCAGCAAAGAAAAACACCACAAAGATGATCCTGAAATGGAGTGTCAGTAGAAGAAGTAAATAAACGCATGGATTTCGTTATTTAGGGGTTAGACTCAGGGGTCATTAGGAGGGGGATATTAGGAGGGGAATACTGTGAAGCTTCAGACCTGATTGATGTAAGTGAGGCAAGGTTTTGAGCAAATAAGTGCTCAAAACATTCTGTGGTTACAATGATTTACAGTGGTGATTGTATCCAGTTTTCAATATCTACCACTTAATTTGAGACACATTAATAATATCATTGCCTAATGGATTATATTGCCTATTTAGCCCAAATGTCTTCTATTTATTCTGTGAGATAAAAGTGGAAATATGATTAGAGAGTTCATTGCTGCCTGTATAAATTCAAACACTGAAATAAATGGCCAGTAGCATATGTGTATATATAATTTGAGCTATGGAGCCAGAAGACTGTGTTTAAATCCAGCACCACCACTCCCTGAATATACAACATTGATCTTGTGTCACCTCTCTATACCTCAGTTTTAGATGTTTAAAATGGGATAAAAATTGTACCTCTTCCATGTAATGGTTCTGAGGATTAAATGAGTTAATATATGTAAATCACTTGGTAGTGTCTATTACATCGTTAATAAGGAAATAAATAGTAGCCTTCATGATTCTGATAAGATGATATCGTATTGTTCATATCAAAAAGTACTTTCTGCCTATTTCAACCCACCTTCACAGGATATAAATCAAACTAACAACACAATATACTCTAAAAGAAAATAGCATTAATAGACTCATTATCCACAGGATGCTGTGAAGTTATTTCACTGTAGTCTTGGATATTTCTGGTATGGGGTAAATTTATTTTTGTGTTAACCTGAGTACTAGCCCTGAGGGCTCCTGGATATAGTTTCCCAGCCTTCTGGGTTAGATCTATAAAAAAGCATACCCAATAATGGTGTCTGTCTCCTTAAAGCAGCTTCTTTTTTATTTTTAGCTTGGTAACTCAGAGGTTACAGTGTATTTTAGAAAGTCTGTACTTATTAACAGATGACTTCTATTAATTTGTGGAGAAAATTAGATATTATGGCAGCTCATACTGAAACCTTATAAGCTATACCTCCAGAAACCTGATAGAAAATCTAGCTTCTTTGCCTGTCCTCTTTAATTTTTCATTCTGTAATGCTGTTACTAGTGTGATATCACAGTCAGTAAATTTTTCACTTCAGGTCCTGGCACAAAGCCAGGTGGTTTTAAAGTCACTTGCTCTGGCAAAAGAAGAATGGTACATTTGGAGTGGAAGTATCCTGGAGGGCACTGTTGCAATTAGATAGATGGATGACCGGGGGTTTTAATTAGAACGCTTGGTACACACCCCACATCATTATTCTAAGAAACTGCACTCACAGAGTGAGGTAGTATAATACTACTGAGTCAATATCCTGTGGCTCTGTAAGCACAATTTCTGAATAGGAGCCATTTTAACTTCATTTATTTACACCTTTGCTATTTTTAATAGACAGAATCATTCGTGGTTAACCCTATAGGACAGTTCTATAATCAAATTAATTTTTAAAGTCAGTCAGAGGAGGGAAAAGGTGAGTATTATGAAGATCGACATGAATGTCATGTTTTTTATGTCCTACACCCAATAATAATGCTGTTTTTCTGTTCTTTTTAACATAGGACCTATGCAATTAAAAAAAGTAACAACTTTCTGCAGACTTGCTTCACAGTACCTGTTTTTAAAATAAAGATGAGCATGTTATTTCTCCCCTCCATCTAAAGATTACAAACCAAACCTTGAAACAATCAAGTTCATAAACAGTACCTACAGCTAAAATGCAATAACAAATAACACTAAAAATAAAATTGCTTCATAATAAACTACTCCCATATCACCATTGAAGCACTTACCCCTTGAATCATTGATTCGACAAGCTTTTCTTGATAATCAACACTATATACCTCTACCTTGAAGGCATTATAAAAGATTCAGAAATATAGCCTCTTCAATAAATGGTACTGGGAAAACTGGACAGCTACATGTGAAAAATGAAATTAGAACACTTCCTAACACCAAACACAAAGATAAACTCAAAATGGATTAAAGACCTAAATGTAAGACCAGAAACTATAAAACCCTTAGAGGAAAACATAGGCAGGACACTCGATGACATAAATCAAAGCAAGATCCCCTATGACCCAACCCCTATAGTAGAGGAAATAAAAACAAAAGTAAACAAGTGAGACCTGATTTAACTTAAAAGCTTTTGCACAGCAAAGGAAACTATAAGCAAGGTGAAAAGACAACCCTCAGAATGGGAAAAAATAACAGCAAATGAAACAACTGACAAAGGATTAATTTCCAAAATATACAAGCAGCTCATACAACTCAATACCAGAAAAATAAATAGCCCAATCAAAAAGTTGGAAAAAGACCTAAACAGACATTTCTCCAAAGACATACAGATGTCTAACAAACATATGAAAAGATGCTCAACATCGCTCATGATTAGAGAAATGCAAATCAAAACTACAATGAGCTATCACCTCACACCGGTCAGAATGGCCATCATCAAAAAGTCTACAAACAATAAATGGAGAGGGTGTGTAGAAAAGGGAACACTCTTGCACTCTTGGTGGGAATGTAAATTGTTACAGCCACTATGGAAGACAGTATGGTGATTCCTTAAAAAACTAGGAATAAAACCACCATACAACCCTGCAATCCCACTCCTAGGCATATACCCTGAGGAAATCAAAATTGAAAAAGACACATGTATCCCACTGTTGAGTGCAGCACTATTTATAGTAGCTATAACATGGAAGCAACCCAGATGTCCGTCGACAAATGAAGGGATAAAGAAGTTGTGGTATATATACACGAGGGAATATTACTCACCCATAAAAAGGAACACATGTGAGTCAGTTCTGATGAGGTGGATGAATCTAGAACCTATTATACAGAGTGAAGTAAGTCAGAAAGAGAAAGATAAACATTGTATTCTAATGCACATATATGGAATCTAGAAAAATGGAACCTAAGAATTTGCAATGCAGCAATAGAGAAACAGACACAGAGAATAAACTGATGGACATGGGCAGAGGGGAGGAGAGGGTGAGATGTATGACAAGTAACAAAGAAACTCACATTACCATGTGTAAGATAGATAGCCAACAGGAATCTGCTGCATGGCTCAGGAACCTCAAACAGGGGCTCTGTATCAACCTAAAGGGGTGGGATGAGAGGGAGCTAGAAGGGAGGTTCAAAGGTGAGGGGATATATCTATCTACGGCTGATTAATGTTGAGGTTTGATAGAAAACAACAAAATTCTGTAAAGCAATCATCCTTCAATAAAAAAATAAAGATTCTAGAAATATAAAGCAGAATAGAATATGATCTTAATAATTGCTATGATCTAAATGTGTGTTCACAAAATTCATTTGTTGAAACCTAATGCCCAAGGTGATGGTATTATAAGCTGAAGCAATCAGATCATGACGGTGCAGTCCTCATGAATGGGATTAAGGCCTTTATAAAGAGACCTAAGAAAGTTCCCATATCCCTTCCATCAGTTTACAGTGGAAAAAATAGTCAGCTAGGAAGCTGGCACTCATGAGACACCGAAGCCCTTCCAGTGCCATGATCGTGGATTTTTCCAGCCCCTAAACTGTGAGACCTAAACTTACAGCGTTTATAAGCTATCCACTTATAGTTCTTTTTCATAGCAGACTGAACAGACTAAGAAAATATTCAAGAGGTGATCCTTACAGAAAGAATAGAGAAATTTAACAACAGAAATGTAAATAATAATAATATAGCCAATTTTATCTTTCAAAATGGGCTTCTTGGATAAACAACAAATGATGCTCCCTTGTATCTCTGTCCCTGTACATAGTCTTTCAACACAAAGCTGCTCTGATTTCCCAAAATATAGCTACAGAGATTTGACACAGACATTATATGCTGAACATCTGGGAAAGAAATTATAGAAATTTTGTTGAAAGAGTAATCTTGCAAAGCAGGATCTTCCAAATCCCACTAGAAAATCATTTTGGATCTCCTGCCAATTTTGACCCAATACAACTTTACAACTATGATGGAAATCTAAAGCCCAGATACACCATCCATACCTCCCATGCCTAGCATCATCAGGCTATACTTAGCCCCCTATTCATCTTCTAATTTTTTCTCTCTCTTAAAACTTCTGTCCTGACCACTTCCCATATTAAACTTTGATTAATTACTGGCCCTATTTCAATACCTATACTACACCAACTAGATTTAAACTAAGGAAAGCAGGGAAAACCACTAGGCTAGTCAAGTATGACCTAAATCAAATCCCCTATGATTATACAGTAGAGGTGATGAATAGATTCAAGAGATCAGATCTGGTAGACAGAGTGCCTGAAGAAGTATGACAGAGGTTTGTAATACTGTACTGGTGGTGCTGACCAAAACCATCCCCCCAAAAAAGAAATACAAGAAGGCAAAGTATTCTCTGAGGAGGCTTTACAAATAGTTGAGGAAAGAAGGGAAGTGAAAAGAAAGGGAGAAAGGGAAGGGTATACCCAGTTGAATGCAGAGTTCCTAAGAACAGCAAGGAGAGGCAAGAAGGCCTTTTTCAATAAACAATGCAAAGAAATAGAAGAAAACATCAGAAAGGGAAATACTAGATATCTCTTCAAGAAAACTGGAGCTATCAGAGGAAAATTTCATGCAAAGATGGGCACAATAAATGACAGAAATGGTAAAGACCTAGTAGAAGCAGAATAGATCAAGATGGCAAGATTACACAGAAGAACTGTTCATAAAAGATCTCAATGACCTGGATAACCACAATGGTGTGATCACTCACTTAGAGCCAGACATCCTGGCGTGTCAAATGGGCCTTAAGAAGCAGTGCTGCTGATAAAGCCAGTGGAGTTGATGGAATTCCAACAGAGCTATCTAAAAATCCTAAAAAGATGATTCTGTTAAAGTGCTGCACTCAAAAGGTCAGCAAATTTGGAAAACCCAGCAGTGGCCACAGGACTGGAAAAATTGATCATCATCCAAGTTCCCAAGAAGGGCAGAACTAAAGAATGTTCAAAGTACTGGACAATTGCACTCACTTCCCATGCTAGTACGGTTTTTCTCAAAATCCTTCAAGCTAGACTTCAGCAGAACTTGTATCAAGAACTTCCAGATGTACAAGCTAGGTTTAGAAAAGACAGAGGAACCAGAGATCAAATTGCCAGTATCTGCTGGATCATAGAGAAAGCAACAGAATTCCAGAAAAATATCTACTTCTGTTTCATTGACTGTGCTAAAGTCTTTGACTGCTATAAATCATAACAAACTGTGGAAAACTCTTAAAGAGATGGGAATACCAGACCATCTTACCTGTCTCCTGAGAAACCTGTATGCGAGTCAAGAAGCAACAGTTAGAACCTTATACGGAACAACTGACTAGTTCAAAATTGAGAAGGGAGTATGACAAGGCTGTATATTGCCATCTTCTTTATTTAACTTATATGCAGAGCACATCATGCAAAATGCCAGGCTGGATGAAACACAAGCTGGAAACAAGACTGCTGGGAGAAATATCAACAACCTCAGATATACAGATGATACCACTCTAATGGCAGAAAGTGAGGAGGAGCTAAAGAGCCTCTTGATGAGGCTGAAAGAAGAGGGTGAAAAGCTAGCTTAAAATTCAATATTAAGAAAATTAAGATCATGGCATCTGGTCCAATCACTTCATGGCAAATAAAAGGCGAAAGTAGTGACAGATTTCCTCTTCCTGGGCTCTAAAATCACTGCAGATGGCAACTTCAGCCAAAATTAGAAGACAAATGCTTTTTGGAAGGAAAGCTATGACAAATCTAGACAGTGTTTTAAAAAGCAAAGGCATCACTTTACCAACAAAGGTCCATATGACTATATGGATGGTCTTTCCAGTAGTCATGTATGAATGTGAGAGTTGGACCATAAAGAAGTCAGAGCACAGAAGAACTGATGTTTTTGAACTGTGGTGCTGGAGAAGACTCCTGATAGTCCCTTGGACAGCAAGGAGGTCAAACCAATCCTAAAGGAAATAAACCCTGAATATTTATTGGAAGGACTGATGCTGAAGCTCCAATAATTTGGTCATCTGATGCAAAGAGTCAGTTCATTGGAAAAGATCCTGATGCTGAGAAAGATTGAAGGCAGAAGGAGAAGAGAGCGACAGAGAATGAGATGTTTGGATGGCATTACTGATTCAATGGACATAAGTTTGGGCAGACTATGAGAGATGGTGAGGGGCTGGGAGGCCTGGTGTGCTGCAGTCCATGGAGTTGCAGAGTCAGACACATCTTGGTGACTGAACAACAAGAACTACACCCACACCAGCTATTTCATCTTTCGCTCCTCTACCATGTCTATCTTGTTGCCCTAATAAATATCCTACAATTTGTCTATATTTTGAAGCCATTGTTTCCCTTGCAACTATCTAGAATGGAAAACATTGCTTGTTAATCAAAATAGTGTTCATTTATTGAAAATATTTTTAGGAACCTTGCTAAACGGTTTACAAATATTACATCTTTTCATGTAAGTTAATTTTCACAGTGACTTATTATTACTCCTAACTAATAGCTAAAGCAAATAAGACAGAAAGAAGGTATATAATTTGCATCACTACATAAAGCTACAAAGTGGCACAATAAGGATTCAAATCAAGATCGCTTTGAAAAGAGTAAGGTTTTGGAGATAGATAACGTCTTAATTTTGACACAATAACAGATTTATAGAAAATTTACTATAGTTACTTTCCCTAACCTGGAATAGTTTCTGAGTCTGTCTTTGTATTTCCTGATACTAACATTATAAAGATTTCAAGGCATCTTATAATTTTTTTTAGAATGTACTCCAGTTTGGGTTGGTTTCATGCAAAAAAACCCTGCTCTCACCTCCCTCATTGCCATATTTTTTCTCATCACATATAGCACAGCTGCTTTTCCAAAGACTGATGCTAACACACTAGCAGAATTAGTATTTACCTTTTGAATTCTTTTTCTTAAAGAGGTTTCCACAATTGTATTAGCTTAAGTTCCCACGAAGCTGGAGTCTGGCCTCTGTCACAAATATTTCATCTCAACATATTCAAATGGAATAAACTAACTCTCCTCACCACCAAAGCTAATAGCCAGTGGTGCCAACATCCACCGAGTCAGAAATTCAGTGCCACCCTAGGTGTCTTTATCTGCTCTCACCTATGATTTTCACTAAATCTTATCCATACTACTTACCAAAGTTCCTAGAATAAGTCTCCTTTTCTTTTTTCTCTACCCTTTATTAAATTTTCTTGGTCTTCTTATCCTCTCCTTTCTGGACCATAACAAGTCTATCTTGTCTCCCAATCTGCAATCTTGTTTCGTCCATCATCCACATCCCTTTCACTGTTCTTTTTCCAATACTACAAATTGAATTGAATATCCCAGTTGCTTAAAAGAATCACTAGCTTAGCATATCGAAGAAGGCAATGGCACCCCACTCCAGTACTCTTGCCTGGAAACTCCCATGGACGGAGGAGCCTGGTAGAGGGCTAAGAGGTCCATGGGGTTGCTAAGAGTCCTACAAGACTGAGCAACTTCACTTTCACTTTTCATTCTCATGCATTGGAGAAGGCAATGGCAACCCACTCCAGTGTTCTTGCCTGGAGAATCCCAGGGACCGAAGAGCCTGGTGGGCTGCCGTCAATGGGGTCGCACAGAGTCGGACAAGACTGAAGCGACTTAGCAGCAACAGCAGCAGCAGCTTAGCATATATATTTTTAGGATAGGGTCCAAACTTCCTGAGGTGTCGTATAAAACCTCTGTGGTCTTGTCCTTGACTGTTTCTCCATCCACAGCTCCTGCTGTTTCAATAACACTCCTATAACCATGCCCCTCCCCTCATGCCTTCTGCCCATATCTTTAATTTTTTCAAACTCTCATTATTTCTAAATGTTCACCAAAGGTACTAAGCAATTTTATAATTTGAAGTCTTTGCATATGCTGTTTCCTTGCTTGAAAAAATTTACCTTCCCATCTCCATCTGATGGATTTCTATTCACCCTCAAAATTAATAGAGTCTCTTTGTGGAGATGTTTGTTCTCAACTTTATTTATCTACAATTTTCTGTAATTTACACATTATTATGCTTTTGGCCCTTAAATATTTACCTTTGCAAAGATTGCCTTTGTCTCCCACTCACCCCTAATACTCCAGTAGACTGCAGACTCTTTGAGAGCAGGGGTTATGTCTTGATTATTTGATGTCCCCATTGCGTGGACAGTAGCAAATATTTGCTGACTTAAAGTAAATCCTGCTCCATGGGTTAGAAATCTTTCCCAAATGTAATTAAACCAGTTTTTGCTGAAAGGAAGCATTTGAAAGTTATCAGTCCAGGTCCACAGGAGCAAACACAATTCCACTCTGATGGTTCAAGGGAAAATAAGTATCAAATGGACTACTTTCAGAGGTATAGACAGGGCTCAGGGGACCAACAAGGGATGTTATCACCCAATCACTAGTTACAGGGGGTGGGAATAGTGTTAGTGGATCCAATGAGGGATGCATACACAGCGGAGGAACTATGAGTAAAGCGATAGATAAGGAGGGACCCAGCCACTGCCAGGAGCTCAGCATGAAAGTGGAGATAGAGGCGGAATACCCCGCCTCCTCAGTTCTCCTTTGCTCCCAGCACCCACTGAAATCTCTAGCAGAGCCCATTGAAAAGCCAGTTGTTAAGGTAGTTTAGATGAAGCTGTCTCAGACAGTCAGCCATCAGGGCTAAGAATGGATGAATCTAAGTTGAATAAAGAAGAATATCAGCATGACAGCCAAGAAAAGCGATGCAGAAGCAAACGTTCATATTTGTTGTGTTATGTATTGCCCACATATTCATATAAGTACTTTATATCTATCTCTTTTAATCCTCCCCACAATCCTACATTATAGCTATGTTACTGTCTCCTCCTCTCTAGAAAAAGGGAAACTGAAACTTAGAGAAATTAAATCGAATTGTCACAGTTCACTCATAGCTAATCATGTGCTATCAAGCCCAACACTGATTCTCTGTCAGAAGTCAGGTAACATTTTATATACATATGAGCCAGATTTGCTGCTGGATCACAATACTTCCCCTCTGGACCAGAAACTTCTAAGGCAGATCTCAAGTAGAGAGGTAGATGATACAATACCCCACTGCCTAATGATTTCCTTATAATGAATTTTAACCTCATTTGTCAGTCCATTTGTCATGTAAACAGAAAACTAAAGAAGGGAGGTGGCTCCTTCTCTTTACTTCCAAATCCAGCACATCAGACCAAGGCAGTTTCTTAATATCGTCTATAATTTGAAAAGGGACTTGCTGGTTTTAGATTTTAAATACTTCTTTTCACCATATAAATATTTAACATTGGAGTTTCAAGTCACTTTGCCTTCAGATCCCAAATCTATAAATTTATTTTTTAATAGAACTTTTATTTAGTAAAATTCGCTCCCAGACAAAATGAAAACCCAGAGAGTTTGTTTATGAAGTACCCTAGACTATATCGATATTGGAGACTTTTACTTAATAACTTAAAAGGGAGCCAACTATACTACATTTCGGAGAAGGGAAACAAGGACAACTAAAAGACCATAAATTAAGACCCAGGAGAAAAGTCTGAAGAAACTGTCTTTATATATCATATTAAAAAAAATGAAAAGAAACTGAGTAGAGTCCAAATAAAGGTCTCAAAGAGTGTGAATTACAGAGAAAGGATGAGAAATGCAGTTCCTCCCATCAAATCTGTGTGTGAACTGCAGCACTAGACACAGACACTCTAGAAAATACAAAAGTGGACAAGTTTAGTCCCTGCTCAGGATGGGGTGACACCCTTACAGACAAATACCCCAAAGGCAAAGTCCAGTGTTTTAAGTGTTATAATGGGTGCTTGCTGCATAGGAGGACATGATTTCACCATGATGTCAGATCACCATTATCTCTTGGTGCATTTCTGTCTAACCTCTTGTCTCACTATTTCCACTCTTGGTCATCCACAGTTTAGCCTACATAGCAGCCGGAATATGTCTGATCATGTCAGTCCTCTGCTCAAGATTCCAGTGGCCTCCAGCACAGTCTTCCCATGGCCTACAAGGCTCGCAGTGGTTTGGCTCCTCCTTGCCTCTCCTGCATTACCTCCTGAGCCCTCTCCCTCACTCACCATGCCCCGGCCTCACATATCTCCATGACTTTCCACCCGTCCACCATGTATACTCAGCATTTGCAGCTTCTGGTCTCTCTTCCTAGAGGATTCCTCCTCCAGATGGTTGGATCGAGAAGATGAATGTCTCAGCTCATGCAAAAAGAGTAAATTCTACCTTCCTCTATCTTTTTGTTCAATTCAGACCCTTAGCCACATTGGGGAAGCTGGGCTTCATGATGTCTACTGACACAGATGCTATTTTCTTCTGGAGACATTCTCAAAGACATACCCTGAAATGATGTCTTACCAGCTATGTGGGCATCCCTTAGCCCTGTCAAGCTGACACATTAAGTTAATCACCAGACAGAGTTTACTTATTCACTTTCCAAATATGAACTCCTCAGAACAGTGTTGCCTGACCTCTTTACCTAGATAGTCAGCTTCTGACACACTCTCTACCCTTACTCTGTTTTAGTTTTCTCTCTAGCAGTCACACTAGTTATTATGATACTTATATCCCTTTGCATATTAATTTATTGTCTGTCTCCACACACTTAAATATAAGGTCCTGATAGCAGAAACTTGGCCTTCGTCACAGCTGCAACTCACTGGAGAGGTGAACAGTGCCTGGCAGTAGTTGGAGTGCAAAAAAACATTTGTTGAGAAAATGAATTCCTGATTTGCATTGTAGAAGAATTAAAGAAATGTGGAGGTGTTATTCTGCTGACACCTGGAATAGTCTCTAGCATATTAAAAGTCTATAGCATACTATTTACTGCATAAAATAGTTTTAGTTTGAGGTGAAATATTTGAACTAGGACTTGAAAAACAGTACAATTCTCAGTAGGATGAAGTAAGAGAAAAATAAGAAAAAGCTTCTCAGTATTGGATAGTATTAGAGGTAGGGAAGTGTAATTTTTAATAATAATGAGAATTTGAGATTGATGGGAACAGAGGAAGTCTAAAGAAGAACAAAAGAGATAAAATTGGAATGGTAGGGTATAATGGGATCAGAAGAACCTTAAATACTACATTTGTACATTGTGTATTTAGCCTGGGGAATGACAGAATAGCATCTGTCTTTTCAGAAATTTTAATTTTGCCTATGGCACATAGAAAAGAGGAGGGAAGGAAGATGAGATTGAAAGCCGCGACAAGGAAAGAGTGAACATCCAAAAGGACAGTTGCAATAAGAATAAAATGAGATCAGAAAATAAAGGAGGATTACAGGGTTTACTGACTATGCTTTACTGTGTGGATCACAATAAACTGTGGAAAATTCTTAAAGGGATGGGAATACCAGACCATCTGACCTGTCTCTTGAGAAACCTGTGTGCAGGTCAGGAAGCAACAGTTAGAACTGGACATGGAACAAGAGATTGGTTCCAAACAGGAAAAGGAGTACGTCAAGGCTGTATGTTGTCACCCTTCTTATGTAACTTTTATGCAGAGTACATCATGAGAAATGCTGGCCTGGAGGAAGCACAAGCTGGAATCAAGATTGCTGGGAGAAATATCAATAACCTCAGATATGCAGACGATACCACCCTTATGGCAGGAAGTGAAGAGGAACTAAAAAGCCTCTTGATGAAAGTGAAAGAGGAGAGTGAAAAAGTTGGCTTAAAGCTCAACATTCAGAAAACTAAGATCATGGCATCTGGTCCCATCACTTCATGGGAAATAGATGGGGAAACAGTGGAAACAGTGTCAGACTTTATTTTTGGGGGGCTCCAAGATAACTTCAGATGGTGATTGCAGCCACAAAATTAAAAGACACTTACTCTTTGGAAGGAAAGTTATGACAACCTAGACAGCATATTGAAAAGCAGAGACATTACTTTGCCAACAAAGGTCAATCTAGTCAAGGCTATGGTTTTTCCAGTAGTCATGTATGGTTGTGAGAGTTGGACAATGCAAAAGGCTGAGTGCTGGAGAATTGATGCTTTTGAACTGTGGTGTTGGAGAGGACTCTTGAGAGTCCCTTGGACTGCAAGGAGATCCAACCAGTCCATCCTAACGGAGATCAGTTCTGGGTGTTCATTGGAAGGACTGATGCTGAAGCTGAAACTCCAATATTTTGGCTACCTCATGCAAAGAATTGACTCACTGGAAAAGGCCCTAATGCTGGGAAGGATGGGGGCAGGAGGAGAAGGGGACGACAGAGGATGAGATGGATGGGATGGCATCACCAAGTCAATGGACATGGGTTTGGGTGGGCTCAGGAGTTTGATGGACAGGGAGGCCTGGCATGCTGGGATCATGGGGTAGCAAAGAGTTGGACATGACTGAGCGACTGAACTGAACTGAATAGAGTTTAGGGATAAAAAGATATGTTTCACTTCCAGGACTGAATTTAATTGTGTGATGAGACATTCCAAAGAAAATAAACAGTAAATCCATATAGAACAATTCTTAAAGATATGGGAATACTAGACCACCTGACCTGCCTCCTGAGAAATCTGTACGCAAGTCAAGAAGCAACAATTAGAACTGGACATGGAACAACAGACTAGTTCCAAATCGGGAAAGGAGTACACCAAGGCTGTATCTTGTCACCCTGCTTATTTAACTTATATGCAGGGTACATCATGCAAAATGCTGGGCTGGATGAAGCACAAGCTGGAATCAAGGTTGCAGGGAGAAATATCAATAACCTCAGATGTGCAAATGATACCACCATTATGGCAGAAAGCAAAGAAGAACTAAAGAGCCTCTTGATGGAGGTGAAAAAGGAGAGTGAAAAAGTTGGCTTAAAACTCAACTTTCAGAAAACCAAGATCATGGCATCTGGTCTCACTTCATGGCAAATAGATTGGGAAACAATGGCAGAATTTATTTTGGGGGCCTCCAAAATCACTGCAGATGGTGACTGCAGCCATGAAATTAAAAGACACTTGTTCCTTGGAAGAAAAGCTATGATCAACTTAGATAGCATATGAAAAAGTAGAGACATTATTTGGCCACAAAGGTCCATATAGTCAAAGCTATGGTTTTTCTAGTAGTTATATACGGATGTGAGAGTTGGACTGTAAAGAAAGCTGAGGGCCAAAGAATTGATGCTTTTGAACTGTGATGTTGGAGAAGACTCTTAAGAGTCCCTTGGACTGCAAGGAGATCAAACCAGTCAATCCTAAAGGATATCAGTCCTGAATATTCATTGGAAGGACTGATACTGAAGCTGAAACTCCAAAGCTTTGACCACCTGATGCAAAGAACTGACTCACTGGAAAACACCCTAATGCTTGGAAAGATTGAAGGTGGGAGGAGTAGGAGATGACAGAGGAGGAGATGGTTGGATGGCATCAGCAACTCGATGGACATGCTTTTGAGCAATCTTCAGGAGCTGGTGATGTACAGGGAAGCCAGGTGTGCTGCAGTCCATGGGGTGACAAAGAGTCGGACACGACTAAGCAACTAAACTGACTGATATAGAACAAATAAAAGACACAGCTCAGGGATTGAATATTAAAAAAAAATGGCAGGGTATGAGTGATAACATATTGTCAGAGAGGAGATGAATGGAGAGTATTCAGATACTTAGAAATTAAAGGATATTTTTAGCAAAAGTAAACAAAGAGGCACATGGCTAGAAGAATCTGTGGAATGAGACAAGGGAGAGAGCCCTTGGGATTTGCAAGTAGGTCTTAACTGATGAACGTTCCCGGGGTAGGTAATACAGAAAGGTGAGGTAATGTTACAGAAACTGCAGAACTGAGTAGTAGAAGCTGGTGGGTAAAGGTTAGTATTATTATTTGTGTGGAAAGGATAAGGAGGTATGAGATGGAATTTGCCATCAAGGAAATTTCCCAGTAAGAGGTGACAGTGGCTTTTTATTTTTTCTTGGAAATAGGAGCACAAAGTATCTAAACATAACAAGCAGACTTTCAGTAACTATTTGTTGAAAGAATAACTTAAGTACGCTTGGCATTTGATAGGGAAAGGCCAAAGGTACAATAGGACAATTTGTAAAAAGTTCTAGTAGAGTTTGGGTAATACAAATGACCCTTCCAGATCTTGCTGATACAGAGGACAGACTATATATCTGTCATCTTATATAGAAGACTTGAGCACTTGTATGTTTTGATATTTGAGGGTGTCCTAGAATCAATCCCCTAAGAATCTTGAGGGATGACTATACATTTTTTTTTCCTCTGAAGAAACTAGAAAGAAGAAGGACAAATATACAGTAATATCATACTTAAAATGAAAATTCCTAATGGTCTCTTAAGATCTTCCATAAATTGTCCTATGTTTGCCTCTCCATCCACCTTTCCTTCTTTTTCCATTCACCCCTTGCTCCAGCCACATTTACTTTCTTACGGTTCTTTATACATGCGAGATGACTCCCCAGTTTGTATTTTCCCTGGCTTATCTCTCTACCTGGAATGGTCTTTCCCAGAATCTCCTCATGACCAGCAAATTCCCACAGCTCAGGTCTTGGGTCAAATGTAAGACTCTTAAAAAAGGCTTTCTCTGACCTCCCAAAATGATGGAGCTTCTACTCAGGTCATGTTTTGTCATATCTCCCTACTTTAATTAAAAGTGGACATACCACTCAATGATATCATCTTCCTCACTATCTATCATTTGCCTCTTCTATTCTCCATAAGAAGATACTCCATCTTACTCATTCACTGATTACATTCCTGACACCAGGAACAGTCTCTAGCATATAAAACACGAGACAAAATAAAGAGAAAAAAAAACTATGTGAAAACAAATGAATAAACCTTGAAGTGAAAAAGATGAAAGTTAAAGCAGATTTTAAATTACCACAGTCATTTCTATAAATTAACTTGTAAAGTATTTTCTCAAATAAATCTCTTTCTTCCTTTCCCTCTTGTGCCCTTCCTGCTCAGTCCACCAGAAATTCTGACTCAAACCATTTCAATCTCCCTGCCTTGTCCCATTCCAATATAGTTTCCCAACTTAAGCCACAGTGATCTTCCTAGACTATATATCTGACTGTTTCCCTATCCACCTAAGCTCCTCATTGTTCTACGAGTCAATTCAAACTCCTTACCTGACTTTAATCATCAGACTGATATGGTCTTTATTCCTGTAGTTTCATTTTTCATCGCTAACTCATGCCCACCTCATTACCCTCATTGATTCCTTTGGTCACTGAAGTCTATCTACGTACTATGTTCCCTATTCCCTCACTTCTGAACTACAGTCTCTTCCTGGAAAGTTGCTCCACTCTTGCGTCATTTGAATCAACCCTTTGTATCCTTTGGGTCTCAATGTGAATGTTGATTTTTCCATGCAATATTGTAAAACCTGCTCTCACCCGAGTTATTTGTTGCTTCTGTGTAGTTCCAAACATTCTATTTATTATATATATATATGTGTGTGTGCGTGTGTGTGTGTGTGTGTGTGCATATAAGGGCTTAAGCAGAAAAGAACTTTATTAAAGAATATTAAATAGAAGACAATATATCAGCGCAAAAGGCTAGAGAAGCAGGCTTGGAGGCTATATCAACAGGAAAAGAAATGTCTCAATTTCTTCTGAAGAGCCCATATTTTTGTTATCGCTAGTATAACAAAAACCATTAACCCTGGACTTCTTGAACTGCCATCATTCGGTCCTTTGTCATTACTAACTGAATGGTGGCTCCCTCTCTCCCACCCTCACCACATTAAGTTCTATTCAGCTTTTTTTTTTTTTATCTTAGTTTAATCTTTTCTGAATTGACATGTTGGTAGATCTGATTGGTAAGCTTTAGTCATAAGCATAAATTCTGAACTGTTGGGAGGCAAGGAAAGCACTTTTCTAGCTTTTAATTTGATAAAGCAAAACTTAGGAGGTGGGAAGAATTGTGATAAGAGTCTACTGCATAGCTCTCCTCTATTATTTCCCTAATCACAATATATATTAGCTGCTTGGCTTCTGTTTGTCTCACTCACTAACTCCACGAAGACGGGGTCAAGCCTATCTCATTCACTATTGTTTCTCTAACAGTTAGCAGAGAGCCTGACATATAGTAGATGCTAAAAGATTATTTTTTTAATGAATAAAGGGTTGAAACCAGGGTTTGACGATAGTATGGAACAGTTGTTGTAATTATAATGCACAAATTATAATTGAGAATCAATGAGAGAAGAGTAAGAATTGCTGCATTGCATTTTAGATGCTGCCAAGTTTAGGGAGGACATGTTTGTGGTAGAACCGATTGTCAATGTTTAGTGAGTTTCTCAAGCAAAGCTAAGAAGCCAGGAGAGAAGAGTTGAGGGATCTAAATAAGTTTGTGACTGCAAAAGGATTTGTGAGCAGAAGATTAAAAAGAGTTTGAGCTCAAACAAAATATACATGAAATCACTGAATGTGGCTCAGATGGAGACCCGAGTTCAATCCCTGGGTCAGGAAGATCTCTTGGAGAAAGAAATGGCAACTCTCGTCTGGAAAATCCCATGGATAGAGGAGCCTGGTAGGCTACAGTCCAGGGGGTCGCAAAGAATTGGACAAGACTGAGCGACTTCACTTCACTTCACTTCAAGGAACGAACTAAACCAGAAAAGGGATGGATAGCCTGTGAGAATACAAAAAGATGAAATGACTAAAGATGATGATCAAGGCAAAGGTATAGTTTAGTATAAAATAGGAAGAAGATATATTTACTCCACCCTCCTCCAAGTTATCATAGCGAGCTCCTTGTTTCTCCCATTCTCAGTCCTGCCCATTTTTAGGCACCAGTCTTAACAAGAGGAGCCAAGATCACCAGCCTCTGTTGCACTTGTCCTCCCGCATCTAGAGTTGCTGAGAATTAAACTGCCCAGTGAGAGCCACTTGTGTTTATTCTCTTTGCCAACGGAAGCCAAAGTCCATAGAATTAGCTATTGTTGTCTATTTGCCCTTGTCCCTTGTCTTTTCTCCTCTCCACATTAAATACTTATCTTCCACTGTCACACCCATCTGCTCAAGTCTTTAGAACTGGTTATCTGTTTTATGTCCTGCTTTTTATTGTTAGCAGATTGTGTCTGAAATGCTGAAACATGCTCAGAATGCTGCCCACATATTTAAAGAGTCTGTTATCTTGTCCTGTATATGCCTGTCTTCATCTTGAAGACCAGAACACTGCCTTAGTTACTAGCCTAGCAAGAAGGCTTCTATACGAAGTCACATATGACAACTGCCCATCATCCTGACTCTTCAGTCTTGGCCACCATCTGGGTAGCCTGGCATTGCATTGTGTTATGAACTGAATGTTTGTGTCCCCCCAAAATTTCTATTTTGAAGCCCTAACCCTCCAGTGAGGTAGTGTTTGGTGGTAGGGCCTTTGAGAGATAACTAGGTTTAAAAGAGGTCAGGAGCATGAGGACTCCATGGTGGGATTAGAGTCCTTATAAAGAGAGGAAGAAAATGGAGCTGTCTTTCTCCCTATCCCCTGCCTGCTGAGGACACAGTGAGAAGCCATCTACAAGTTAGGAAGAGGGTTTTCACCAGAACTCTACCATGCTGGCACCCTGGTCTCAAAACCCGACTCCAGAACTATGAGAAATAAAGTCTGTTGTTGAAGTTACCCAGTCTACAGTATTTATTATAGCAGCCTGAGCTGACGGAGATAGGTGGTCTTGCCATGACTCATGTTGATTTTTTCTGAGATGTGACTCTGCCCCTTGAACTCTGTACTTTATTCATCTTGTTTATTCTCTAGAGTCAGGTCATCCTCTACTCCAAGGTCACCTCCTCCATCATATAATCCTGAAAACAAATAATATGGTGATCTATACCCATTTCTTGGGCTATGACCAAAGACAAAGAGAAGAGTTACCGAATGAAATGATAGCCTAGTTTAAGTTGCAGTAACAAACGTCTCTGAAATCTCAAGGACTTAAAGCTAGGTCCAAAACCTTTCCTAAGGACCAGATGATAAATATTTCAGGATATGTGAGTCACAATATCTGTCATAACTACTCAGCCCTGTCACTGAAGCACAAATGGCATCACAGTCAATACATAAATGAATGGGCATGGCTGTGTTCAGGAAATCTTTACTCACAAGTACAAACAAATCAGCCCTTAGTTTGCTGACCACAGACTTAAAGCAATGAGGACTGATATCATGTTCATCCTTGGTCTTTGTTACAAGTTAGACGGATGATCTGTTCAAATTATCACTGTTGGTATTCTAGGCCCCAAACTGACAAAAAGAGCCAAAATCTGCAACTCTGCTTTTAATTGTAACAAAGAGGAAAGTGAAATAAAGGAAACCATGTGTTCTTAAAGCTTCTGTTCAGAAGTGACATACATCATTTTCACTTGGATTTCATCAGCTCATGTATATTCTATCTTTCCTCCTGAATTTAACATGGCAGGGAAGTATTACTTTCCTACAGAGGAGAGAAACTAAACATTGGTGAAGACTGACATAATGGACAAAAAGGATTTGTGGTTTCAAGCTTAAAATTCTTGATGCAGGTTTAGATAAGGAAAAAGCTCAAAGTCATACGCTTTAAGATAACTGAAGGGAAATGGCATGGCACTGAAGCTAACTGAGGTTGAGTTATTGTGAAATCTGTATTCTTAAAAGTTTGTTAGCATGCTTATTGAAATTAAGACTAGCTGTCCTCTGCATCAGTAAAAAAAAAAAAAAAAACAACAAGAAAAATAACAGCATAGTATAATAACTTAGATAATGTGCTAGATCTGGGTAGATCTTAAATTTCCTTGGTATATTTATCCAGTATTTAAAGACAGGAAAGAGGTCACATTGTATAAAATAATGTAAACACCATAATCTAGTCTTAATATACACCAAAATATATCAGAAGTCCAAATTGGCTGACCTATTATTTATTTTATAATTATCTGTACATCTATCTCTATATACCTATATTTACAATATAAGGAGATCTTGAAATAATCACCTATGCAGTAAATCAATTACCATCAAATCCATTTTAAAAATGAAAAACCAACAGTTGACGTGAAACATGACTTGATATGAAAATGTTTTAACATTTTATAAATGCATCGGTTAAAAGTAATTTAATAGGCTTCTTTTTTGATGGCAGAGTAGAGCAAGACAGGAAAGATGGGGGAGAAAAAGGTAATCATGGATTGCCACAGTTGTTCTGACAATTTTTTCTCCAAAATGCACTAGATAAACAAAGTTATCATAATCCACGTTTCTGAACCAATAGTTCTCAATCCACTCTTCTACATTTATAAAACCACATCAAAACACTAGAGACTTAAAGTATATAGAAATAACCTTGAACTGACTCAACTATTTTTTTTAAAATAAATTATTTATACCTATTGTTTGCCTTTGTTGTGTCAACTATTATTGGTAATAAACCACTTGTAACAAACCTCAGAAGGGATGGAGGCAGGCAAATGTCATCACATCCAGAATGTCTAAACTGGAATGTTACCAGGGCATTCTAACTGAAACACAGTCAAGATTCTAGCAACTACTGTCCTCAGCATTTGATTCATAGCCTAACTCAGGGGTCCCCAACCTCTGGGATTCAATGCCTGATGATCCGAGATGGGGCTTCCCAGGTGATGCTAGTGGTAAAGAATCCACCTGCCAATGCAGGAGATGTAAGAGACACAGGTTTAGTCCCTGGGTTGGGAAAATCCCCTGGAGGAGGGCATGGCAAACCACTCCAGTATTCTTGCCAGGAGAATCCCACAGACAGAAGAGCCAGGCAGGCTATAGTCCATGGGGTCACAAAGAGTTGGACACGACTTAGCTGGGCACCATCCACTGTCACAGGCCTGGGTTGATTCCCACAGCATCCAGTGGACTGTTGTTTGTGTGTGGTAATTTGTGATCTGAGGTGGAGCTGATGTAATAATAGAAATAATGTACACAATAAATGTAATACATTTGAATCATTCCAAAACCATCTCCCTACCCCCATTCCCCACCCTTGGTCTCTAGAAAAACCATCTTCCAGGAAACCAGTCCCCACTGTCATAAAGATTGGGTACTGCTGGTCTAGCAGAGTTACACCGACTGGTGTTTGTTTAATCAGGTAAGGACAACTCTAGGAGAAGTGTGTCTTCATCTCAGTCTCAAATATATGGTTTTGTGAATATAGTTGACTGTTAAAAATCATGTTAGGTGCACCAATCCTCAACAGTCAAAAATCTGAGTACATCTTTACTGTCAGCTCCCCAAACCTGGAGTTCCATGCAATCAAAGTTGGGTCATCTTTTGTAAATCATCCATTGATTTACAAAAACTTCATTGTAAAGGTTGACCTGTATAGTTCAAACCCATGTTGTTCAAGGGTCAGCTATCATTAGCTTGTGAATCTAGAGTGAAAAAAGGGACAGAATTGGACAAGTCTTTCATACAAAGGAACTTGGCTTTTACATTGTTTTATATGTCTTGTTACTTGCTTTTTATTTGTTCATGGGAAAGAGAACAGGTTATGGCATGATTAAAGAAATATCAGGGAAATCAAAAGAAGTCACACAAAAATATGAGCCTTCATTTCCTAGGCATAATGCTTGTTTTACACTGGAATAGAGAAAACAGGGTTGTTCTGATAAAACTTATCATCTTTGTTTACCATTATACTGCATTTCTCATTTTGAATTTTGAAGATTACCTCTAATCTAACTGCAAATATTAATGTGTCCCATGACTTAAAATAAATGTTGTTACTGTACATGTAGAATGCTTCTGCCTGCACGTTACTACCTTTGCATCTTATTGATTGCATTGCTGGTTTCTATGGCAACAGTAGTGGAGAAGTTAATTAAGATCAGGAGGTTAGAATTGAAGAAAAATAGAATTTTCAACACAGTTCATTTATCATGTACATTTAAATTAGTTTCCTTAATAAAATATCCATTGGAGTAGAATGGTGATGGCTGAGTCACCTTAATAAAAACAAATGATACATGTTAAAAGTTTAACATCACTTATTTGTACTCAATTCATCCCATTAGGAAGCACTTTAACTTTGGTAATCAAATTAACAAAAGTCATTAATAAAGGTTTCTGTATCTCAATACTGTGACTCTAAGATTTTGGTCTTGAGCAACGCCTCTTATACATTATTCCTACTATTTACACAGAATAAGCTTGTGGATATTTATTGTCTTTTTGTTCTAAATCCACCCTTTTCGTGATGCTCTGACTGGGGCTATGCAAACTACCTTTCTCAGTTGCCAGTGGCTTCCTAGGTTCTGCAGTAGGGGGCAACAAGAAAGGATTAGTAGGTAAGAGGATGTCAGAGCCAATTTCTTCCTTTCTATTGACTTTCAGTTCTAATCAGGTTAGTTCAACAGTACTTTCCCCAGGAGAGGCACTTGATACCAGCCTCTAACACCCAAAACCTGTAACCAATCCACCATGGAAGACTAGTGCATTTCTGCTTTGCTTGTAGAAATACAGTCCATGATTGTTTTTATATGGAAAAATTAGAACGGCAGCTTAAAAGAGAATAAATTCTATTTTTTCTATTATAAAATTTTTGAGAAATATATAAACGTAGGAAAAAAAGATTATTCAGTCCCATCACACACAGAGAATTTATGTTAACATTTTGCTGCTTCTTCTCTGTAATATTGTTTTGCAAATAGGTACATGCTTTTTCAATGGAGAAGGAAATGGCAACCCTCCAGCATTCTTGCCTGGAAAATTCCATGGACAGAGGAACTTGGAGGGCTGCAGTCCATGGGGTCGCAAGTAGTTGGACACCACTGAGCAACTACCACACACATGCTTTTCCAAAACATACCTATTCTATCTCTTCTGTCTCTTGTGTTTTATTTTAAATAAAAACTGTGTTTCTGTGTTATTACAAACTCTTCATAAACATCATTTGAACAGCTCTGTAACATTCCATGGCCTATTATACCATTATTCAATATTTAGACATTAGGGTTGCTTTCAAAAGCTTTATAATTATAATTAATGCTACACCAATACCTCTGTGCTTCAAGGTTTTTCTTCCACACTTGGTTTATTCTTTAGAATTTAAACCTTTGTTTTTATAATCAGTGCAAGTCTCTTAATTCAGAACCAGAGCCCTCTTCAAAGTGTGCACACCAGAAGTATTTTTGGAATTTTTTACAAACTGTCTTCCATGGACTTACAAAGCATTCTTCTGTGCTTCTTTGTATGTGTGTGACACAGTGTATGTTTTCCTTACTCATTGTTCCTTCGGCAACATTATAGCTGAGGGTACATACAAAAAAGGTTTTAGACTAATCATACCAATTTTGCCTTGCTAAGAGAACATTCATATTTCATGTATACTGAGCATTTAATTTTTACTGTATTTTCCTTAAATTGATGCTAATGCTCCCATAATAAGCAATACTGCTCTTTGTTCAGTAGGAGAAATAGAAAAGTAATCATGCTCTTTTCTGAGTCATTAATTACAGTCTATTTTGATATGAACTAAAATGGTAATATTTAAATGGTAAATATGAACCAGTCAGACTTTCAATATAAACCAGAATAAATCATGCATACCTTCATTTTTGTTTTCTCACATGTATAACGGTATATATATGCCACACTACTTACTTCAGGAAGTATTAGGAAAGTCATATTGTATATCTATGTCCATAACCATACTCCTACCTATATGTAAGTACACAATTATAAACAACTGAAGATGTTAAGACAGTCATCACTAGCTTTCCTAAACAAGATCAAGTCAAAACCTATAACCCTGTGTTTAAGAAAAACAGGACATTAATTCTATATGCTCAAAGAAGTTTCGGATTTCTTTAATCATAAATTCTCAACTCAAGGGCCAGAGCTGTCTTTTGTGCCCTTTTCTTCTGTTTCTTCTCTCAATTTCTTGGCTTGGCACCATCAAAGTGTACCCTTCTGATTAAAAGACTCCAGCCAGTTATAATTTGATGAATTAGCACATGATCTATACAAATACTCTCGGTTGTAGTGTGATTTTCTGGAGACCACTACATATTGTTCAACTGTAATAATAAAAATAGCAGGAGAGAATTTTCTTTTTGAAAGGACTTTCCAAAGTCATATCTGTAACCTAACATTCTTCACGACTAAATTCAATTTTCTCCCCTTAAAACAACAAAACTTTACTGAACACCATGCAAGATGCTAGGTGCTGTTTTGAGCTATGTGTGGTCTCATTAGCACCGCAGAACAACCATAGAACTTATTCATTATTAACCTTGTTTTATATAACGTAAAGTTAGGGCTCAGAAATGTTAAGCATTTTCATGTTTGTGCAGTGACAGAATCTGCATTTGAACATCAGCTGGCCTGGCCTAATCCTGATTTTCTTTCATGGAAATAGTTATTATATTTTTAATAGCTGTCAATAAGGATAAAGGCTTTCTTATGTACCTGTCATTGCCTAGGCACTGAGTACTACCGTAGTAATTCTTATACAAGGTATTTTAGAAATTTTCTTAATATATAATTATAATTAAGTAAGACAATTTGATTATAAGCATCCACTAACATTGGTTTACAAACTGGCCTCCAAATATAGAGGGCAAGGAAAAACATAAAAAGGAGGCAGGACACTCCAAAAAGGTAGACAACGGGTTTAAAAAGCAAGGGAACTTAAATAGGTGGCTTGCTTTGGGCACCATAGGAAGACGAGATATCTGTACTGGTCTGCCAGGGTCATAGAATTTTATATGGAGGCCTTAACTGGACTCATGAATGGATGTGAGAGTTGGACTATAACGAAAGCTGAGTACAGAAGAATTGATGCTTTTGAAATGTGGTGTTGGAGAAGACTCTTGAGAGTCCCTTGGACTGCAAGAAGATCCAACCAGTCCAAACTAAAGGAAATCAGTTCTGGGTGGTCACTGGAAGGACTGACGCTAAAGCTTAAACTCCAATATTTTGGCCACCTGATGCGAAGAGCTAACTCATTTGAAGAGACCCTGATTTGGGAAAAGATTGAAGGCAGGAGGAGAAGGGAACAGCAGAGGATGAGATAGTTAGATCGCATCACCAACTCAATGGACATGAGTTTGAGTAAACTCCGGGAGTTGGTGATGGACAGGGAGGCCTGGCATGCTTCAGTCCATGGGGTCGCAAAGAGTTGGACACGACTGAGTAACTGAACTAACTGGATTCAGTCAGGCTCAGTAACATATTACTCTCTCAAGGCTGCACTCTTGAAAATGGCTTGCACTGTGGGAGTGGTGGGCAGAATGGACATTCCAGGGGCAGGGGAGGGGATGAGCAGCCTTTGCCTGAGTGTAGTTGGAGGGTCAACAAGCAGTCATGTCCTCTATGTGACCTCCTCTAATAACTGTAATTTTTTTTGCATGGTTGTAAATTTCTTAGTTCTTGAAATTCTAAAGAAAAAATAACCTTCCCCTCAACCTGCTAAATCCAGAATCATTCAATTCTTAGTCTCTTGACCTTTATTAAGTCTTCATCAAGTCAGTGAATACTGAAAACTTATGTTCTAAAAAAAAGATTCTGCTATATTACAGGAAATATTCATGTGTTGGAAATATATAAATCTCTATATATCTATATGTTTTTATAGAATATTCTTTCTCTCCATATATGCATATATATGCATACATATATAGATATATATATAACCAACTTTAGATAATTGTCCACTTGTGTATAATAAAAATTATTTACTATATGTAAATATTTCATTATACACAAGTGGATAAGTATTTGGAGTCAGTTCTTTCCAATTATGTCATTTGGATGCTGCCATTTTTATGTAAGGTATAAAATCACAAACAAGGTTAAATCTGTCAAATACTGTCTCATTATTTGGGAGACAGGGAGGCATGCCAGGCCTCCCTGTCCATCACCAAATAATGAGGTTAAAAACAGAAGACTCAGTTCAGTTCAGTCACTCAGTTGTGTCCGACTCTTTGTGAGATCCCATTGCAGCATGCCAGGCTACCCTGTTCATCACCAACTCCCAGAGCCTACTCAAACTCATGTCCATTGAGTCAGTGATGTCATCCAACCATCTCATCCTCTGTCGTCTGCTTCTCCTCCTGCCTTCAATCTTTCCCAGCATCAGGGTCTTTTCCAATGAGTCAGTTCTCCACATCAGGTGGCCAAAGATTTGGAGTTTCGGCTTCAGCATCAATCCTTCCAATGAATATCCAGGACTGATTTCCTTTAGGATTGACTGGTTGGATATCCTTGCAATCCAAGGGACTCTCAAGGGTCTTCTCCAACACCACAGTTCAAAAACATCAGTTCTTCAGTGTTCAGCTTTCCTTCTGGTCCAACTCTCACATCCATACGTGACTACTGGAAAAACTATAGCTTTGCCTAGACGGACCTTTGTTGGCAAAATAATGTCTCTGCTTTTTAATATGCCTTGTTGTAGTTTTTTTTTTTTTTTCCAAAGATGCTTTTTCCAAGCGTCTTTAATTTCATTGCTGCAGTCATTATCTGCAGTGATTTTGGAGCCCTGGAAAATAAAGTTTGTCACGGTTTCAACTGTTTGCCCATCTATGCCATGAAGTGATGGGACCGGATGCCATGATCTTAGTTTTTTGAATGTTGAATTTTAAACCAGCTTTTTTCACTCTCCTCTTTCACTTTCATCAAGAGGTTCTTTAGTTCCTCTTTGCTTGTGTGTGTGTGTGCACCTATGTGTATGTACATATGTGTATGGGTTCTGTAGGTCTTAATCACTGAGCTCATCCTCACTGAAATGTTTTAAAAAGTAAAAAGGAAGAAAGTTTTTCTTTCAGGAACTTTCAAACATTGGTCAGTCTTCCTCAACTCACAAATTACTAAGGACAAAATCTGCCTTTTCATCATGAAAGTGGCTTAAATATTTAGCTAATAATAAAGGCCATTGACTTGACTCCATAAATTAAGAAAAGATAAAACGTAACTGCATGCAATACAGTTTAGAGTATTGCTGCTGCTGCCACTAAGTCGCTTCAGTCGTGTCCGACTCTGTGCGACCCCATAGACGGCAGCCCACCAGGCTCCGCCGTCCCTGGGATTCTCCAGGCAAGAACACTGGAGTGGGTTGCCATTTCCTTCTCCAACGCATGAAAGGGAAAAGTGAGAGTGAAGTCGTTAGAGTATAGGGGTGCTTCTTATTCAGCTACAGTGATTTATTTGATAATACATGTTCCATTAAGGGTCTTGGCAAAACTTTCACAAAGTCAGACTGTTAAGCAGACTTGTATACTCATCCTTTAAAAAAAGTCAGAATTGGATTAGACATTTTTTTTCTAAATAATAAATTTTGTACAGCCAATTTTGGGGTAAATTTATTCAATCACATTCATGACATCTGTCTACAAATAACACAACTATATTTTTTATGGGCTAAATATTGTGAACATAATGCTGGCAGGTTCAAATATGTATCAGTTGACCAATATGGAACTGGAGTGAATTATTACAAATATTCTCACATACACCTGACAATGTCTAACCAGCTATTAAATTTGTATATACAGTACATTTATGTATGAAACAATCAGACTGAATTAAATGGGGTGGCACAATGGCAAAAATCCACCTGCCAATGCAGGTAGATGAAGAGATGCAGCTTCAATCCCTGGAGAAGAAAATGTCAATCCACTCCAGTATTCTTGCCCGGAAAATTCCGTGGACAAAGGAACCTGGTGGGTGACACTCCATGGGGTTGCAAAGAGTTCACTGAGCATACACTGCATGTTCTTGAAACAACAGCCTGTCATCCCAGATTAAAACTATAAATAACTTGGAGAATGAAAAACAATTTATCCCATTGATTTCAAAGTTGGAATCTTTTATAAAAATTAAAATACCAGGAGAAAACTATATTTTCTTACATTCTGTTGCTTTACACCTACAAAGAAATCTGTACTTCTGTCATGCATGAAAATGAGTCATGTCTTGGGTCAAACTCTGGGTTTTTCTGAATCACACTACGGATTGAATTAAGTTCTCACGTGACTCTAAATAGTCATTCTTTTAACATGAGATTGACATGTTCAATGATATTTGGTTATATCATGGGCAATATGCATGATTACCAAATTGCCATGGAATACCTTTAAGAAGAATGCAATTGAAGATAACTTGCTGTAAGCCTATCTTAACTTTCAGTTATCATGGATCTTGAGATGTCTGCCATCTAATTTAAAAAATTATTATTAAATTCTGTTTCCCAAAACTTTTATTTATTTCTTCTGTCAAAGGTAAGTAAAGTATTACAGCAGATATGTAAAGATCTTGGATTAAGTAGGCCTGAGAGGCAAAAACACTGCAATCTTGTAGAGACGGTGGACAGTGGGGGATATGGGAAAACTGTCCTACTTTTTAGCTGGCTTCCTCTTCAAATATGATTATATGTTCATGTAAGGAACAGGCACTGAGAAAGCACACTAAATTTTGATTATTCCCATAGTTAAAGCCTTTTCTGTAGCTATTGTACTGTAACTTTTCTGTTAGAGACCTTTGTACCTTCAATTAATTGTCTTTTTTCCTGCAGTGAACATAAACTTTCAGAACTGAAGAAAAGGGATTCTCTCAGACGTGACCTCAATATTGACCTTCTTATGTGCTATAGGGATTTCCTTTCTGAGTGACTAAGGCCTGATACTCATGTAACAATGGCTCTGCCAGATCTCTGCGAAAACATCAGTCTTTTACATTTATTCTGGTCCAGGAGATGATTCCTTGTATTAGGTATAGGGCAGCATCAGTATTTCTTTAAAAAGAATTTTCTATCTGTCTTCTTTCCCTATCCTCTCTTCACTGTTATAAAGGACTGCCAAAATAGTCCTTGCTCTACTTTAAGTCAGCACAGTTTGACCCTTTGTTTTACAAAGCATGTGCTCAGTCATGAACTGTAAGGGTTAAACTATCTGCTGTTATCTGTAACATCCTAGGGGTGTAGGCTATCTATTTACATAAACTTTGAAATCCTGATCATTTCACTGATAATGCTTTGATTGTCTCAGTGCACTGTCACCCCAAATATTCTACTGAACAAAATATTCTTTATAAATAAGTGAATGCAATTCTAAATTGAATTCCCTGGAAATTCTTAATGGAAAACTAAATCTTAACATGCTTGTAAGGATGATTTTTTTATACAAACTTTTTTGGGGAAGAATGAAATTTTGTGTGTCGATTTAGTCAAACACAGTCTGAAAGGACAAATAGTTTGAGTGTGTTTTGAGTGTGTGAATTTGTTATAAAGAATGAGAGCCTTCACTGTTAGCAGCTCGCTGCAATCTATTTAAAATTCTGTTAACCCAAACCATGTTAGTAAGTAAGTGTTAGCCATTCGTGTCTTCCTCTTTGGGATCCCATGGACTGTAGCCCACCAGGTTCCTCTGTCCATGGGATTCTCCCGGCCAGAATACTGGAGTGATTTGCCATTCCCTTCTTCAAGGGATCTTCTCAGCCCAGGGATTAAATCCAGGTTTCCTGCATTGCAGTCAGATTCTTTACCATCTGAGCCACCAGGGAAGCCCACACTGGATCTCAGCAATATGTATTTCAATATATCAGGACAGATGTCTGTCTGTTACAATGAACTCCCGAATAGCATCAGAGTGACTATCACAGCCATAGACCTTTTTGTGTACATTTCTCTCGCAAAAATTATTGTGCTTCGAACCATGTGACACCACCACATTTGACATAACTAGTTGGACTAGGACTGGGTGACTGATTATATACACAGCTATTTATAGCCTGGCCAACATGCTAGGTTGTGGCATGAAGGGACAGTTTCACACAACAGGGATTCTTTGATAAACAGAAATACACTCATCAATTATCTCTCTTTTCAAGGAGATTCATGAGTGAAGAGATGACCATGATCCTTAAACAATAGATAGGAGGAGTTAGGAGAAGAAGGAAGAGCAGATGGTAAAGCAAGGTAAGAATGGGTGGACTCTCACAGCTATCAAAGATGTAAAGGGATGCTGTGATGACTGACATACTCCACTCCAGCTGCTCTGTATCCCAAGCAAGTGCTTTTTGGCTTTTCTGTATGTAAGATTGTTTTCCTTATTTATTTTTTGTGGCATGAACTTGGGATTCAAGGACAGGGTCTAGAAGAACTTTCCAGTTTTTTAAAAAAAAAAAAAGAAATTCATTTCCACAAATTAACAGACCCAATAAGGTAAGTCTCAGAAGAAAGATTATTTTAGCCCTAAAAGGAATTCTGCAGTTATCTTTGAAAACAGTATTTTTCTTCCCACAATATGATTTCAAAGTGAATTTCATAGTAATAGGACTCATATTAGCACCGAGGCTATCTTATCACACACACAAGGCACAAACTGAAATGGTTAAGCTATTTAGTGTGTGTGTGCTTAGTGGCTCAGTCACATCCAGCTCTTTGTGATGCCCTGGACTATAGCTCACCAGGCTCCTCTGTCTATAGGGTTCCCTAGGCAAGAATACTGGAAAGGTTGCCTTTCCCTTCTCCAGGGAATCCTCCCAACCTAGGGATCGAACCGACATCTTCTGCATCTCCTGCTTTGGCAGGCCAATTCTTTACGGCTTGAGATAACTAGGAAGCTGAGCTATTTAGTACCAAGAGTTAAACTGAAACAACTTAAATGTTCCCCTAGGATGGGATCACTTCCCTATGAAATAGTCAACAGATATGCCATATCGAGGATTAAAAGAATGACTCTAGGTACTGTAGGAAGGATTTTGGCAGACACCAAAGTGGTTGAGAACTACACTATGAATATGGGGGAACATATACTCTATAAGGAATGACAGGTAGACCTCATAATTTTTCAAGGATGACTGAGATACACATTCAAGGAACTTACCGGTCACACAGGTATAGACTATCTTAAATGAGAAATCAGATAAAATCTCTAATACATCTTTTCAATTTGTTTTAAAAGGGCCATAAAATTCACCATCATAGCGATTTTCAGTAATTGCAAGAACATTGTTGTGCAACCATCACCGCTCCATTTCTAGAATTCTTTTCATCTTGCAAAACGGAAACACCACAGCCATTAAACAATCAAGTCCCATTCCTTCCTGTTGGCAGCCCCTGGCAAACACCATTCTTTTTGTCTTTAGGTGTTTAATGATTCTAAACACTCCTTTTGAGTGGAATCATAGAATATTTGTCTTTTTGTGACAGGCTTATTTCCTTCATAATAATGTCCTCAAGATTCATCCATGTTGTAGCATATATCAGAATTTCCTTCTTTTTTGAGGCTGGATAGTATTCCATTGTATACCTACACCACATTTTTCTTATTTATTCATCCATCAATAGATACTTGGGTTGCCTCCTTGTTTTAGCTATCATGAAATAATGCTAGTACTATTGATAAGGGTAGGCAATATAGATACGGAGACCCAATTCTTTGGAGTATACACATTCCCAATTTGACAGTTTCTTAACAGAATTTTTATACTTGAAAATTAACTTAGGCTTGAGGTTTTATAGAGCAATCAGTCATATTTACCAAGAAGAGAAAAATATTCTATTTATTATAAATTTATTATATTTATTGTTAATAAATGGCTAAGGTGTTACCAAAATATAGAGAAATAAATGACAGATAATCCTTTTACATGTACCTTAAAGTATAACCCAGCTTCCTGTATTTATATCTATCCTTTCTGATTAATATGATGACTCATATCATGGTTCATGGCCCAGCAGCATGGATAACATTTGGAAGTTTTGTGAGGAATTTGGAATTTAAGGTCTCAACCCAAACTTACAAAATCAGAATTGACATTTAATGAACTTCCCAGGTGATTCCTCTGTATAATAAATTTGGAAAAGTACTTCTATAAAGCACTAGATTGTTGCTTTGCATGAAAAAAATTTAATTGTTGTCATTCCTCTAAAGAAAAGGACTTCATTTTGCTGACTATTAAGTTTATACAACATCCGTTTGTTAATATGCATTTCTATGAACATAGTAAATTTTGTTTCAAAGCCAAATCACATAACAAAACTTTTGAAAGATATTTTAAATAGCAACTAAGTTCAACATATGCAATACTAAAACATAAACAGATTCAACTGAAATCATAAAAAAATAAAGAGTCATGTCCAAGTTTACAAAGTCATAGACCATGACAGTGAAGGTCATTTGGCCACAGTAATTACAAAGCACCATCTATGATAAGAGTCACACTGATTTTGGCAATGTCCAGAGGTTTTTTTAAATTGTGCCTTAGAATAAACATGAGATTGTTTCAAGAGTTCCAAGTGTGAAGAATAGCATGTTATCAAGGGGAAGCTTGGCTTCAATCTTGTGAGACTTTTCTTTGTTAGAAAATAGCTAAAGTAAGGGAACAATAGCAAAGTAAGGGAACAATCTCCGTCCCTCTGTCTAAATTATATCAGTTTTTCTAGGAAAACTGGAAGTAGCCGTTAGGGGAAAAAAAAAAACAACTATTTACCATAGCCATGACATGTTCATCAACAGAAGAATAAAGATGAAGTACATATATACAATGGAATATTACTCAGCCACAAAAGTATTTATAGTGATGTGGATGGACCTAGACTGTCTCATACAGAGTCAAGTAGGTCAAAAAGAGAAAAAAACCGAATATCATACATTAATGTGTATATCTGGAATCTGGAAAAGTGGTACAGATGAATCTGTTTGCAGGGCAGGAAGAGAGATGTAGATGTAGAGAACAGCTTTGTGGACACAGAGGGGGAAGGAGAGGGTGGGCCCAACCAAGAGAGTAGCATCGACATATGCACACTGCTACATGTAAAGTAGAAATGGGAGCCTGAAACACAGGAAGGTTGGTGCTCTGTGAAGACCTAGAGGGGTAGAACGGGGGCCAGTGAGAGGAAGGCCCAAGAAGGAGGGGACTGATGTATACATATATCTAATCACTGTGTTGTACAGCAGAAACTAACACAACACTGTAAAGCAATTATGCTCCAATAATAAAATATGATACAAATAAATAAAAAATTAAAAAAATAAAAATAAATAATATTAGAATAGAGATTAAAGCAGGAATGGGGCATAATCTATATTTACCTATGTCATCAGTATTGTCAAAGTGTGACCTGAATATCTCATGTTTCAATAATATCTTGAAGTCTCTTTTCAAAATGAAAATTCCAAGGTTACACTCTAGACCTACACCAAAACCTCTGGGATAGTGCCTACTCAATTACGTTTATACTAAGTGCCTCAGGTGACTCAAATGCAGTCTGAAGTTTCTTAAGACAAATCTATGGTTTAGTCACTAAGCTGTGTCCAGTTCTTGCAACCTCATCGACTGTAGCCTGCAAAGCTCCTCTGTTCACTGGACTCTCCAGGCAAGAATACTGGAGTGGGTTGCCATTTCCTTCTCCAAGGGATCTTTCCAACCCAGGGATCGAACCAGGGTCTCCTGCCTAGCAGGCAGATTCTTCACTGACTGAGCTACAAGGGAAGCCAAGTCTTATGACGAAAGTGATTTAATATTTTCTTCTCTCCTTTACACACAGGATGGGAGGTCATTAACAAATGATGCTGACCAACTAAGTGAGCTGTGAGCCAGCAGGTCAAAATTTGCACTATAAATATGAATATCTTTCACTTATAGAAGAATTTTCTACTTGGAAAATAAGCAGGGACTTGTGATAATAGAACTCACTTGTTAAGAACAATCAAAGCAACTTTTCATTACATGTAAGATTCCTAAAGCATTAGTTTTCCTTAAGTTCACTTAGGAACTCATTTCCATGAACAGCATTGTTGTTTACTATCATAAAGGTCTCTAATTCTATCTGATTCCTCAAAATGTTGCCTAGCCTGAAAATCTTCAAGATTATTTGTTTGAATCTGAAAATTTTGACGCAGTCTATAGTGTACCCAAATACAACTTGTGCTTGATTTATTTCCCAGGCAAGAATGCTGGAGTGGGTTGCCATTTCCTTCTCCAGGGGATCTTCCAGACTGAGGGACTGAACCCACATCTCCTGTGTTGGCTCCTGTGGGTTCACTCTTTTATCACGATAACTGCAGTTAAGTACATTAATATAGTTTTAAATGTATTTGATATATTTCAGTGAATTGGTTGCTTAATATGATAATTTTATATGTCAACTTAAGGGTACCCAAGGTACCCAGTTTTTATCAAGCACCAATATAAATGCTGTGAAAGTATTTTTAAGGTGTGATTAATATTTAAATCGGTATACTTTGAATAAAGTAGAATATGCTTTTTAATGTGCTGCTGCTGCTGCTAAAGTTGCTTCAGTCGTGCCTGACTATGCGACCCCATAGACGGCAGCCCACCAGGCTCCTCTGTCCCTGGATTCTCCAGGCAAGAATACTGGAGTGGGTTGCCATTTCCTTCTTTAATGCATGGATGCATGCTAAGTCGCTTCAGTCGTGTGTGACTTTGTGTGACCCTATGGACAGCAGCCCACCAGGCTCCTCTGTCCACGGGATTCTCTAGGCAAGAATACTGGAGTGTGTTGCCGTTTCCTTCTATAGCTTTTTAATGTAGGTGCATCCCATCTAGTCAGATGAAGGTTCTAGAGAAAACAGACTGAGGATTTTCAAGGAAAAAAGGATTCTGCCTCCCAGAGTCACTTTGGACTTGACCTGCAACATCAGGTCTTCTCTGGGTCTTCAGCCTACTGGTGTGCCCTGAAGAATTCTGACTATCAAGCCCCACAATCACATGAGCCAGTTCTTTAAAATAAATCTTTTTCTCGCTACATACACACATCCTATTGGTTCAATCTTTGGGAGCCCTGATTAATACATTCAACCATCATAAACAAAATGATATGACTTCACTCTGAAAGATTTATACCTTCAAAAATGTTTTCTACATCTGACATTATTTTTCACAGGAGCTATGAATTTAATATTGAAATTCTCTTTTTATCAACTATTATGACTTACCGGAGTTCACGATCAGTTAAGATGTATATATAGATATCATACAATAACTCATTATTCACTTATTCCATCATAAGAGATCTATCTTTCAGTTCTCTCAACTCACGTAGTACACGATTTCAGATAACTTGATTTTATAATGAGTTGCCTTTTGCCTTAAGTTGTCAAGTTATTTTCTCCACTAGTTCTATGAAATTACTATTATAAATTTACAGTAACATTTCCCCCAAAACTTCAGTTACAGTTTAGGAAAATAATTTTAAATATTAACACAGGACAGTCCACCTTTTGAAGCCTATACATTTGCAATTATTTTAGCCATAGCATTACAGAAATGGACCTAGTAAATAAATAAGCCTTCTTCTATTTTCCATAGAAGAAAGGAGTATTGTTTTCTTTCACTAAAACATGAGGTCTCTCTAAGTATGTATCTCAGTATAAATAATATGCAAATTAGGCTTGAACAATTTGATAAACAAACATGCTTACTTTATATAAGAATTTGGTAGGCAGAATAGGCACATGAAAAGATGCTCAACTCTGCTAATTATTAGAGAAATGTAAATCAAAACTACAAAGAGGTACCACCTCACACCAGTCAGAATGGTTATCATTTAAAAGTCTACAAATAATAAAAATTTGAGAGGATATGGAGAAAAGGGAACCCTCTTACAATGTTGGTTGGAAAGTAACTTGGTACAGACACTATGAAAGCAGTATGGAGGTTTCTCAAAAAACTAAAAATAGTGTTGTCATATGATCCCACAATCCTACTCCTGGACACATGCCTAGACAAAACTATAATTTTAGAAAAGATACTTGTACCCTATGTTAATAGCACTATTTACAGTATCCGAGACATGGAAACAACCTAACTGCCCACTGATAGTTGGAGGGATAAGGAAGATATAATACACACATACACATACACACACACACAATGAAATATTACTTAGGCATCAAAAAGAATGAAGTAATGCCATTTGCAGCAACATGGTTGGACTTAGAGACTATCATACTAAGTGGTAAGTCAGAAAGAGAAAGACAAATACCATATGCTATCACTTATATGTAGAATCTAAAGTATGATACAAATCAACACATCTACAAATCAAAAACAGACTCATATAAAGAATATGTTTGTGGTTGGCAAAGGGGAAGGGAGGTAGGAGAGGGAAGGAATGAGAGTTTACAATTAGCAGAGGCAAAAAATTATATATAGGATGGATAAACAACAAGGTCATACTTTACAGCACAGGGAACTATATTCAATATTCTGTGATAAACCATAATGGAAAAGAATATGAAAAAGAATATATATATATATATATACACATATACACACACATATATGTGCAATTGAGTCAATTTGCTGTATAGAGGAAATTAACACATTCTAAATCAACTATACTTCAATAAAATTTTTAAAATCTAAAAACTTAACAAAAAATAATTTGATAAGCAGAATTGTATGGTGGTTAAATGCAAAGACTCCAGAAACAGTAGGTCAAAGTTTCATGTGAGAATTTGGACAAGTCATTTAACCTCAGTGTTTATCTGGAAATAAGGAAAACAAATATACCTGTGGCTGATTCATGTTGGTATATGGCAGAAACCAGGACAATATTGTAAAGCAACTGTCCTTCAATTAAACTTTTTTAAAAAAGAAATAACAGATCCAAAAAAGAATAATATAAAGAAAAAACATACATGATGGACTAAGCACAGCTGATCTTGGTGAGGGTGGAGTTTTGAAAAGCAGAAGGGCAAGAAAGAGAAAACCACATTGAGGAAGCAACCACCTGGAGGGTAAACAGGCATTGGAACAAAGCAGGTGGTAAAAAATAACTAGGTTAGAGTCTCAAGCTGGTGAATAGAATGAAAGCATTGGTACTGGAAGATTCCTTTGAAAGTGTGTTTGGGACGAACAGAGCAGAGCACGAGAGACCGAAACCATCAGGCAACTGTTGGAGAAATAAAGCCAGGAGAGAAGAAGGCATAGGTAAAAATCATAGATTTCAGAATATAGAAAGTGGTTAATCTGAGAAATATTTCCAAAAAAGCAGCAGTCAGACTTTGTAGTAAGTTAAACGATTAAAAGAAGAGTCAAAAATGGCAGCAAATTTTTACCTCCAGCAAACTGTAAGGCTACAACAAAAATGGAGCAGTTTGGAAGTTAGAGAGTTTTAACGGGAGGATCATACACACTTTGGGAAAGGACAGTTTAAATGGCAGTGGGGTTCAACTTTAAAATGTTAGAAATGTCATGTCATCAGTAAACTCTTATCAGAGTTGGGAGTGACCTTGCAGATGACCTAACCCACATCGTTCGTGTGAGCTTCAGGCAACAGAAGGATATGCCATCATCTCACAGCGGGATGATGCAGAACCAGGGTGAAGACCCAGTCTGCTACCACGTAGACTGAGGTTTGTCATTTTTTGTCCTGCTAAACCAGCCTGCACAGAATCCTAACTTCAAAGATGCCTATAATCTCAATTGTATTGACTGATGAGTAGAATATTTTAAGATGGCATTTTTTTAAATCTAAGAATACACAACATCACTCATACAATCATTCTTGAAGCTTAAATGACAGCATAGCTACATATTGAAACAATAGTGATTTTTAAATATAGAGGAAGCATATTCCACAGACATTAAGCAACTTTTATTAATTTTTATCTAAATGTCAACTAGTTTCCTTTTATTCTTTTTTCTTTCATTTTTGGTCACATCTTCCTTTTAGGGCACTAAATTTATCTATATCACTTGGAGATGGAAGTGTTCTTTCACAATTTCTCTTAATGAGGCTAATAATAGATGTTTCTTAAGATTTTTATTATCACCTTAGTCACAAAGTGTCACTGATTTGTGGCATTAAACAAAGAGACAATTTGGTCACCAAGAAAGTTTTGCTAGTTGGGGGTGTTGGAAATGTTCAGCCAATGGGTCAATCTGATCATGGCTATCACCAGATCAAAAAATAGATTTTATTTCTGACAGAAAAACTGTCTTTTTCATCTTAAATTATTCTCTACCAAGGTCATATCACTGTCAATGAGTTAATATTTCTGAAATTAGAACATTCTTAAATCTTCCAGCAGTAGAAACATTAATCCCAATATCCACAAATTCACATTTAAACTTTCAAATGACTTTCCTTGCTATCTCTAGAGATTCCTTGCTTCTCTAGGAAGCAGGCTCAACATATATCAATTCATTCACAAGATATTTCTAAAGTTCATAAATATTCTTTATAAACACTGAATAGTTATGTGTATAAAGGATATTTTAGTGAATAAACCAAAACAAAGATTTTTTTTTATTATTATTATTTTTTTTATTATTTTTTTTGCCATACATTGTCATGATATCACCATGGGTTTACATATGCTTCCCCTCCGGAACCCCCCTCCCTCCCCCCCCACCCGGAAATCTCTATTTTGAATTTTACTCTAATAAAGACATAAAACCATTGGAAAGGGTTGAACCGTGTTAAAATTGATTGGGTTCTAAATGTAAAATGAAGATGAAGTTTACAGGTTTTACTGATAGCTTGAATATAGGCCCTGAGACTAGCAAAAGTGTCAACAATAATACCAATGTCTCAGCTTAAGCAGTGGAAAGAACAGAGTTAACATTTGCTGAGGAGGATAATACTTAGAGAATAGCTGGTTTACAGGAGAAAGTTTACGAAAATCTTGAGAAATACACAAAGTTTCAGCCCATGCAGTTTAAATAGAATATTGGTTTAAATTTCTACAGTCTAGACTATAAAGTATAAAACCTCAAGCTACCCTTACATCTCTTTCTTAAAGATGGTATTATAGAATGCATATTTTGCAAGTCTCTGCTTCCTGTTTGCTGTTCAGTCTCTGCTGCTTAGCCAAGAATTGAACAAATCTTACCAGCTCTTGAATGCAACTTTCCAAGCCTTATTGCTATATAATATCTAAGAAAAAGACAGAAAGAGAAAGTGATGAACTTTTTCCTTCTCAAAAAAAAAAAAAAAGACTGCCCAATCTCCACTCCATTAATCTCTTCACACATCCCATGTCACTTGGGTTGGAGAGCTTGATTTGTTCCATTTCAAGTATTTTTATTGTAGTGATTTTGATGTCTTTCCTGTTAAGAAGCTACATTACCCTTAATTTACTAGAAAACATCCCTGGACCAGGGCTCATATACTTAGTGCTTTACTGAGAGATAGAATCCCAAGACAAGAGTCAATTGAAAACAACACAATGCAAGGAAAACGGCCAATAAAGCACATGTCACATCAAAGAACTGGCCGCGGTTTTACAAGAAAACTCATGTTAGTAACGAGAAGAGTCATACAGACCCACACCTTCTTTGGAGAATCTGTCCAAGGAGACAAAGGGGAAGTGCTTTAAACTGACAGCTTCTTAAGTTCTGTTTCTCACTGGTCAAGGGTCGGGCCACAGCGCTTTCCTTTCTGTGCACTTCAGGGCATTCTGCTAGGTCTTTGGAGATAACTGCTGGGAAATGAGAGTCCCAGCAGGTCCAGCCACACTGAAATTGGGCTCTGAAGATGCTAAGGAGTTTCCACTACAGCTACTATTTGAAACTGCACTAAGGCTCAACTCTTATCTCAGGGAGAAACTGAGCCAACTGGTTGTATCTGAAAATGAGGCAGCAACAGCCATGACCAAGGCATGAAGGCTCTAAGGGCGTTTTGAATAGGAATGCTTCATCTGAGACACAGGGGATGACCGAGGTCTAGGGGCTAAATATCGCTGACCACGTCAGCACAGGTACATAGGCTGGATCTGGCATAACTTGTGTCTTGCATTGCCCACATCTGCTTATACCCTCTTTTGTGTAAGCACCTTCACTTCTACTCCAAGGGGGGTTGTACAAGTCTGGGTTTTCAAAGCGTGAACAATCGTAATATTCCAGAGAGACTCAAGGAGGATGAGTAAAACAAACTATTTACATCCCCTGATGTCGCAGCTGGTGCCGGAACAATAATTAATACTTCTCTCCTTCTCTGTCAATCTAGGATTTTTCTTGACCAAACGTTTGAGTAGCCTTGGTTACCTCCCTGGTGGAATGGCCCAGCCCTTTACCCCCAAGGAGCATTAAGCCCTTATTCACTTCACCATCTGAGGGGCTGTGGTTGCTGCAATTGTCCCCTCATAGTTATTACCGGCAGTAAAACCAAAGGACGTCCCAGTAAATCCATGGTTCCAGGTATGCTCCTCTTTGCCCTAATTGTGCAACATCAACATAGATATTTATGAACTCAAAACAGTAGCTCTTTATTTTCCTGCTGGTCCACTGGTGCTGGCCAAATGGCAATAATAGCTTCCAACTAAGTGGAAAACTTTTCTGTTATCTCCTGGTGGAAATACTAGAAACCAGGATTCGAACATGGCAGAGATTAATTTTGCAGAGATAGAGAACAAATCCTGCAAGAGGCTCAGTGACAGGCACGGTGTAAAGGCCGGATCATAATTCCTTTCTTTTGTTCCTCAACTTCTACTACAAAGGACATAAAACCATATATCAGGCATCAGTTCAGTGAATGCAATGCAACCGGGAGGGCAGCTCCCCAACCTACTAGGTATTGCCCCTGAGCTGACAAATTAACTGAACCTTCAGAATGCCATTCCACCTATGGCTGCTTCTCGGTGATGTACAGTCAGTGAATCTCACATTTGTAACTTCATTTTCAAACCTCTTTGCATTAAGATACATAGCTTCTTTTCATCTGAAACAATATTGTGTAGGATGCTATGTTGATAGCTCAGACATTCTGTAAGTCCTTGGGTGACTGTATTGATTTTGATTAGGAAGAATTTCTATCCCCTTCAAGGCCCCACATAATGAACCCATCACAGGAGGCTGTCTTGTATCACTGAGGATGGTGACATTTTGAGTCACCCAGGTCCTTGGAGTTGGACCCAGAAAATGACAGTTGGACATTTAGTAGTAGTAACAGCAACTCCATCAGCCAGCCTCGGTAGAATGAGCTCACTGTGGTTGAGCCTACGTGTGACTTGTTGCCGTATCTATCTGTTCATGTACCTACAACACAAGCATCACTCGAGTAGGCTGGCTGACAATCACAGATCATGCTGTCACCTGATTGTTGAGAACCTTATCTGCAGGAGATGCTTTCTTGTGGATACAAACACAAAACTCCACACAGCTTTAGCCCCTACCCAAGGGCACATCCACTTAACATTGCTTCAGGCCCTCTTCCTTCTCTTCATTCCAGACCTTGAAGCCTGTTATGCCATTCATTCCACTGCCCTGAAGTCCATATATATCCATATTTCACCTTTTCCTCCAAACAAAGGGACAAGCAAGTGTGCTGATGGAAGATCTGCCTTATCCTTCAGGGCCACTTCTAACCGGGATGCAATAAGACAATCAGTGCAGATATGAACAAGGCCTGATACTTACCTTCCTCCTTAGTTGTGTGTAAGAAATCCATACGGAATATCCTATGAGACCACAGGTGTGAGTCACGGTGGAAGGATCAGTTCCGTAGAGATAGTGAAAGTCACTCAGTTGTGTCCAACTCTTTGTGACCCCATGGAATATACGGTCCATGGAATTCTCCAAGCCAGAATACAAGAGTGGGTAACCTATCCCTTCTCCAGTGGATCTTCCTGACCCAGGAATCAAACTGGGGTCTCCTGCATTGCAGGAGGATTCTTTACCAACTGAGCTATGAGGGAAGCCCTCAGTAGAGATAAGTGGCATGTAATTTACTTGTTCATGTAATTTACTTGTGCCTTCAGGACTTGCCTCAGCCAGTGCTGATTATACCACCTTCATCTGAGAATGGATGGATGGTGTACCACTTCCATCCTAGAATGGATGGATGCTCACTGATTTTGTGAGTTCATGGATGTTATAACTGCTGTTTACAGTGAGCAGTTCAAGTTGTATGAACTTTCAGTGTCCCAGGATCTGGTGTTCAATCTCTATGAGGGCCCAACAACAAGCAGAGAGCTATTATTCCCATGCAGACCAGTTTTCTGCTACATGGATCTTGTTTCAGCACTCTAAAAGTCTATTACTTCTTTCCTAGTTGGAATAGATGTGAAATGATGAAAGGAGTGGCCTTTTACCTTAGAGGGGGTGTCCTAGTATGCTCCTGAATACCCCTAAAAACTTCCCTGAAGTCACCAAATGATTGTAGGATACATCTCCTACCTTCTGGAATATATGTCTTACTAGAGCTTCTAGGGTAGTGCCATTTTCTTTTGTTCTAGTCTAATTAGCATGATTTTGTCAAGATAGTAGACCTGTATGATGTCCTGTAGCACATCAATATAATAAAAATGTCTGCACACTGTGTATGAGATTAATAAGAGATGCAACTTACCACTTAGGAATAATTCCTTTCATGAAATGCCAGAGGTTGTAGTGGAGCTGTCTTAGTAATGACAACACATCTTATAGCAACTGCAATTGGATCTGTCGTGTGGGTAAATTTGTGATAGTCCACTGACATCCACCTCAATCAAGCAGGTATTAGTAGAAATCAAACAGGTGAATTAAGTGGAGCTGTGACTTGGAACCACCATCCCTGTCACTTTCTAGTGCTTGATTTTAAGTCTAACCCCTGCAATTCCTCTCTAGATACAGTATTTTTTTCTAATTGACTATGTCAACTGGGGAAGGGAACTGTTTCAGTAACTTCTGTTTTCCCTTCCAACCAAGGTCCTACTTAGCCACAGGTCAGAGGATCAACATGGAATATTTCCCAGCTGATATCTTCACAATTAAATATCTGAGGCTCAGGAAACTGATCTCACAATGAACTCAAATACCAATTGGACCAACTGTTAGGATATGTGGACAAAATTTCATGTATTTCACCTTCATAAAACTTCCACTCTACTCAGAGAATTATAATAGCAATTTTTGTTCACTGATGTTAATATCATATCAGACACATCTTAGAAATCCCAGAAAGCTCCCAGAAAAGCACAGTTACCCTAGAAATTGTAAGTCTGCTAGGAGAGAGACAGTAGGAATATTTACTATATACACCCACAGTATCTCTGAGGGTCCTCCTCAAGAGCACTTGGCCTCAACTTTAATCAATAAACTGCCCCAATAAGCTGAGAAACCTGGAACCTGAGCGAGGAGCTATGATTTTTCCATCTTGACCATTGATGCAAGCTGGTCTGCTAGTCAGATTTTACTTGGCTTATTATTACACAAATTAAGCGTACCACAGCTAGCTAAGAGCCACTGCTCAATCTCTATGAATTCGGGTATCCATATTGCTGATCTGGCAATCCTTACTGCTAATCTGGCTGTCCATGTCAGCAACTGCATTTACTTTGACTCTGGCCCATGCTGCCACCCGGCCCATGTCATTTCAAAACGCTATTTACCCATTAATATCTGGAATCCAAGTTCCATGGCAGTACCTTCCTGCAGAGATAGTTGCCAAAGTGATTCCCAAAATGTATCTTTATTGCCGCAGTGAAAGCAGTGTCTTTGGGGTCCTTCCTGGGAACATAGGCAGGTGGCGGTTTTTCAGTTACATTTACCCTTCCGATCCATTCTAACATTCTGGCATTACCCCTCTCTCTAGTTACCCCATATCTAATCCCTCTCTCAATACTGGGCTGAGTATTCTGAAACTTCCACTTCATTTATCACAGGTCGTTGTTACACTCAGTAATCAAGAAACCAGGAGAGTGAATCACTCTGACCAGCTTCAGGATGCTTGCTAGAGTGTTGAACCATTAGTGGGAGTCAGTTAGTTCTCCCCTATTCAGTCCTATATTCCATCTCCTGGGGTTGACACCTTCAAAATACATTCCAAAACTTATTTCCTCAGTGCCTGAAAACATGTATATGTACAATTCCTTTTGTGGGCTGCTTTTTATTCCTTGTTCTGGAGGCAAGGAGGAATAATGGGGTAGGTTGTAAAGGAAACGAGGGTCACCCTTTTTCAGGTGGGACATTGTGTAGTACTCAGATATAGAGAACCTGTTCTCTTCTAGTAAGGCGAAACTGGGTGAGCCAGGTTTCAGTGTAATTTGAAGGTTTAAGACTCTCAGGTTTATGAACTGAGGATTCTATCACATATTTCAGGGTTCTTCTCTCTCAACTTCATTTTTATCTCTGCCACTCTTATGCTTGAGTTCTAAACCTCATTTTTAATTGAGAATTTTTTGTGCATCAGGGAATAAGAATCTTTTCCAGAGCTGCATTTAAGACCTCTGGGTTTCAAAGTATGCTTTAATTTGCCCTCAAATGCTGTTAAAACCAGACATCCTAACCACAGTCATTTAATTATACACCAATAAAGTGCATTAAACACTTGCCCTCTCACTGCTTTGTCTTTCACTAACACCTCAATCCAGTTAACCATGGGTGAAAATTTGAATAACTGTGTATATCCAGGTTATTACCACCTCACTTTCCACCAGGGGTGGGGATCCTAATACCTTCCATTCGTGGCCAATCCAACTGAATATTCCTATCCTGAGGGTCTGTTTTCCAGATAGAGGTGCCAAATGCATTGCCCAGGTTTCAAGAAAGCGGAGCATGAAGTATGCAAGTAAATATTTTATTGGAGGGGCACAATCCCAGGGAATCAAGAGTACCCCCCTGAGAGTAAGGGATACAGGGAATGACAACAGCAAAGAAAAGAAAAACAAACACACCAGAATGTGTTACCAAGTTGGCACAGATTTACAAGGAAACAAACCTGGTTACTCAGTCTCTTGATATATCTGATAGCTGCCCCCTAAATACTGTTTTTCTTTGGTCAACTTTGGCTCATGAGGCATTACCTGTCTTGAACTTCCAGGTTGTTTTATATGGCTTCTCCAGGCAGCTGCTGAGAAAGGGCAAGCATCCTTGGACTTGGGTGATTGGACCAGAGCATTGCTTTGGCTCCCACTGTTGAGAGCACATAAGAACCTTTGCTAAAACCTGGCCCTTGCCACTAGAGGACAACTAGAGATAATAGAAGCTATGATAAGATCAAGGATGGTGGCCAGGCCTATGTAGTCACTGGGGCGGCTCAGGTGGAGAAGTCAAGAAAGCAACCAAAGCCAGAGAAACTGAAGGGTCAAGTGAATCTGGGTAAGTGCATAAGCTGAGTTTAGTGAAAGAGCCATCATTTTGTCACCTCTGCTCCACTGCCTTAGTGACTGGAATTTTCAGCTCTTTGCAGAAGCATCAGATGACTTGGAAGAAGCTAGCAAATGACCAGAAGATCCAAGACCTAACATATAATAAAGAAAGTTCAATTCATCAAAGTCCAGAAGTGGCAACATACAGGGAGCAATATTAAATAAATGAAATGATGTTACAGAAATCCGTCCCCAAAGAAAAGTTGGGGTATTAATAAAAATTCTTTGACGCATTCACTGTGTACTAAAAAAGGCAAAAGGCAAAGCAGAATGAAATGATAGCTCTCTGAAGACAAACTGGAAACATGAAAAGTTTATTGATAAACTTCAAGGTTATACTTTATTTTCTGAAAACAGTCCTTCTTTGTCTTTTGAGGCTTCATAAGAAAGTAATTGCTTTTGTTGAATCACCCATTTGCTGGATACAAGTATCCATTCTTTCCCCTCAAAAAATATTTACTTTTACCATGATTTTCCATAGATAGCAATAACAATGTTCAGACTCTTTCTTGAGATAAATTTGACATGGAATAACAGTTTTCTTATCCAAAAATAGCAGTAACAACTGAGCTAATCTGTCAATCACCTTGTGCAGTCCAAAGTACATAAAAATAGTATATTAACTACAAGACTGATTCAATAGACATTTTCAGTCAGTTCAGTTTAATTGCTCAGTCATGTCTGACTCTGTGACCCCATGGACTGCAGCCTGCCAGGCTTCCCTATCCATCACCAACTCCTGGAGCTTGCTCAAACTCATGTCCATCAAGTCAATGATGGACCAACCATCTCATCCTCTGTCGTCCCGTTATCCTCTCACCTTCAGTCTTTCCCAGCAACAGGGTCTTTTCCAATGAGTAGGTTCTTTACATCAGATGGCCAAAGCTTTGGAGTTCCATCTTCAGCATCAGTCTTTCCAATGAATATTCAGAACTGATTTCCTTTAGGATTGACGGGTTGGATCTCCTTGCAGTCCAAGGGATTCTTAAAAGTCTTCTCCAACACCACAGTTCAAAAGCATCAATTCTTCGGCTCTCAGCTTTCTTTACATCCAACTCTCACATGCATACATGACCACTGGAAAAGCCATAGCCTTCACTAGATGGACCTTTGTTGACAGAGTAATGTCTCTGTTTTTCAATATGCTCTCTAGGTTGGTCATAGCTTTTCTTCGAAGGAGTAAGCATCTTTTAATTTCATGGCTGCAGTCACCATCTACAGTGATTTTAGAGCCCCCCAAAACAAAGTCAGCCACTGTTTCTACTGTTTCCCTATCTATTTGCCATGAAGTGATGGGACTTAGTTTTCTGAATGTTGAGTTTTATGCCAAATTTTTCACTCTCCTCTTTTACCCTCATCAAGAGGCTCTTTAGTTTTTCTTCGCTTTCTGCCATAAGAGTGGTGTCATCTTCATATCTGAAGTTATTGATAATTCTCCACGCAATCTTGATTCCAGCTTGTGCTTCATCCAGCCCAGCATTTTGCATGATATACTCTGTATTTAAATTAAATAAGCTGGGTGACAATATACAGCCTTGACATACTCCTTTCCTGATTTGGAACGAGTCTGGTCTATGTCTAGTTCTAACTGTTGCTCCTTGACCTGCAAACAGATTTCTCAGGAGGCAGGTCAGGTGGTCTGGTATTCCCATCTCTTGAATAATTTTCCAGTTTGTTGTGATCCACACAATCAAAGGCTTTGGCACAGTCAATGAAGCAGAAATAGGCCTTTTAGTGATTATTATATGCATAGTGAAATAGCATAAAGATTTCTGAGTATGCTGTGAATAGAATAAGGGAGATGAATAAAAGTAGACTTGGGTATAAGGTAGGAGAAAGAAGAAAATGAGGAATATTGTGTCTTAGCACCAGGAAACAAGTTAAATACTTAAAACAAATACTGTTTGGTCACTTTAATCAACTAGTCCAATTAGTTTTGTCCTTTCCTAAATATATGCCAAGTTTTTATTAAAGTGTCACATAGTCATGATGAAAAATAATACAAATGGTCTAACACTGAAAAGCAACAGACCCATGTCCTCTACTCCCATCCCCAATCCTGCTCCTAAAGTCAACTGGTACTTCTACTTCTGGTAAAAATCTTCCCATCTCTTGTGCGCTTATGAGACATATATTTGACTTATTAATGTTGACATTAGCTACTGACTTGCTACTGTGATAGATGTTTCAGTGCATGTCCACCTGTATTCTCACTTCCTGTTTGATAGTTAAATCAGTATTTTTAGTTTGTCTGTTAGTTATTTATGTAACTCAAAATAATACACACACCTCTTTTATGTCCTGGTGATGTCTGATAGCTTTTTCTTGACTGCCATTTTTATAAGATTGCTACACTCTCTTCATCTCAACTGTCTGCATTGTAACTTCCATTATCTACACCTTTATTTTTATGTAATCAAGATATGTTAGTAGGGCTCATTGGGGTATTTCTGTGTTACAAGGGGAAGAAAAGAACTTCACAAGTCTTACTTTCTGCAGTTACTAAGCATTCTCCTAAGGACCAGAAGCCCTAGAAAGAAGCAGTCTGTAACAGGGGAATAGCTTTCAATTACATGCTTTGGAAATGCCAATTAGTTTTTGCATAAGACCTAAATGTAAGCCCAACCCTTCTTTGTTTGACCATCACTTATTGCTGATTAGCGTATAAGCAACCAGCCATCCTCATTACTTTAGGCTTCCTATTCCATTCAATTAAAGACACTTTCTTCAAGACAGCTTAAGGTTAACAGTTCAAATAGTGGGCAAACTCTTGTGTTGCAATTACCACATAGCTGATGGAATTCCTCTGGAATGAAAAGGAACTAGATTTTTGATTACTTATGGCCACCTGAAAAAAAAAAAAGCCCACTCTTTCCCTGCTTTCAGCTTGAGCATTACTCTGCCTGAAGTGGTGAGAAACTATACATTTTAATATCTGTCTTTGTCTAGGAATCCTCTTTTTCTCTTCCTCACTATGGTTTGCAAGGTAAGAGGGATAATATTAAATCTTGCTTTTGTTCTTATCATACTTAGGGAATCTGAGTCTATGTAAAAATTTATGTTGTAACCTCTACCTCGGATACTAGAAAACTGATCTTTACTTAGACATCTGGTAGTAATATTTACATTATACTCTGCAACAACAATGAAATCATCTGAGGGTTGTCTAAACATGGATTTTAAAGCTGAAGAACAAAAACCATGTTTACATTATTATGATGATGTAAATACTGCTTATTGGAAAGCCAAGTAGAAGTCTATGTTTATTACTCTTTTTCTATGGGCTCAATGTTAAATCCTAATTGCTAGTCAAGGAAAAATCTCCTTTATTATACTCAATCAAGTACCTAAAATCACATGCTGAATTCGCTTCATATTGGAACAATTATTTTCTTGTACATTTTGTCAAGTATTTCCTGAAACTCAGCCTTTATTTCTTTGAGTGAGAAGAAATATAAGCCATCTATAATTTTTTTCAGCCTATTGTCTAATCTTTATTTTAAAGATATACTTCTTAGCAACCACTGATTTCCTTTTGTATTATGTAGTTGATATTTCCTGTGGTTAGGCCACAGAATTATTCTTAGCATTTCTTATATCCCATATCTTCCTATTTTTTCACTTTCATTTTGTTGGAATTCATCCTCAAGAAACACTTGCAGAAAAGTGTCACTGGATACAAAAATAAATATAACTAGAAATTATTTTATTTTCTCCCAAATGCCATTGATTAGCTTATTAACTAAATACAGACTGCTTGATCAAAATTAATTTTCCTCAGAAGATACAAAGGCCAAGTATGCTCATCTTCTGGCATTTATTGTGGTGATTAAAAGTCTGATGTCAGTCTGATTTTTTTTCCCCTTCCCCTCCACTGGGAATCTAATATTTTGGTTTTTTTCTTCTTTCAAATCGTTTAGGATAATTTCTTTCCCCAGGTATTTACAAAATGTACTCGTTGCAGGGGCTCTTCCTAACCCAGGCGTTGAACCCAGGTCTCCCACATTGTAGGCAGATTCTTTACCAGCTGAGCCATAAGGGAAGCCCAAGAATACTAGAGTGAGTAGCCTATCCCTTCTCCAGAGGATCTTCAACACCTAGGAATCAAACCAGGGTCTCCTGGATCGTAGGCAGATTCTTTACCAATCAAGCTATCATGGAGGCCCACTTTAATCTTAATATTCAATTAATTCTTTCACCTACATACCTTGATTCCTCTTTAACTCTGGGGCATATTCTTGTTTTGTTACTTTGATAATTTCCTCTTTGCAGTTTCTGTGATTTCTCTTTGCCAAGTTCTGATTTGAAAAATGTTTGATAATCAGAATGATTCTCTGTATCTCTTACATTTATTCTTATATTTCCCACCAATATACTCTGGGATATTTCAAAAATGTTAGCCTTTGCATCATTACATTTGATCCCTTTTTGTGAACTTAAGTTTAATAATCATAATTTTAGGATCTATTATTTTTGTGCTGTGTTGTGCTGTGTTAAGTCGCTTAAGTCATGTCTAACTCTTTGCGACCCCATGGACTGTAGCCTACAAAGCTCCTCTGTTCGTGAAATTCTCCAGGCAAGAATACTGGAGTGAGTTGCCATTTTCTCCTCCAGGGTATCTTCCAGACCCAGGGATTGAGCCTGCATCTCTTATGTCTTTTGCATTAGCAGATGGGTTCTTTACCACTAGGACCACCTGGAAAGCCCCATTTTTAGATTATAATTTTTATACTAACCATTCGTTTCTCAAAGATGTCATATGTTCTCAAATATGTCTGGCAATAACAAAGGGGATTGTGCTTAATTTCTTTTTATTATCTGATATATATCTTCCTTTGAGTTTAGTGTTTTAGTTTCTTTATTCTAATCTTTTCTTTCATTCTATAGTGAAAGTGAAGTGCAAGTGTTAGCTGCTCAATCATGTCTGACTCTTTGTGACCCCATGGACTTTAGGCAGCCAGGCTCCTCTCTCCATGGAATTCTCCAGGCAAGAATACTGGAGTGGGTAGCTATTCCCTTCTCCAAGGCATCTTCCCAACCCAGGGGTCAAAGCTGGGTCTCCTGCTTTGCAGGCAGATTCTTTACCATTTGAGCCACTGGGGAAGCCCTCATTCTACAGGCTGTCCTCAAGCACTTTTTGTTCTCAGATTATCTACTGATATTTTAGAGTGATTGAATAGAAAGACTGACTTGGACTTTTATGCACTTGGTGTGAATGGACAAAGCAGGACTTTATATGGTCCTTTCCCTACTTCACACTCAATGCTGAAATGAAAGTTTTTATTATTGAACACAGACATTCACAGAGATAAAGTGAATGATTCTCTTCACTTTATTTTCATAAGAAGAGTTCATTTTTTCCCCTCTGGGAATAAATACATTCCTGACAGTTTACCTTTTGGAGTAGAGAGACAGAGAGGTGTTAAGGTTAAATGGAGAATTGGGGAAAATCTTCATACTAAATATTTCAGTCCTACCTTCCACTCTGGGTCTCCCTTATATAGAGTCCAGGGTTTTCTGAGGTTTGGGGAGTAGAGAGATACTAGACATCCTATCCGCTCACTTTCTCCATGCATAACTTAAGCTATAAATTCTGTTTTTGTATTTCACCATCCCACAGATTTTCATTCAATTTTCAAAGCTGAGATATTTGTTAAAATCTCTCATCTCCTGAGCTTCATTGTTCTATCATTGCTGCTGACTCCATTGTTTTTGGATATTTACTTTATAGATTTACTCGTTTCAGTTCTAAAGAGGAAGAAAGACAGACAAGTATTCTGCCAGCCATCTTAAACCTACTCCCAACTATTATAATAATGCAACACAATCAAATTAGTTATGAAAATTTAATTAGCTGCAAGCTAAATTGATTTATCAAACAGTCAATAAATGTCCCATGAAGAATAAAGAGACAAACGATAAAAAGTATAGGTAAAAATAAAGACTTTTTTTCCTAGTAGGGGATAAAATTTTGTCAATATATAGTAAACATTACCTCTCTGAATTTCCTGGACTGTTAAAAAATTCCTGTTTGGTCGGGGGCAGGGGGGGGGGCTGTATTTTTCAAGTGCTTCTTCCTGCCTGCTATGAGCTCAATACATAGAACTTTTGATCTAAACATTAATTATATCAGCTTTTTAATACTCATCATTAGCTAAGAATTAATTTTATTACCTTGCTTTGCCATTAAAACTCTGTGATTCCTTATTAATGTCAAAATATGGTCCTTTACCCTTTAGTGAATGTCACTAATTTTAGGGGGAAATTGATGTAACAGGACAGTAAAAAGATATGTTATCCGGTGGGTTGGCTTGCATGTACAATTTCAATCTCCCTGGTTTCTAAGAGACCAATCATCTATAATTTAGTAGAAATTGTAGTGTTGGAGCCTTTTGCAGACTCCATTTCTCTTCCTTTTGAGAGTACTTGTCTACTTGATAAAAAAGAATAAAAAGGAAAAGAAAAAAAAAAGACATTATTTGTCTTGTTTTCTTAAATTCAAATGAGCAGAAAATGTTAGTTTGATTCCCTGCCTCCATTCCCCACCACCCCCCATGATGGGAGTCAGTCAAGGGTCTAAAAGGATCATATGTCTAAGAATTTTTACTGCTTTAGATCCCTGAACATCAGCTATCCTTCCCAAGCAGCCAACTGCTTCAGTCACAAAAAAAATCTCCCTGGGACTGCCAATTTAGCACTAGCTTATGTTTGGTGGCAATACAGTGTTTCAAGACAAACATGTTCCCGAAATTGGTCTGCTGTTTGGGTAGCTGTAAGGCTGGTGGATACACTTTTCATTAGTCTTTCTTTTTTTTTCTTTCTTTTTTTAATGATAGGATGGTCATCGAAACCAAATGTGGCCTGTGTTTAACACAGTTCTCAAAGATGTGGTGGAGGGTTTGGTCATGAACTCTAACCCCTTACCATCCTTCCTGCTTTACCTGCCTTCTGCTCTCAGTCCATATCTTTACTATCTTGACTAGTTGGGCTGAGACTCTCTTTCTGCAACATTCCAGAGAAGACAGGAGGAGAAAAAGAGAAGGAAAGCAGACTAAATTGGTTGTGAATTCTTTGAGACCAATGAACGTTTGAGTCTGAGATCCTCAAAAAAATAAACTTACAGGATTTTAGCTCTTTTTTCCTTCTCCCTCTCACATTGTACCAAACTATAGAAGATGATTCTGGTCATCAATAAATGGTCACCCTCAAAATCTCTTTGATAAGTAAAAGCAGGGGAAAAAAAGAAACTATTTTAAAATAAGATCAAAGGGGAAAAAAAGGAGATAAGAAAAATTTGAAGAATAAGAATTAATACATAAACATGTATAGCATTTTATTTTTACTATATCACTTTTTTTTAAAATTTTATTTACTTTATTGTGTTGGTTTTGTCATATAATGACATGAAACCGCCATGGGTTTACATATGCTCCCCCTCCAGAACCCCCCTCCCTCTCCCTCCCGATTCCCTCCCCCTGGGACATCTCCGTGCACCAGCCCCGAGCATCAACCCTGGGCTGGCGATTGATTTCACATATGATAATTAACATGTTTCAATGCCATTCTCCCATATCATCCCACCCTTGCCCTCTTCCACAGAGTCCACGAGTCTGTTCTATACATCTGCGTTCCTTTTGCTGTCTCGCATGCTGGGTTCTCGTTACCGTCTTTCTAAATTCCATATATATGCGTTAGTATACTACATTGTTGTTTTTGCTTCTGGCTTACTTCACTCTGGATAATGGGCTCCAGTGCCGTCCACCTGAGTAGAACTGATTCAAATGAATTTTTTTTAATGCTGAGTAATATTCCATTGTGTATATGTACCACAGCGTTCGTATCCATTAGTCCGTTGATGGGCATCTAGGTTGCTTCCATGTCCTGGCTATTGTAAACAATGTGGCGATGAACATTGGGGTACACGTGTCTCTTTCAATTCTGGTTTCCTCGGTGTGTATGCCCAGCAGTGGGATTGCTGGGTCACATGGCAGGTCTATTTGCAGTTTTTTAAGGAATCTCCACACTGTTCTCCATAGTGGCTGTACTAGTTTGCATTCCCACCAACAGTGTAAGAGGGTTCCCTTTTCTCCACATCCTCTCCAGCATTTATTGCTTGTAGATTTTTGGATGGCAGCCATTCTGACTGGTGTAAAGTGGTACCTCATTGTGGTTTTGATTTGCATTTCTCTGATAATGAGTGATGTTGAGCATCTTTTCATGTGTTTGTTAGCCATTTTTATGTCTTCTTTGGAGAAACGTCTGTTAAGTTCTTTGGCCCACTTTTTGATTGGGTCATTTATTTTTCTAGAATGGAGCTGCAGGAGTTGCTTGTATATTTTTGAGATTAATTGTTTGTCTGTTGCTTCATTGGCCATTATTTTCTCCCATTCTGAAGTATGTCTTTTCACCTTGCTTATAGTTTCCTTTGTTGTGCAGAAGCTTTTAATTTTAATTAGGTCCCATTTGTTTATTCATGCTTTTATTTCCGATATTCTGGGGGGTGGGTCATAGAGGATCCCACTTTGGTTTATGTCGGAGAGTGTTTTGCCTATGTTATCCTCTAGGAGTTTTATAGTTTCTGGTCTTAGACCTAATTGATATCTATAGGACATTCCACCCCAAAACAATGAATTTCACCTTTTTCTCAAGCACACACGGGACCTTCTCCAGAATAGATCACATCCTGGGCCATAAATCTAGCCTTGGTAAATTCAAAAATATTGAAATCATTCCAAGCATCTTTTCTGACCACAATGCAGTGAGATTAGATATCAATTACAGGAGAAAACCATTCAAAAATTCCAACATATGGAGGCTCAACAACACACTGCTGAATAACCAACAAATCACAGAAGAAATCAAAAAAGAAATCAAAATATGCATAGAAATGAATGAAAATGAAAACACAACAACCCAAAACCTATGGGACACAGTAAAAGCACTGTATCACTTTGCAATGACTTTACCTCTCATTCATACCAGAGGGATAAAGAGTTATCTCTATTGGTATATACTTTTGCTTATAAAATTTTTGCTGCATTACTTTATTAATCAGTATATGTATAATATGCATGTGTGTATATATAGGGTTTTTCTCTTTAACAGGATGAGTAAAAGAAGTGTTAGTTTAAACTGTTAGGCATATATGAAGACCACAATGATATAGGGGAAAAATTATTACTAACACAAAATGAGAAATAAGGTCAGTCATGACAAGGAACTCAGAAGAGTCTCCGTGGAGAGATGAAGAAAGACACCTCTCACCAAAGATGCAGAGTTTGTAGCTGAGTTCTATAGTCTAGGTTCCTGGAATTATATTTTCCATTAGAAGTAATTATCTTCAAGGGAGTGGTTTTATGAATCAGTGTCTCCTCTGAACTGTGAGAGGAGTACCCTAACCAACTCATTCACCTAGAAGCTCAGTAAAATTCTTCATACAAAGGTCAATGATGGAAGTGAGTGGGAAAAAAATAATTTTTCATCAATCATCAAACTCACAAAGCCAGATATATGCCTTGGGAAAAATCACTTTTGTTCTTACCCTTCTCCTTCCTACCTATATTTTATTGTGTATATCCAGAGAGGGAAAGAGGAAGAAACAATAAAGCCCGTTTCCGGGACCCACTGAACTTCACTTTGTCCTCAATTCCTCTCTAAATAACCTTAGGGGGAAATTTCCAGTTGTGGAAGGAGTATCTAGGAAACTTCAATTAGGGCTCGAAGTTTCAAACCCAGACTGGAGAACAGGAACATGCTTGTAGAATTTTCAAATCAAGATTTTGTCTTTTAAATTTTAAATTCTGCTATCCAACACTATGCATTTCCTATGAAATGTCTGAAGCAAGGACCAGTACATTCCCCATAGAAGCATGTGATTGCTCATTGTTACAAGTAAAGGCAATGCTTCACAAATCCCTATATATTTCCCACTTTAGACTTAAGATGTCTATTTTTGCCTGTACTGGTATGCTACTCTTTCTTATTTAATGATTTTTCCCATTGTTTTTTATTATTCATCCATAGGGTACTATGCTAGAGAAAATAATTCTTCCTGAGCATTTTGGTTTTCTCTATAGTTCTTCTACTCATCATTCTTCTTAGCCTTCTGGGTAATCTTTGTTTTTAGGTCAGTGACTCTCACCTCTTGCCTTTGGCTAAAAATACTAGAGTAGTTCAATGTTTTTTTTACCTGTGAACTGAATCATTGAGTGTGTGTGTCTATGTGTTTCACCCAAGATTCTATCCTCATTTTAGTTCAGTGAAATCTTATTTCTGCTGGAAAACTCCTTCTACATAGAATTTTTTCCAAAGGCCTCTTATTAGAAAGTTCTAGTCTTTCTTTGTAAGTTTCAGTCATGATTCCTGTACTTCTTTTTATCATGCACATTGGCAATGAGTATCTCCCATCATTTTTGTTTTTTTGAAGTCAGAATAATGACCAGCCTCTGAAGAGAGCCAGGAGAAATGAGTGACAATTCAGTCATACTATAAGTAAGAGACTAGGTCGATGCAGTAACAATTAACATATTCTAGATACGAAATATCCATTCTCCTCCCTTTGTTACCAATAGGACTCTTATTGTGTAATGTGGCAACCTGTCCCCAAAAGAAGTAAAAATCTAAATTTAAAAAAACCTCACTTTCCTGATGCCTTCCTTATAGCTAGAAGTTCCAATGTGATCCTGTCATGGCCAAGTAAATACAAATACAAATCTTCTGTACTTCTAGGCAAGATTTTCACAACAGAGAGACAACCCTCCTTTTGTCAATTTACTCTTCTTCTTCCTGTCAAGAGTAAAGATGCAATGCCTAGAGATTCAGCAGCCATCTTGTGATCATAAGGATAAAATCCCAAAATTAATGATGCCAGAGCAGAAAGCTATAAGGAGCAACTGTACCAGCCCCGAAACACTTATCCCTGGATTTGTTATAGGAAAAGGAAATAGAGTTCTTTATTTAAGCCACCGTAGTAGAGTTTTCTGTTACTTACAGCACATTGCTTACTGGTGGAGAAAACAGAATAAGTATCAGCACTTCAATTGACAGAACGAGAATCCTGCCTGAGTTCACAAGGTTTACTGTTGTATAAGGTACCCAGCTTTCTTTGAGGCACATAACTCCCTGAGTTGAGGCAACATTTCTGAACCTGTCAAAGTAATCTCCCTTTCCCTTCAAGGCACTCAGTCTAACTAGTGTAGCTGTGAATTAAAACACATTTTCATTCTGACCTACAGGGTTAACAAGCTCACCTTTTAGCTTTTTATGCCTCTCTGCAGAACCTTATAATGTGATAATCAAATAAGAGAGTAGCTTTCTGGCTAAGGAAAAGGGGCTTCTGAAAGACTGTCAGAACTCACAAGAAGAGGGTTCTTAGTTTTAAAAACAAATAATAGATGTTTTATATGCAACTTCTTCTTTTTGATTAACAGCAAATTACACTTGCCGTTTCTCTAGGAAGTGACATTACTCCTTAGCTGGCAGCTTTTTTTTGTTTTAATTGTAGTAGCAGTCTGTTCATTTTCTTCTTTGGGAAGAGGCTTCCTTCCACCATTACCTCCAACAAAAGAAGTTCAAGGTCATTCACACATTATTTCTATGAGAGCAATAATTGACCAAATTTCTTTCAGGCTATTCTTCTATTTGTGATTACTGACACAATGTAACCAAGCATTTCTGTTAGCCAGTTGGTCTGATGCAGAGGTAAATCTACTCTTTCAAATTCCAATGAAAATGCCAATGCTATGCCTGTGATGTGTATACGAGTCCTTTCACCTTTTGAAAAAGGTGGATCCAGTTTCCATCTCATTAAAAATAACCTATTTCATTCACATAAATATATACTTTCTTTAACAGAAACTAAGTTCTTAGTGATCTCCAGATAAGACTGTCTACAGTTTAAACCAGAGCCACTATGAGAACTTGAATGAATTCCTGAATTCTCTTAAAATAATTTTATCAGACACGTGGTTGGGAGTAATTGAGGTCTTCTTTCTGTCACATGTCTTAAAAATATAAAGCTTACTAAGTATTAAATGGTGTAATATGATTTGAAGTAGAGCTTGGTTAAGGTTTACTTTTCACAGTGTAGGTGAGTTGCTGAAATGAAACTTGGGGGTCACAGGAAAGTAAGACATTTTCAAGTATTACTACATTAGAGAAGTCGCGATTTACAATTAACATGCTATTTACAAAGTTTGCCTTATCCAGTGAGTAAAACAAGTGCCCTGGGGACCTTATTAGGCATCTATATTATTGAAATCAGTACATGTTTTTGTATAGCACTTCCTGATGGGCTACAATCCATGGGATTGCAAAGAGTCAGACACAGCTGAGTGACTAACATTTTCACTTTTCTGATTTACACCATTTTTAAGAGTAGCCTATCTACCCATTTCCTTCACTCAACTCAGTTAATAAGATTCTATTAGTTTTATTAAATTACTTACCAACTAAGATCATTTAGTGAAATATTAGGCAGAAGCATTTTAGTGGAGTGTTGTTCAATTTATTCCCCTCTACTTGATCTCTGCAAGGAGATCAAACAAATCCTAAAGGAAATCAACCCTTAATATTCATTGGAAAGACTGATGCTGAAGCTGAAGATCCGATACTTTGACCACCTGATGGGAACAGCTGAAATCATTGGAAAAGACCCTGGTGCTAGGAAAGATTGAAGGCAAAAGGAGAAGTGGGTAGCAGAGGATGAGATGGTTAGATAGCATCACTGACTCAATGGACATGAATTTGAGCAAATTCTGGGAGATGACGGAGGATAGAGGAGCCTGATGTGCTGCATTCCATGGGGTCACAAAGAGTCGGCCATGACTTAATGACAGAATGACAATACATGATCTCTTTGGATGTGACTATCAATCCCTGTCTTTGATGGGTGTTAACATCCTTCTCTGTTCCTGGCCTTATCTTGCTCCTCACGTCCTCCTGCTTCCAGCATCTCTAGTCTCATTCTGCATTCTGTTGCCCTCCTAGGACTGTGTTTTCAGCACTTTCGCAACTCGTGAAGAATGTTGCCCACATCTCAGGATCCAGGGAATGTTTCAAACTGCTTGGGTTAGAAACCCTGGCCCTTCCCCATCTGATCCAAGTCCACTTTTGCTTTTGGGTTTTTGACGTGGGATTTGTTGGATTCTGCTTCTGCATTTTTGTTCAAAATTGCCTCTTTCTTCCTAGCTATTAAAATTCTTGTCCTTTCTAGGTTAGGACATCTAAGGCACCCTTCAACTCTTTGTCCTGGACCATCTGTAATATCTTCTCTGCTGTCTTTGGTTCTGAATGATAGCACTACTTTGAACAACTGTAAGAATCACTGGGAGAGAATTAGGAGTTTTATGGTGACACATTTAAATTCTATCTCTGTCACTCTTTGTGACATTGGGAAGTTTATTTCCTCTTCTCTAAAAGGGGAATAATCATCATCATTATAGACAGAGTGAACAAATATAAGCCCACAGGACAATATACGGTATATGATAAACAGTCAACATGAGCTATATTTATTTACAGTCTTGACTTTTTGCTTCTTTGTTATTCTTAGTCATATTTATCCACATATCTCGTATCTCTCCAACAAGACGGTTCACTAACTGAGGTCAAAGACTCTGCTGATTTTTTTTTTTTTTTTTTTAATATTCAGGAGCACCTCAGGAGGCGTTTGGCTCCTAGGTACTCAATATTTGTTCATGGACTGAGATGGCATGTACAGTGCCAAGAGTCATCAGCAAATGATCCCATATCAAAGCTGGCAGAAAATGTTTTCATACGTTTCTGATGAAGTGAAATCTTTTGGTTCACACCTCAAAAATCTCTGCAAAATCAAAGGCAAGAAAGTGCTATGTTTCACCCAAATGTTTCATCCAAGTTGAAGTTGAGTAGTTTAAAATAGCTGGAGAAGTGGGGAAGTATATTTAGAACTCATTTTATTTATTATCTCATCTTGTCTGTCAAGAGTATATTTACCAAAAGCTATTTAATATGCGAGCTTTATATAATAAGATCTACCCTATACAGCTGGATATGTAACCTAGGCAGATAGCAATGCTCTCAAACAAGCTAAAGAAACAATGCTAATAAGTCAGAGCATTTCAAATTATAACTTCATTGTGCATGTAATAAGTGTCACTTTGGGTCTACAGGTCAAAATAAATAGTAATATCTTATGGTAGATAAAATAGGAAGAAATAAACTCTTTGGACAAGATAATGTTGCTGTGGAAAGCTTAATGTTCATAAGCCTGCCTCTGAAGGCTCTGCTGCCTTGCCAGACTTTTAACATTTAACATTCTTTCAAGCTTTTAAGAAAAATTAAAAAGTCCTTTTACTACTGAGACCTAAAATGTGACAGTGACAATCTACCCTCTAGCTTTCCAAGATCCATGAAAATAACTTGTCCTGCACAGTGCCCCATAGCAGGAAAATACAACTTAATCGGGGTTGCCAAAGAATGAAAGAAAAAAGCAGTGTGTTCATGCTTGATTTGAATTTCCTTCCACAGTGGGGCTATGGGCAGGAGCAGGGACTTGCTTCTTGAAGCAATTTTTGTGCCAGGACCCAGAGCTGACAAAGATGACTTTTTAAGCGCAAGTTTAAAGCCATCTTGAAATGTTTCTTTGGCACAGAGCTATTTGAACCCCAAAGTCAGTGTTGAGAAAGGGAAAATGGTGTATTTGTGGAATTCACAAATAAATCAGAAGTGTCAGAACTGAGCCTAGGAACTTTTGGCTCTGAACTTTGTAAATTTTATTTATTTTATTCCTCAGGCAACATAAATTTAACTCAGCCACCTACGTGTCTGGTAAGCTGAGACTTAATGAGGCTTAATCGACTTCTGCACTGCGAGTCTTATCTGCATTCTTCAGTTTGTGCCTTTGCTCCTCTTACTCTCTGCCCACACACTTGGTGGCAATTTTCTGTTAGGAATGATTTTTTTCCTTACTTGGGGCTGCCATGGTTGAGCTTCAATACAGATAGAGGAGGCCAGACTCAGAGGAAGTAAGTTCATCTTTGAACAAGAGTCCTTGATGAACAACCTACCTGACTTACAGGAGACCCCAGACCTGTTTGAATCTGGTGCTGGCCTTGAATTATTCTAAAAGTCAACAGGCTCCCTACTTACCTTTCCCCAAGAACTAAGAACCAGAACTCTAAGAGATAAATGGACGCAAATAAATTACCCAGCCTTCCAATTGCAACAATTTCTCTGTAGATCAAACGGCTCCCCACTTATAACAATTTGTGTGTGCTGTGTACTTTCTACCCATTAAGACCTTGGTATTGTCTATGGAAACATTAAGGGCTCCCATGTCATTTTTAAGAAATGGATCCTAAATTTAAATGTGACAAAGAGCAACAGCTTGAAGCCCCTCTGTACTACCAAGAGGAAACAAAATGAAAATGAGAACATAAAACCCTACAGCTTTTTATTGGATTCATAGCCATTCTAAAGGACTTTAAAGTCTTACTCCAAATCTCCTAAAACATGCTTCTTAAAATCTCCCCTGAGAAAATTTTCTGGCTTCTTTACACTAATTAAGACCTCATTGATTTCCATAAAACAAAATATGAGTTATACAATAAATTATATCGAATACAACAATAATGATTGATTACCATATTGCCTCATCTTATGAATGAACATCTACTTTAAAGAAATGTACTTGAATCTTTTGCTGCGCATATTGGTTAAATTCATCCTTAAAAAGTTTGACATCATTTATTCAGCCTAGAATGGTACTTCGTGTTTCTACTAAAAATTAGATGAATTATTTAGGTCTGTAATTTTTTTCATAAGAATTGAATGGGATCTAAATGTAAACTCACATTTTGTTTGTTTAGGAGGAGGAGGAAGTCCACAAGCATATATTCTAGTAGGACTGTCTGAAGAAAATGCTAAGTCTTTAAAGTCAATTGTCTAAGCAATTTTAGTTCTTACCAGTTCATATACCTTTCATTTGGTTGGCATCTACCATAGGTAAGGAGTGGTTACATAATTTTGAATAAGCAGTTTAAATGGGAATAAAGGATGGAAACCACTTAGATACTAGCAGTCTGTATTGTATACTGAATAAAAAGGATCCTTTAATTAGTAAATTTGTACTATTAACAGATTCTTATTTTGGTGGTTGATCTTGCTTTCTACTTTCTAGATCACCTCAAGATATAGTAATGGTCTCGGATTATGTTTTCTTGGCTGGTACTCACTTGTTATTTAAATATAAGATGTTAATTAATACCTTACACCTGTCTGCTGTTTAATTCTAGTGAGAAATATTTCATCTGGATCTGTTTATTCCACATGAATTTACCCACTGTCACCCCTATTTTATATATGTTCAATGAAGCATCTGGTTTCTTAAAGGAGCATTCTGAAAATATCAACAAAATGGTATCAAAATAAATTTAAATAAAGTTTTACTGACAAGATGGTAATAGATATTTATTTTAAAACATATAAATAAAAGTAAGATTTTTAGTGTCTGGGTCTATTTTTGATCCTGTGTCAATCCTATCACCTAATTTTCCATAGTAAAATGAGAATTATGAATCAGATCAGACATAGCATAGTATATATGATGTAACTCCTATTGCAAACCCATTCAGAAAGAAAACTGCCAGCATCAGCACTGCTAAGAGACTTGAATGAGGCTATAAAGGTATAAATATGTATTTCCTATCTCTGGATATCATATTCTTTAAAGATTTTTTTCAGCTTCATCACTCTTTAGTTACCAAGTTGTTTGATAACCCTACAGCTTTTTATTGGATTCGTAGCCATTCTAAAGGACTTTAAAGTCTTACTCCAACTTTTCTAAGTAACAAACCAAATTTGTAAAACCCTCTAATTCTACTTTGGCACATATAATTAATGACATAATCAATGTGAGATACTTCAAAAGTTGTAAAATACTTAAAATACTATTTTTTAAGACTTTGCTTCTTAAAATGTGTTCCCATCTTTTACTAGTTTTCTTCAAAAAATCTGAAATAATCATATAGATTTAATGTTTCCAAGTACATAATTTCTCTAAAAGTAAAACAGTGGTGGAGCTTTCCAAATATGTGCGTTCTCATAAGGTGGCCATTTAGGAAAATATGTTAGCTTTAAAGTGGACAGAATTCAATATAGGACAATATTGAACAGCAGCTTGTTTAACGAGAGGCACCTATATTAATCACATTTCAACCAAAATCTCATATCTTGGACTTGATTTTACTAATCCTTCATAAAAGAATTCTTGAAATGTCACTTGAAAACGAATTCTTGAAAAGCAACCTAGGGAACATGCTTTAAAACTTTATCAATAGACAAGGGTGGTTTAACCCCAGTGCTATTGCGTCCTATGACTTTTTTTATGCCAACAAACTTAGGAAATAAGGGATAGATTTGACACAGATTTTCTCTTGTACACAGCTTCATTTAACCTATGTGATATCAACTTCTTTTCTTCTGGAAAATCCCAGGGTGTACTAAATTTATTAAGTCAGAAGTCCTGAAATCTAATGAAGGCATCCTTAAATATACAACCACATGTTAAGCCCCTGGGGAAATAAGCAGGGCCTTGCAAAAGTACTTTGTCTCTCTTTTTGAAGTCTCTGGCCTTGCTAAAGGAGCTAATTTCCTGTTGTTTTTATGCTGTGTTTGCATCCATTTTTTTCAGCATTCTACATTTCCCCTGTTCCCAACTGATTTGTCACTATGTAAACTTTCTCTCAATGGCCTGTTTAATGTCTTTCCTGATTTGGAGCAAATATCACTTTGATCTCTTTCATTCCAGAAGAAGAAAACTTTGATCCTATAAGTAATTCCCTGAATCACTTAATTTGCTCTGAGAATTACTATACTTTTGAGGGTAGTCAGATTGCCCAGTTCTGGGCTTTTTATTTGAGACTATAAATTTAGGCCTGAGAAACTTGCTGGCCTTAAGATCTTTACTGTTCCTTCTTAGGTGGAAGTGATCAAGTGAGTGATTAGGAATGTACCAATATCTCATTTTGTCACATATAAAGAAATATCTGAAGGGATGAGCAAAGTCATCATCAAAGTGGTAAAGACGAGATAAGAGAAACAGGCAGGGCAGTGGCTCTTTTATTAAAGAGGAAGAGAAAGGACTTCTGAAGAATAAAGGGAAGAAAGTAAAGGAGGACAGGTAGGTGTCCAAGGAATAGGAAATAAGTTTGGGAAATGGTCATATGAAGAGGTACTTGAAACACACTGAGTAAAAACCAAGAATTATCTATTATGTTATTCTGCAACAACAGATGTGCAGAGCTTAAAAAATTAAATGGAACTAATTTGCTTTTAAGAACACACAAAAAAATAGAGAAAGAAAAATCTGTGTTTACCTTGTCCAACCTTCTCAGTTCTCCATAGGAAATGACTTTTAAATCATTTAGACAATTTTTCTGCTATTTTTCTTCATACTTAAAATTACCAGTGCCTTTATTCCTTCATTTATCAGACACTATCTACTGACTTATAGTGGAAGTTTTAAAATTCTTCTGAATAATTTCCTCTTTCCCTAACCTACTGTCTTTAAAGAGGTGGTAACCTTTAACTGGAGTGATAGAATTTGCATTATCCAAACTATGTGTATGCTGTCCACCAAGTAATTTATCATGATTATACTTTCATTTTTTTGCTTTTAAAAAAATCAATAGTATCTTAAACTTCATTTATAATCTCAAAAAAAAAAAAGAGGAAAATTCAAATATTCCCTCAGCTGGTGAATGGATAATCACACTGTGGGGGGAAAAATCCACAGAATGGAGTATTGCTCAGCAATATAAAGCAACAAAATAATAGAAGGAATGAACTACTCATATAATAACAGCATGGATGAATCACAATGCATTAAGCTAAGTGAAAATAGCCAGACTTGAAAAGCTATGTATGTCTGATTTCATTTATATTACATAGTGGTCCAAAACCATGGAGACAACAAAGTCAGTGGTTGCCAGGAGCTACCAGTAGAGAGTGAACTACTTGAATAGAAAGAACTTTGGGGGATTAATAGAACTATTCTAGACCTTGTGGTGACGATTATATGACTGTATGCATTGTCAACACATGCACATCTGTTTATTAAAAACATTGAATTTTACTGTGTATAAATTATACTCTAATACAAAATATAAAATATGCTTTAAAAATAGTCTATTCATTTGCTGCATAATTCCTCCAGATACACAATATTTTTTCTTAACAACCTAATATGTTTTAAACAGCAAGAAATACTTTTTGTCAAACACAATCCATCAGATAATCTAAGGATTACTTTTATTTCTGGAATTCTCCCACCAACTGCCCTCAGTTATGGATTGCTATTCTGTTATAGGTCGGTTCTCCCTAGACTTGATACATAATTGTTAATTCTGGGCCTTCTGTTAGCCAATGTTCTGAGCTAGATACCATGCTTCTGGATACCTCCCCACCCCCATCTTTTTCTTTATTTATGCTTCCTTTTACCAAAGCACAGTTGCTTAATAAATAAGGATGTCATTCTTACTGCCTCTGCCTCTTATTTACATTTACATACATATGCAGGTGGGATGAATCAGATGGACTTGCATACGAGACCCAGAACCTGAGGGTACAAAAAATTAAAAATAGCCGTTGCCCATGATAGTCACAAAAGGACTTCCCCTGCTTCTCTGGAACATTACATTCTAGAGAATAAAGAAGAGGTAAACCAGGCAAAGGGCTCATTCTCATAACCCAGAGTTGAATTAAATAATGAAATATCATCAAAGACCTGTAGGGAAATAAGTAGGATTCTAAAAAAAATGATTCATCTGTGCTTACACCTTCAGCCTCCGGTAGAGGACCTTGCTCTGCTTTCCAGGAAACACACTAAAATTCTACAGCCTTTGCCTTCTTTCTTCATCTCCTCAATCTGCAGTACCTTGCCCTGTGTTCCTATCCCTACCTTTTGGAAAGCTTTCTATTCTACCAAGGTCTAGGTTTATTATTTCCTTTTGTTCTCAGATAAACTTAACTCCTGATTGCCCTGTCTTCTTATGGCACTTTGTTTATAACTGTGAGTCAAGGTATAATTTAAAATACAACTCAGATGTAAACAAGTTTAATTTTCGGTCTCAAAAAAGAAAAGAAAATATTGAATTGTTTTTCCCTTTTCAGGGAAAATATTCCTTATTCCCTACTCAGAGGGAATAACAACAGAACACGTACCCCTTCAAGAAGACTGAGTCACTTTCCTCTCAAACTTTAATTTTCCACAGTTTAGATACACTGGATATACTTGATACACTGAGTGTTTCCTGATTCCTCATTCTCTCCTTTCATGGTTCTGTTCTGCCTCCTTCCTTCATCCACCTCCACAACACCCCCCACTGCTGTGCCAATGAATCTAGGTCTCTGTCACTCTGTGTGCAATGCAATTGATTTCCACACCCCTTAGGCCTCATTTTTTGCACCTGTATCATGAAGAACTTAGGTAGATAATTTTAAAAGCTCCTTTCTGAATGAAAAACTTAAGGCTTTTAAGAAAAAATATTGGCTATAAACTGGAGCAATCAGCGGTTAGCTTTCTTAATTACATGGAATCTAGAACTATTTCAGTCTAAGCTTCAGGCATTTTACACTTCCTTTCATTGAAACACAATTAAACTTCCAGCCACTTTGCAAGGAACTATATATACTTTCTCAGGAAACACAAAAACAACATTCCTGATTTAGTCCAGGTGTTCCAATCTGAAACTCCACTGTTACACATTTCTTGCCCTTCGAACATGTTTCTGACCTTGGAAGTGACTCCAGTTGCCTCTAGATTCTTAGAATAAAATTCAAATATATATCAATGGATGGCTGTGTGCTGTGCTAACTTGCTTCAACTGTGTCTGACTCTGCAACATCATGGACTGTAGCCTGCCAGGCTCCTCTGTCCATGGGATTCTCTGAGCAAGAATACTGGACTGGGCTGTCATGTCCTCTTCCAGGGGATCTTCCTGACCCAGGGACCAAACCCATATCTCTTGCAGCTTCTGCATTGCAGGCAAATCTTTGTCAGTAGCATTACAGAGGAAGTCCAATGGATGCCTCAGTTCAATTCAGTTCATTAGCTCAGTTCTGTCCGACTCTTTGTGACACCATGGGCTGCAGCATGCCAGGCTTCCCTGTCCATCACCAATTCCCAGAGCCTACTCAAACTAGTGTCCATCACGTCAGTAATGCCATCCAACCACTTCATCCTCTGTCATCCTCTTCTCCTCCTGCCTTCAATCCTTCTCATCATCAGGGTCTTTTCCAAAGATTCGGTTCTTCATATCAGGTGGCTGAAATATTGGGGTTTCAGCTTCAGCATCAGTCCTTCCAATGAATATTCAGGACTGATGTCCTTAGATTGACTAGTTGGATCTCCTTGCAGTCCAAGGGACTCTCAAGAGTCTTCTCCAATACCACAGTTCAAAAGCATCAATTCTTTGGGCCTCAGATTTCATTATAGTCCAACTCTCACATTCATACATGACTACTGGAAAAACCATAGCTTTCACTAGATGGACCTTTGTCGGCAAAGTAACATCTCTGATTTTTAATATGCTGTCTAGGTTGGTCATAACTTTTCTTCCAAGGAACAAGCGTCTTTTAATTTTGATGGTTGTAGTCACCATCTGCAGTGATTTTAGAGCCTAGAAAAATAGTCTCTCACTGCTTGCATTGTTTCCCTGTCTATTTGCCATGAGGTGATAGAACTGGATGCCATGATTTCAGTTTTCTGAACGTTGAGTTTTAAGCCAACTTTTTCACTCTCCTCTTTCACCTTCATCAAGAGGCTCTTTAGCTCTTCTTTACTTTCTGCCATAAGGATGGTGTCATCTGCATATCTGAGGGTATTGATATTACCCCCAGCAATCTTGATTCCAGCTTGTGCATCATCCAGCCCAGCATTTCGCGTGATGTACTCTCTGCATATAAGTTAAATAAGCTGGGTGACAATATACAGCCTTGACCTACTCCTTTCCCCATTTGGAACCATTCTGTTGTTTCATGTCCAGTTTTAACTGTTGCTTCTTGACCTGCATACAGATTTCTCAAGAGGCAGGTCAGGTGGTCTGGTATTCCCATCTCTTTCAGAATTTTCCAGTTTGTTGTGATCCACAGTCAAAGGCTTTGGTGTAGTCAATAAAGTAAAATTAGATGTTTTTCTGGAACTCTCTTGCTTTTTTGAAGATCCAGCAGATGTTGGCAATTTGATCTCTATTCCTCTGCCTTTTCTGAATCCAGCTTGAACATCTGCAATTTCATGGTTCACATATTGCTGAAGCCTGATTTGGAAAATTTTGAGCATTACTTTGCTAGTGTGTGAGATGAGTGCAATTGTGCAATAGTCTGAACATTTTTTGGCATTGCTTTTCTCTGGGATTGGAATGAAAAATTGACCTTTTCCAGTTTTGTGGCCACTGCTGTGTTTTACAGATTTGCTGGCATATTTAGTGCAGCACTTTCACAGCATCATCTTTTGCCTATACTGTCTTAAATAATCAGATCTCTGACTTCTCCAAAATTAGGATACCACCTGCTGTCTGTTCACCATGCTCCAATCACACCAGCCTCTCTCATATCTGTTCTCTCTTTGGATATATTGAGTTGGCCAAAAAGTTTTCTCATAACATCATACAGAAATCCAAATGAACTTTTTAGCCAACCCAGTACTTCAGTTGTTCACTTTTGTTGGGGAGGGGGAAGTTTCCCCCTCTAAACCTCCAGAATTTCTGTGGCTGGATTAATAATAAAACTGACACAATATGTATTAATAGAAGAAAAAGCAACAGATTTTCATTTGTGTCCATGGTAGTCCCATAGAAATTATACCTAACATGTGGCCAAATCAGGCAGTTTTTGTACATTTTAGACAAGGAAACAATAAGTTAAGAGGAACTGATAGGAAAAAGAAACAAGTTTGAGTTCTTAATTAGTAAGGGATTTAAGCAAAGTTTGGGTATAGGGAGTAAATTATAAAAGAAGTAACAAAGTTTATTTATATAAACTTCTTGATCCTAAATTCCCTGTCTTGTTGATAAGGATGTCTTTCTACTTACAGGTACAAGGAGGGCATCTTTTGAAAGTGAAAGTGTTAGTTGCTCAGTCGTGTCTGACTCTTTGTGACCCCATGGACTGTAGCCTACCAGGCTCCTCTGTCCATGGAATTCTCCGGGCAAGAATACTGGAGTAGGTAGCCATTCCCTTCTCCAGGGGCTATTCCCTACCCAGGGACAGAACCTGGGATTCCTGCATTGCAGGTGGATTCTTTACTGTCTGAAATGGAAGGTTTATTTTCTGCTTTCAGGGAGACAGAGAAGAGGGTCAAAGAGACCCTCATCAATCAGCCAGCTCTTCAGTAAATTTAATGCAAAATAATCAATACACTGTTAAGGCATACCCAGGGCCCTGACTACTGGTTACTCCCTTTTCATTTTCCTATCTTTGCTTGAAAGCGAGCTCCTTAGAGAGTCCTCCCCTGCCCACACTATCTAACCTATAATATTCCTGTTATTCCCTGTAATTGCACAAATTTTATTTGCATCACAGAATTTAAAACACTGGTAGTGAAAGGTTGTTGCTGACCCACGAAAAGACACCAGGATTCTTGGCCTCCAGAAGAGTTCAGTCCAGGGCCAGAGATGAGGCTTGATCCCTCAGAGGTTTTGTGCAATAGAGTTTTATTAAAGTATAAAACGGATAGAGAAAGCTTCTGACTTGGACATCAGAAGGGGGCAGAAAGAGTACCCCCTTGCTAGTGTTAGCAATGGAGTTATATACCTTTTAATTAGTTATTACAGTTAGTCAAAAGAATGTCTCAAGTTTGTGAAAATTTTACCAGACCTACTCCAGCAATTTACATTTTAGGATAACAAGATTAGAATTTAACAATAGAAAGATCCTCCAGACTCACTCCCATTATATACATTTTAAGATATCAGGATTAGTCAGAAAGTTTTCAGGAAGCAGGAACTGTCCTCCAGTCACATACATTGTTGTTGTATAATCCAGAGTACAGAGTTTAAACTGAGTTGTGGAATTGACTAAGACTAAGGAATGCAGAGGAAAAAAACATTTGTCCTTTTCTCCTCCTTGAGAATTCCAGACCCCAATCTCTACTTCGAGAGCCCCAGACCAGTTTCTCCTCCTTGGGGACCCTGAATTTATCAATCTGCCTAGGAATTGACTCTCTCAGTAGCAATATATACCTCATTTGGGAGTTGCTATTCTGAATAATTCACCAGATAATTCAAGGTTGCCATCTTAAAATGGGATCTAGGGAAAGAAGTGGTTCACAAAACTGTCTAGGCTCTAGGGTGAGTGCCACTTGGCCTATGAGACTTGAGGGTCTGTGGATAGCAAGATGCTATGTGAAATGTATAGCATGGAACAATCATGAGGAAGGACTTTAGGGGGTTGGGTTTCAAGTGAACAACATTTCTACTGTGGGTTAACAGTCCTTTTCATACCACTAGATCCCAGTAAAGTCTGATCTTCCAACACTTACATACCAATGGTCTGCTAACCTAGGTTGCCAGTCCTGGTCTAGGTGTTATTTGATTTACCAGCATAAAGAGTCAGGCATGCCCCACAGAAGGTTATCATTCTGTGAATGTATTCACGAGATCTGGAGTAAGCAGGTCCAGGAAGTACAAGACCCACATATGGGCTGATGGCTAACATTCCTAGTGCCTCTGCTTCTCACCCTCAACTCACACCCCAGAGAGACGACACTCAAGACCTAAAATTTGAAATTTCCTTACTTCTGCAGGAAAAATAGAAATGCTACAGGTAATTGAGACAGCTTAGAGGTTGAAAAGTAAGAGTGCTACTTTGAAAATCAAGTCTGTCAGGAGTGAAGAGCATAAGCGAGAAATGGTGAAAGGTGACAAACTAGCAGACGCTGGAATACGACACAGCTTGTAACACAGAGTGAAAAGTTTTCTCTTCATCAAGAGTGGTGGAAAGACAGTGAAAGATTTTAAGCTGGGAGTGAACAGCATGTTATGAACGCATTTGCATTTTTAAAGACCATTCTTCTTGCACTTTGGTGACTGGATTAGACGAGGCAAGTGAGACCTGTAATGAGACCGTTTTAGTTAATCCAGTGAGGAGATGAGAATGTTCTGAGTGAGCATAGTTGTTGCCCTGGGGTTAGAGAAAAGTGGGTTGCCTCTAGAATTTATTCAGGAGAAAGGATCAACAGGACTTGATGACTGACTGGATAAGAGAAATGAGGGAAAGAGAGAGTAGGTAGTTCTAATTTCTGACTTAAGACAGTCAGCGGATGGTGTTAGCATTCACTCAAAGAGGTCACGAGGAGTGGAATAAATTTTACTTGGGAATATGGAAAAAGGGGACATGTTAAGAGAGATGACATGTCCAGTTTTATATCTATTGTGATGAGGTGTCAAAATGATGTTCAAACCAAGATACTTCGGAGGCAGTTGGATTCACAGAAGTCTGACAGGTTTAGGTTGGATATACTCACTTGAGTCTTCAACATACAAATGCTCATTAAAGTCATGTCAGTGAATGAGATTATTTAGTAAGAATAAGAGTCAACTGCGAAGAGAAAGGGATCTAGGAAAGAACCTTAAAAGGCCAAAAGGAAGGCTTGATTGTACTTAGTTTAAGTTTATAAACTGCTCATTGAGTTGTAGAGACACTCTACTAGGAAAACCAGGAAGACAGTTGTCTTTTATTAGCAATTTCTGAAGCAAAAAATTATATGCTTGATATAATATGCCATTATCATTGAATTCTTTCCTTTGCTGTTTGTCTAGCACAATAAGAAAATAACTTTTGATTTGTTGACAACATTTTAAAGTTATTCTTAATGGTACACAAGATAATTTCCACTAGACTTGAGCAGGTTACAAGCAGCCAAGAGGGCAAAAACAGATTGGAGAAAGATTTTCTTTTAGCAGGTATGGCTAGAGAGTCAGGATACAGTATTTCCTCATCAACAGCAGCTTCACCTCACTACTTTGGGCATTCTTATCTCAGTCTCTAAAGGATTATCCTGCATGAACATCAATGTGAAGACTTCACAGCACCTGCAGACAAGTCTTTCTGAGTGTGAGAATGCCAACACATAGCCTTCTTACTTCTGCAGTATCTACTTGAATATCCCTTGCCAAAAATGCAGAAGGAAATGTATTAGCTGTGCTGTTGTGCTGCTGCCTCAAAATTAGTAGTTCATGTAATAAAACAAAAGGAAAAACCAAAGCACTGTGGATGTAAATATGTGACTCTGGTCCAAGGTACATTCTACTTGCATTTGGCATTAGTCTGTTAGAGAAAAAGAGACTTTCTGTCTAGTGCTTCTCTTCCAGATTTTTATTGTTCGGATGTCAGTATTTAAAGAAATATATTTCAGAAATGTCATTTCACAGTTCAGATTTTACTACCATTCTTTTATTCAGGACTGACTGCCAGCTCCTTGTTTAATTATATTAAATATAATTAATTATATTTAATTATATATTTCTTTATAACCATTTCAATAAAAATAAAAGCACATCACATATCTCTTAAAACAGAGCCTTATATATGGTAAGTATTAATGAAATAATTGTTTAGAAAGCAGCTGATGAGTTCATTGCAAGCATATGGTCTCCCTATTTCTCACCTATTCTGTGGCAAAAGTCTAACATACTCTGTTGATGAGATTACATAGAAATGGGCACTCTGGCACAGGGCTTGTGGGAATGAGGAGTGATGCAGTGCCTCTGGATGGAAAATGGCAGATTGGCATTCACAGAAGAATATGGAAACAGCCATTGCAGATACGATTATAATGGAAGGACATTCACATCAGGGAGACCAGAGGAAGGACTATTGTGACAGGGTCTAGGTAGGCACAAGAAGGAGGAAGTTTCTTGTTTTTTAGCAATGATATTTCAAAAAAAAAAAAAAACAAAGCTATGAATTCACCTTAAAAATTAGATCATGTAGTTCAAAACATGACAGATGAGTAACTTGAAGTCTTACAATCCTGGAGCTGAATACATTCCACTGTGTACTATCTGCTTTATTGTAAGCAAGTTAATCAACTTCTCTAAAGCTTGGTTTACTGCTCTGTAAAGTGGGAATATTAAGAATTATTTCCCAATTATTTTTTTAAAAACAGTGTCTGACGTGGAATCTAAATATGACCACTCTGAGAGAAACTAAGATGGCGGAGGAATAGGACGGGGAGAACACTCTCTCCCCAACAAATATACCAAAAGAACTTTTAAAGGCCGAGCAAACTCCAAAAAACAGGAACTGAATGCTGGCAGAGGACATCGGGCATCTGGAGAGGCGACCCAGTGCCGACGTGAGGAGGTAGGACAAAAGAAAGAAAAGAAAAAAAAAGTAGAGGGAGAGACAAAGAGCTGGGGACGGGTTCCGTCCCGGAAGGGGAGTCTGGAATAAAGAGGAAAAAAAAAAAAAGAGGAGAAAGGTTTCTGAATACCAGGGAGCATTCTCTCTGGCAGATCTGCGGTGGATCTTGGAGAGCAATATAGCTGAGAGCAGAAGCAGATTAATAGCTAAGCCCTGCAAGGTTCGTCTCTAGCTACAAGGAACAGCCGAGAGCCGCAGCACAGCCGAAGCAGACTGCTCCTGCTCAGGGAGGGGCGGGCTGCGGGCTCAGGGAACGGAGCAGCCTGAGGGACCTAACCTTCCAGGAAAAGCTCCCTCTCCCCCCCAGGTCCGTGCACAAAACAAAGGGCGGTGAGGAGTCAACAGAGAGGCTGGGCAGCTGAGGGCTGCGGACCGGTCCAACCCCCGCCTGAGAGCAGTGGGCATAACCCAACCCAGCCCCGGGGAGGCTAACCAAGACTTCTGGGGATTCTGGACAGATCGGTGCTGTATACACCTTAGAAGGAGTGCTCAGCTGCACGCCGAGAAAACAGAGCGGCCGGGCCGGGAGAGAGGAGAAGCCCCACTCCCCAACTGCTGGGCGGACGACAGAGAGC